>JAZKJV010005765.1:600000-800336 GCA_037367405.1 Ottelia alismoides
TATTTTTAAAAATATAAGTTATATATTAGTGTCCTTACGATTTGCTCGCTTTGTAAATTCGATAATTTTCTTTGTTCTCATATTATTCTTCTCAAATATAGTGAAATTTAATCTTAAATAAAGATAAAATGTGATATTTGTCTTTCATGTCATTTCAATTGCTAATGTTGATTGATTTTTTTCCTTTTAGTTTTGTCAGACAAACTACTACTTGTTTGGATATAAATTTTCTTCCCCTCTTACTACAATATAAATTTATTTTTATATATGCAAACATATATATATATATATATGTGAAAGATTAAGTTACTAGAATCATTGTGGTTTGTTTCTTGTTTCATGTAACCACATTTATTAGAGATCATTTTACATTTATTCCTACTTTCACGTAATCATATTTACACATGTTGATTGTTTTTTTTTACTTTTTAATGTTATAGCTTTTTATTAGGTAAGCTACATGTATTTGGATATATATATATATATATATATATATATATATTGTTTTGCCTTATTTTGTTTTTTCCTTTAAATTTTATATGTCATATAAATTTGTTTTTTAGTGTGTGGTAATGTAGTCTTCTAATGAAATTTAAGTTGCTAACATAGATATGAAAATGGAGGTTGAATTTGTTTGTTGATTCTGTTTGTGATTAACATTTTAATTTGACTCTTATGTAAAAGTGGAAATACTTTTTACTAAAAAATTTACTTCTTTGATTACAGATGTTATTTTGAGGTTTTTTGCTATTAAATTCAAGCAAAGGAAAAATCATGGTTGTTTTGAATTTTTTTAAAAAAAGATTAGATTTCTGTTTTAAAACTGTAAGCAAGTTTGATAATAAATTGTAAGTAATTATAACTAAAAGACATGTATACGTGGATATAAAGGTAGTAATAAGCACTTTTGGATTTAATTGTAGAAGTTCTACATTCTTTTAAATATTGTTGGCTATTTAGGATGTTCCTTTGGGAACCAAATCACAAATGTTTGAAAAATAGAATAAATTTTCCATGAAAATGAGTATTCCTTAGCATATTGTAAACTTTAAAGACTTTGTTGAGAAAATAATTTAAAAGATTGTAAACAAATATATGTAGGGAATAGTACACATCCCATATATGTATGCATAGATACTAAAGGTAGTGATGAGTGCTCTTAATTATTTTCGTTTAATGGAAGAAGATCTGCATTCTTTAAACATTGTGATGATCTAGGATGCCCCTTTTGGAATCAAATAGTAAACTCTTAAAGATTGGGACAAATCTATTACGAAAATGAGTAGTTCTGAGCATATTTTAATCTTTAGTTACAATATCTAAAAAAATGGACATTCTTTATTAGGATATATGTCTGTTTTTGCTCTGTTTCAATTAAAAATCCTAGGATATTGTATAGTAATTATATTATTTTTTAAAAAATATTGGCTACCTATTAGTTTCTTTACAATTTGCCCACTTTAAAATTCAATACATATTGGAAATAAGGGAAATATTTTTAGAATCTGATTCTTCTTCTTAAGTATAGTGAAATGGAATCTTAAAAAAATAAATAAAGGTGATATTCATTATTCATGTAATCTCATTTGCTAATACTAATTCATCTATTTTCCCTTTAATGTATATAGTTTTTAATCAGATTACTACATGTATTTGGATGTAGATTTTCTTTTAGCAAGTTATTGTAATATAAATTGGTTTTAAAATGTGGTTGAATGTGGAATTTAAAGATGAAACTGGAGGTGGAATTTGTGTGGAGGTTTTGTTTAGTCTTTTTTATGAATATTTTAGTTTTTTTCCTTTAATCGGTTAATGAAAATATTTTTCCTTGAAAGTTTTGGTTCTTGGATTAAATATATTATTTTTTTTACTATAGTCGAGTTAGTTTATTTTTAGTTGGAGTTGGTTCTTGGATTGAATCTTGATTTTTCCTTGAAAGTTTTAGTTCTTGGATTAAATCAGCTATTTTAGTTGATTAAATCTTGATTTTATTTTAGTTGGATTTCATTCTTGGATTATTAAATTTGTTATCTTTTACTATTGTCTAGTTGGTTTTATGTTTGATTTTAGTTGAGGTTGGCCCTTGGATTGTTATTTTCCATATTTTTCTTGAAAGTTTTGGTTCTTTGTTATATTTTGAATTTTTTTACAGTACTACGAATATTCTCAGGGAACGAACATGCAAAGATTTATGGGAGGAACATGGTAATTGAGCTTTTTTCTTCATGGATTTTCTTAAGTAAATTGTTGTTTCACTACTTATTGCTATGTAAATTAATTGATCTTGGGATGTTAATGTGTTTTTATTATTTAATTATTATTTGTATGAGAGAATTTCCTCTGGAATAAGTTAATTTCTTATATAAGATTGATGATTTGAAGTAATTTATTGATGGTATAATGAACAAAATGTGATGTGCCTTTCTTTCTTTCTGACCAATTTTTAAACTGTTCTTTTTATCAGTTTGTATTCTCTCTGAAGTATTAAGGTTGAATTGAAAGGGTGTTGCTATACGGCATGCCATTTTCAGTTTGTAGGATTTACGTTATTTTAAGTTTGTTAAATTCTTAATCCTTATGGCTTAGTTTGTTTTAACAGATTTTAGCATCACTTGTGACCTTCCAGAAATTTTAAGAAACCTGTTGCCCAAAAATAAAGCATAACTACATCTAATTGAATACTTCTGATGTAGATTTTAATAATTTTGCTGTACTTGATATTATCACCGTCGTTGTTACCGTTATCCATTTTGATTTCAGTGGGTTGTCTTGAAAATTTTGATTAGTTCATTTTGACCCAAAGATAAGAATCTGATATAGTTGTTGTTGTTCACTACAACAAAATTGAACTATAGTTATGGTTTTTTCAAAATCCGTCACTAAATTAGCCATTATTAAATATATAACGACGATATTATTCATTGCGAAATGATTTTTCGTACTCGAAATTAGCGACGAATATCATATATGTCGTTATATCATTAGCAACGGTCCACATAGAGAAGCTTATTCATTGCTATATTTCAAACTTCTAATTAATCATCACTAAATTTTGAACTAAAAAATAGCAATGTTTAGTTAATATTTTAAAAAATAGCAACGATAAGCTTCTCTATGTGGACCCTTGCTAATGATATAACGACAGATATAATATCCGTTGATAACTTCGAGTATGAAAACTTATTTCGCAATGAATAATATCGTCATTATATATTTAGCAACGGCTAATTTAGTGACGGATTTTGAAAAAAAGTGTCACTATAGCTCAATTTTGTTGTAGTGGTTATTAACAACATATCGATAATATTTTGAATTGTCTTTCCCATTTTCCCTTTTAACTCAAGGCTATTTTGCACAAACAATTGACTTTAACAATCCTTGTGCTATTTTTAAATCTACAATATATTTGGATTTCATTTTGGATCTTAAAAAAACAATGAATATTTTGGATGTAGACTCTCTTTGTTTTATTATAATTGTTATCATCACCATCACCATCATTGTTATAATTGTTTGGTTCTTAATACCAGATAAAAGTTAGATCCATATTTTGTAATAATCATGAAGTTATTTAGGTCAATGAGTATTTTGTTTCTGTTTTAGGCTATCAATTTTTGGAAGTAACTTTTCCGTTGGAAGACTTTGCTTCTAATAGTGAAGTATCTTTCATGTCGAAATACAAATGAAATCTATGGTCCTTTATTAATAATGATGTATTTTTCCCTTAGTAATTAGACCAAATGAAATTGTTAACGTGTCCATTAAATATATTTTCGACGCATCCTTATTAGGATAATAAGAATTCAAATTTTATTTTGTAAGTATAACCTTTATACAGATAGGCAAATGAGTTGAATTGAATATAGAACGCATGCATCTTGCAAATTAATTAGCTTATGAAAAGTAATAGTTGAATAAAATAAACATAAAAAGCTGCTTGAGTTCTGATCTTGAATATAGCAACTTCACATTGTACTCCATATGTGTCAAAATATACCACAAACAATCATAGAAGAAATATGGTTTAAAAAGATACACAAAATATTATAAAAAAATTTAGATTTCGCATCACTTGATCTATATTATGTGATTTTTTTGGATTTCGCATCACAAATATTATAATCAAAATCTTTATGATATTTTTTAAAAAATAGGCATATCTAGATTTCCATTCCTTCATCTACATTACGTGATTTTATTAGAATTTTTTGGAAGTATTTGCTTGACTTAAAAATTAAAAATACACAAAATCAGGATATAAGTTGATGATTCTTCATTTATTCAATTTACTCTAAAAAATCCAAAAATTATAGTTGGCTTATTTCATCATCATGAATATTTATTATTTTTAGTTTTAAATAATTACCGTGTTTTGAGCAGTAAAATAGAAAAATATCTTAAAAAAATTCTTCGCATATTTATTTCTTTGTTTATCATTAAAATCAACTAAGATATATTTTGATTTTCTCATTGAATAAAAGTTCCAAGAAAATTAGTCGATTACTCTTTTGGGTCTAATTTGAATTTAATCTTGATTAATTAATCTGGCTAGCGTCCTTGAAAATGATTTTTGTCTGCATTCTACTTTTATCTTTTGTTTGCTTGCATTTCAATCATTGAAAACTCCGAAAATTCATAAAATCATTAAATATCACAAAAGATATTTGCATTGCACTTGGACAAATTTCATATTAAATTAAGTTCATTGAAATTGATCTGGATATTCACGCCAAAATAATCTTGCCTCCTTGAGTCGATCTTTAGCTTACGTAATTAAAATAAATAAAAGTGATCACACATCACTTCACTCACATTTTTGAATGGTTGTTAACACTAGCATTATATAACCTACTACAACAATTCGGCATCCTTAAGAGTTCTAGAAAGCAAGTTTTCATCTTCGTATTTCACCCATCTGTTTTCTAAATCTTTTATGTTGTTTTTAAAACACGTAAGAGGATTAACTTAGATTAATAAGAGAGATATGTGATTCGAATTTAGTGACAAACATTTCAAACCTGTCTCTCTGAAAGGGGTCGGTGTCAGTAATTTTGAGATAGTTAAGATTTGATAGGTTTGATGGAAGAAATAAAAACCTCGAAATTACTTGAATTTAAAACACTCCGTGTGTTTTAGAAAAAAACGAAAAAAAGTCTGAAAATCATGGGAGGAAACTAAGCTGGTTCCCCCTCATTATTTAAAAGTTAATCTTCATGAGATTTTTGCGTGGAGACTCTATATTCTAAATAAACGTACATGTGACCTTTAAATATTGATGTTTTCACGTATACGATGATTTTTTATTTAATTTCAATATTGAAAAGGAAAAAGAATTAATTGCAAGTTTTCTTGAGATACCACACACTTAAATAGAGTGGACTAAATTCATTACATTATGTGGTTGACTTGGGAGATTGTGAGCACAGCATGATGCATGCGCGGTTTGAGTCTTCTTACATTAAATGCTATACAATGCAATTACATTTGTATACAATGCAATTACATTTGTCAATTTTTATGGTGTAATCATAAAATAAATCATATCAATTAATATATCATTCAAATTTTAATACAAACATATAAAAGGACATACAACAGATGTACAAAACTAAATTATAAAAGTTGTCACGTACGTAGCAATACAAAATTGGAAAACATCACATAATACACAATGTTCATAATGATGTTATTATTTAAACATAAACTCTCGTGCAAAGAACGAGCTCCACATAAGTGGAGAATTGCTTAAAATTAAAAAAGTTCATTTTTTTGTCATTCCGTATCAACAAAAATGAAGATCGTATCGTTGATAGGAGAAATATCGTATATTTTACAAAAGAGAGAAAGATACATATGAACTCTGCCTTGGGATTTCTTTTCATGGCTGTTATAAATATATTAGATATTTTCAACGAATAAAAATAGAAGAAGTATTCACGTGTCCTCGTCTTTCAGACTTTTAGCAAATTCGCAAGTTTGATATTCGTTTACATTCAAATTGCTAAAAGTTCGATATGAATTTGGTTCAAGATTAAAGAAATCGATTTTGAATACAAGTTTAACCTCAATTAAATAAACAAACCTAGACCAACAATTATAGGTTCGCTTAGGTCTGATTCGTTAAAAGTTTGATATTCACATATATACACATATTTATAAATCCTTATCTAGAATAAATGGACCTGAACCTTATTTTGAGATAAATAAATTTTGTCTCGAGATAAGTGGACTTAATTTGTCTAGAGATAAGTGAGTATTTACGAGATAAATAGACTTTATCTCTGTATAAACCATCACATGATAAATGGCCACATCATGCTTACAACATTACTTCGTCGAGTACTTTTCCCTTATCTATCAAATTAACTCAACATGTATACATCTCATTTATCTTATCCTACTTTATTCCTTATACTTCATCCGAACGGGAATAAGAATACATTACAACCATTTTTTTTCAAAGAGAAGAATCCTTATTAATCTGTTTTTTTAAGATGAAGAAAAGTTAGATAAAGAAAAAATAAAAATCCCTTAATTATACACGTGATTTCAATGTCATACCTTTAAAAGGTAATAATTTGGTATCCAAACTTTAAGATTTATCTCAATGTGGTCCTTGACTATTGAAATTTAAGATTAGAAAGATAAACTAAGCAAGTAAATTTCAACAGTCAATGACCACACTGAGACAAATCTTACAATTCGAGTACCACATTGTTACCTTCAAAGTTCAGGTAAGACATTGAAATCAAGTGTATGGTTCGTGAACTTTTTTGTAGTTTACTCTTATATGGTATCTCTCAAAGTCCAGGTATCACTAGAGTGATTGAGAAATGATTGGACAAAAAAATATGTATCCGGATGCTTAAAAGGCACGAAGAAATATGTACCACGATGCATAAAAGCTCGAAGTTTTGTCCCGAGATAAGTGGACTTAATTTGTCTAGAGATAAGTGAGTATTTACTAGATAAATAGACTTTATCTCGATATAAATCATCGCATGATAAATGGTCATATCGTAATTACAATAATCCTTATATTCATGTCAAGTATTTATCTCTTCCTTATCTCTCAAATTAGTTGAACACGTATACAGCTCATTTATCTTATCATACCTTTTTCCTTATCCTTAATCTGAACGGAAATAACGATAGACTATAACTATTTTTTTCAAAGAGAAGAATCATTATTAATCTTTTTTTAAGATTAAGAAACGTTAAATAAAGGAAAAAGACTAAAAGTCCCTGAATGATGCACACGATTTCAATGTCATGCATGAACTTTAAAAGGCAACAATGGGGTACCGAAACTTTAAGATTTGTCTCGTTGTGGTTCCTGACTATTGAAATTTAATATTAGAAAGACAAAATAATCAACTAAATTTCAACAGTCAAGGACCATATTCACTACAAAGAAACTGGACCTAAGGCAACGAGTAATTTGAATATTTGTTGTCATATCTTTCGATGTTAAAGATTTAACAACGAATATTTATTCGTTGTCAAATCATATTTTATACTTTAATTAACAACGAATGTAATATTCGTTGTTAAAGGTCCATACAACAATGATTTTTTTGTTGATTTATTCGTTAAATTCAAACCAATCGTTGCCAAATTTAGCAACGATAAGAAAAAAATTCAACGAATAATCATTGTTATATGATTCGTTGCGAGAAATATAGCAACGAATAACATTACTCGTTGCGAATTTTAAAGAAGTAAGCAACGAATAATGTTCGTTGTTATATATTTAACTGCGGAAGATTTGGCAATGAATAATAAATCTTACAGCTCGAGTACCACATTGTACTTTTCATAGTTCAGGTATGATATTGAGATCAGGTATATAGTTCATAGACTTTTGTAGTTTACTCTTATATGTTACCTTTCAAAATTCAGGTATCACATGTTTGATTGAGAAATGATTGGACAAAGAAATATGCATCTGGATTAGGGATGAAAACGGATCGGATACGGATCAGATATGCCTATTTCCATATTCATATTCGCTTCATCTATATCGAATACGAATACGAATACGAATACAGATATGATTCGGATATGCATTATGGAAACCATATCGTAAAAATATGGATACGAATCCGATTCGGATATTTATCGAATCCGAATACGGATCGAATAAAGAGCGGATCCGAATACGGATCGAATAAAGAGTGAAATCCCAATATGGATCCAATAAACATGAAATCCGAATACAGATTGAATAAAAACCATGTACGAATATGAATTGATTTTTTTATCAAAGTTCATAATGATTTTAAAAATAGCAATGAAATATAAATAAATTGCGTCATGACAAAAGGGAATGCCGACGTGACATGTATTCTTGACCGGAAGCAAAAAGGGGATAGAATTTCATAATTTGTAAGCGCTCATACCCAAAGAAATAGAAATTATTAATATTGTTAATATATTGTATTATATAATTTATAATACTAATATAATAGTATAAATTGTAGCTTATATTATATTAACTAATATATAAAATAATATTAAATATTGTAATCGGATATCCGGATCCGAATCCGGATATTCAAGCTATTACCATATCCGTATTCGGAAAATTTTTACAACATATATCCATATCTGATCCGTATTTGATTAATATTCGGATACGGATATCCGTATCCGATAATTTTTCGAATACGGTAAGCGGATATTCGGATATATCCGTATCCGTTTTCATCCCTAATCTGATGCTTAAAAAGCACGAAGAAAAGTGTACTTGATGCATAAAATATCGGAGTTTTGTCTTGAGCATTGATTGTAATAATCTAATGGCAAAGGTGAAGGAGATTGAGTGTCATCGCAAGAAAGAAAATGGACTTAAAGCTTCCAAATAGAGAGAGACCTATTGGTTATAGAATTAATACCGGAATTTAAGGAATTCTCTTATCCGACCTGGAGATATCTCAAAAAATTCCTAAATGATCTCATTGGATGGTGGTTTTGACGGATTGTTGATTTTTTTATCGCATCCTAAAATGTTCATCCCTCGGTCCATGATTGGGGCTCACAATGGGGGTGGTGACCCCAATCGGTTTCAAGGGGTTGCCCAAGGGGTAGTTAACGGGTTGTTCTCGCCTTACTTTTTAACATTTTTTATTTTTTTCAAAAATAACATCATGTATTTTCATCAATATATTCTTCTAGTATGTCATTCCAATTTTATATCTCCATCCAGTATTTCACGCAAAACTTGAATGTCATGATAGAGGGGTTATAATGATGAAAATTCATATATTTAATTTTTCAAAAAATAAAAAAACGAGAAAAATGTGTTAGGGGAGGTAAGTTAGCTCTCCCAAGAGGGCAACCCCATTTTACCCTATATATATAGGGTAAAATGGGGTTGCCCTAGGGAGCTAACTCCCCCCCCCCCCCCTATTTTTCTCAATTTTTTATTTTTTTAAATTACTCCTTTGATTTTCATAACTATATCCATATATTGTGTCGTTCAAATTTCGTGCAAAATGGAGACTCCTACGACCTCCATCCAGACGGAGTTGATTTCAGATATTCTGTTTTGTTAGAAAATGACTATCTAGATGAAGGTTGTAAGGATCTCTGTTTCGCACGAAATTTGAATCACACAAATATAGAGATATAGCGATGAATTTCCATGAAGCATTTTTCAAAAAAAATATAGGAAAATGGGATGAGATGTGTATGTGGAAATAAAAAAATTTGCAGGAAAATAAGGACGAGAGAATCCATGTTGGCAGCCTCTAGGAGTAGCCCATTTTTCCCATATATATGTGGGTTTAATGGGGCTACCCCTACATTATTTTCCTTCCATTTTCTTGAAAATATCGTCATATATTCATCTATATATCTTCCCAATATAACTTATGAATTTGGTCAGAAACAGAGACTCATATGCCCTCATCTAGAATATGTCGATTACATTAATGTTCAGAGCGTTAAAACTATATGGTCTAGATGGAAGTTAAATGAGTCTCTATTTCTGACGAAATTCGAATGGTATATTGGAGGGATATATAGATGAAAATAGATGGTGATATTTTGCAAAAAAAATTAAATGCGGAAAAAGGACGCAAGCTGCCCTATATATGTATGTGGGGGGGGGGGGGGTAAAATGGGGATGTCCCTTTGGTAGAGCTAACTTGGTTCCCTGTCTCATTTTTTCTACTTTTTAAATAAAATTGTAGAAATTCATCGTTATATCCATATATTATGTCATCAAGTTTCGTGCGAAACAGAGACTCTTACAGCCTCCATCGGACCGTTCCCCTGACACATGCGCTACTAGCTATGACTTTCCTTTTGCTTGCCCATGTGAAGAGCGTATAGAGCCGTAGATGCTCTTCTAATCAAAAAGAAGGATTCGGGTACCAAACAAAACCCCAGTTAGACGATTTCCCTAACCTCAACTTACTATTTTCAGACTGGCGTTGGTACCAAGGAGTTTATCAGTGGGGAACTAACCATTTTCTTCCTTTTTGATAAGAGTTTATTTTCTACTCCTAAAAGAAAAATGGGTTGGCAAACTGAAGTCAAAGACTGCCTCTAATCCCCTTTTTAGGATGCTTGTTCCTTTTGGGTGAACCATGCATGTCGTTATCCATAGAAATCCGAGGGAGATCACCCCTTGGGCTTGTCAGAAACCCATTTCTTTCTCGAGGAATCATCTTTTCTGATGTCTTAATCGAAGTCCTGAGAGAAAAGAGGCAAGGAGGTCAATTTGTGTCAAATATACAACATGGATTATGGCGTAGTTGGACTCTCATGTCAATCCGATCAATCTTTGGCAAGAGGATAGCGAGTTACAAAAGCTAGTTATTCGAGCTCGATAGGACATGGATTTCTATTATTATTAAATTCAGAAATAGCAGGGTAACCACTATTCATTTTTTGTAGTGATTTCTTCCTAAGAAAAGAAATTTATCTATTTCATTTTTTGGGCAAGGAAACACATAGAATAATGGGTCTGGAAATCAGATGGGCACCGATCTCTTTCCAAATAAAAAGACGTCATTTTCAGGGTTCAGTTATAATTGAGTATTCATGGGAAACATAATCAAGCTCAAGTCTTGAAGAAAGTTCTAAATGAGGAATTTAGGCAGATGCCAGCCATCTTGCCTCTTCCTTGGGGGAAGGGGGGGCAGAGGGAGGGAGTTTGTGCCTACTAAGGTGAAGTCAGGGTATTTCGAAAGATCAAAAATGATTGCAAAGGCCCTATTATATAACAGGGGGCCTTTCCCAATCTATCTAAAGGTAGGCAACGTGGCTAACCAGTGACAGCTGCCCCGGAGGTGGAAGCAACATCTACACCTCGTAGTCCCATGTAAGCCGGTTAGAACCTGATCATGCGGATCCTAGAAGAAAATCAGGAATGTGCCTACACGAGCACCTCTAGACATCTGGATGGGCGGGTGTATTGATAAAGAGGTCAGATGGGCGAGGTGGTTGGGGTTTGGAAGGGGGATCAATCTTTTCTTGTAGTTTTTGTTTTTTAATTGTCCAAAATTGTTGAAATCGACCACGTCTGGATGGAGACCATATGAGTTTTTGTTTCGCACGAAACTTGAATAACTTAATAAAGGGATATAGTGATAAATTTCTACGATTTTATTTTTCAAAAAAATAAAAAAATGAAAAAAATTGTGCGTGGGGAGCCAAGTTAGCTCCCCCTAGGGGTAGCCCCATTTTACCTTATATATGAGAAAAATGGGATTGGCCTCTTCCTATTTTTCAACTAATTTTTTTTGAAAAATATTATCATATATTTTCATCACTATATTCCTCTAATATTTCATTTTAATTTCACCAGAAATAGAGACTCATATGCCCTCCATCTAGAACGTGTCGATTACAACAATTCTAAGAGCGGTAAAATTACCTATTTTTATGAAGGGCATATGAGTCTTTGTTTCTGACGAAGTTGGAATGACATATTTGAGGTATATAGTGATGAAAATATATGTTCATATTTTTCAAAAAAAATAAAAAACAACTTAGCCAAAATAGGGTGGGAGCAACCAGTACAACCCCATTTTTCTCTATATGTATATAGAGGGCTTAACCAATGGGTCATGTGCCCATTA
The DNA here is from genome assembly GCA_037367405.1 of Ottelia alismoides. Classification (NCBI taxonomy): domain Eukaryota; kingdom Viridiplantae; phylum Streptophyta; class Magnoliopsida; order Alismatales; family Hydrocharitaceae; genus Ottelia; species Ottelia alismoides. Next base: position 612,093 of record JAZKJV010005765.1, read on the forward strand.
GAGATGAGACGAGCTCCTAATCTCAGTGGTTGGATCTTAATATGATGATTAATAACTTCAATAAATTTTGTATTGCCATTACTAATCAAACGCATCAAGAACTTTCGTATTACCATCAATAACACTTTATATCAGTAATATTGGATGCATCAGTAACTTCATAGTATTGCCAACAGTAACACTTTATATCATTAATACTAAATACATCAGTAACTTTGTATTGACATTAGTAACTTTGAATCGATTGTAAGTAAAGGAAATAATTTAATTAGCAACTTTGTTTCACACTCACTTGTAAATTTATATAAGTTACTAAAACAATGATATTACTAATTGAAGCTTTGATACATATTATTGAAGCTTGTATATATATTACTTACTGAAGCTTGTATTTTTACTATTCAAACTATTGGAGACGAAGCGGGCTCATCTCATCACTAATGGGCACGAGGTTCATTAGATAAAAACCATATTATATATATGGAAAGATGGGGTTGCCCCTTGGGAGAGCTAACTTGGCTCTCCTGTCCCATTTTTCCCATTTTTATAGGAAAAATTGATTCAGTGGGTTTTCATCATCCCTATATTGTGTCATTAAAGTTTTGTGCGAGACAAAGACTCTATAATAATTAACAATTATGTTTTAATAATCGTAGAACTACTGAAATCGATTACGTCCGAATGGAAGTGGTATGAGTCTCTATTTATTGTAATTGCAGGAGTGCAAAGTGTTTCAACATCAGAAGCTCTACAAAGTGAAGTTTAGTGTTGAAGTTTAAAAGCTTAGAAGACTCTTTAATTTGTTCAGAAGGTCGTTGTATAACTTACATTGTATTTTGGCAATGTTGTAACCTTGGTTGCATCTTCAGAGACTTTCTAAATAAGGAATATCAAAGTTTTCTGTAATGATCGATCATCTTTGCTCACCGATCGACTAGCATGATCGATCATTTATCAATATTGATTAATCATCGATCATTTCTTTATATTGATCAATCACCGAAGATTGACCATCTCTTGTTCATAATCAATCTATTTTGAATGTTGAATTATAATGACATGAAATTATCAATCAAACTTTTGACATTATCGATCATATTGAACTGCTCAATCATATAACTTGCTTGATCAATCATATCTCATAAATCTTCACTGGTTTGTTACCCAATTTTGTTTCCAATGGCTACCAACTCTTGGAATACTATATGGAGTCCTTACTCTTGTTGGAACACACACCATCACTCTTAGTGGCATTAGGAAGCCAATGAAGTTATCTGGGCGATTTCTCGATTATTTTATCTCGTTCTTTGAATTCATTGATATTTTTGAGCAGAATATTTTCTGAAGATACCTTACAAGAAGCTATCAAGTCAACATCATTTTATTGACTACCCATCTTTGAGGTTTTCTGATAGCAGTCAAGGCAGTTTTGACTGCCCTCTCAAACCTGATGTTATTTCTTCTATGAATTATTATTACTTATTTACCTATTTTATTTGTGATATAGTTGATGTGCTTGTATTTGTGAATAACTATGCAATTATATGTTGTTGATTATTTAAGATATGTGCACTTATAATTGATAATTATTCTTGATATCTTTGAGAAAAGAGGTTATTGCAAAAGAAAAATTATTGCGATTATATATTTCTATCCTTAAACTCTATTGGAGGAACTTTTAGTATTTGATCGTCAGGTTTGCAGGAAGATACTTGGACTTGCAGGTTCTACTTACTCCAAGTGAAGGTCTAGGAAAGAGAAGTTTTGTCAACCATCTATGATTGCTAAATTGTGTAATCTGTATTGTTGATTTTCATGTTTGATCCGAGATTGTAAAATTGTATGCTTTGTGAATGGTTGAGATATCCGCATAAATATATCGTGCTTTATAGTGAAGCAGTTGATTGGCTTGGCTAACCGGGAAATCCCAAGTCAGGCAACTTAGAACGTGATTTTTTACGCAGGTGGGTTTTCGCGTAAAAATATTGTACATTATGTCTATTGGCTTGATTGATTGAGTATTATGTGCTTCTTACTAATTCCATACAGATATTTCAAACTACCTCGAGCTACTATTCACCCACTCTCTAGTGGTGTCGCAACCCAAGAACTCACATTTGATATCAAAGCAAGGACCGGTGATGTGAAGTTAACCATCAGAAGCACATATGGAAGCATCTTCAATTCATGATCTGAAATCTAGTCTACTATCTGGTCTCCTCACTTCGATGGAACCAACTACAATAGTTGGAAGGTAGGAATGCAAATCTTTCTAGAGGTTATTGATATTGATGTATGGAACATCGTAAAGATAAAATATATCAAAACTACAACATGTATAATATTGTCATACATTGAGAAAAAGAGATCATGGTCAAATACCTCCATGTGGGGTTGCGTTATGTAGCCGACAATTGAAGTAAAAAAATAGTCGGATCTTTCAACGTGGACTTGAGCAAGAATCCATATGGCCTACCCTACTTAAAGTGGGAGAAGGCTTCACCATTTTTACTAAGTAAAAGAGAGCTACATACAACTCCAAAGCAATGAACGCCTTCTTCTAGGCCATCACAAATGAAGAACTCAACCGAGTCTCAACAAGCAAAACTACAAACGATATTTGGAATAAGCTAAGCATGATGTACGAAGTAATGAAAAAGTTGTAAGAGACGCAGGTCAGTCTCCATCAATAAAGGTTCAAGATATTTAAAATGAAAGATGGTGAGTCCATCAGGGATATGTATGCAAGATTCTCAAGAATCATAAACAATTTTCGAAATCTCAAAGTAGAGATCACAGATGCAGATAAAGTGAAAAGGATTCTTTGATATCTTACTAATGTGTGGAGCACCACATCAATTGTAATAAAGGAAGCAAACAATGTCACTCTACCGGTTGACGAACTCAAAGGGAGACTCTCACCTATGAAGTAGAGAAGACTCAAACTTCAAACAGAAAAGGGGGATTTCTCTTCAAGCTACTAAACCAACCTCTAATGAAATCTCTGAAGACGATCTTTTAATGTTCACAAGAAAGTTCAAGAAGATCTTCGAGAAGGATGGCCGTAAAAAAGGAAGTGATCTTTAATGGTTCAACTGCAAGAAGAAGGGTCATTTCAAGAAAGAATACCCTCTACTCAAGAAAAGCGGCAAGTAAGAGTCAAAAAGCCACGAGTCTAGCAAAAGAAAAAGAGGCGAGAAGGAATACATGAGAAAAGTTCGCATACACTACTATAAGAACCTAAAGAGGAAATTTCTTCAAGCTACTTGGCATTCCTACCCCTTAGACTTTGACTCCTCCAGTTCTTCCAAGAGTGATACCGACAACTCAGCAAGGAAGAAGCTCTGCTCAGTATGGCCCTAGACAACAAATTAATAACTCCGAAGAATCCTCTGTAGAAGAATTACAAGATACTTTGTCGTTAAGTTGAAAAAGGAAAACAAGTTGCTAAATTCTACCACAAGAATCACCTTAGTTAAGCATGAGAATAAAGCTAGCTTGATTAAGGAATACATTCATGAACTTACATGTAGTCTTTCTCTCTTGAAACAACAACATAAAATCGAAGCAAAACTCTTACAGACAACATAGATAAGTTTGAAACAACTGTAGCTGAACTAAAGAAAAATGCACGCATCTTAATAATGACTTAGCCAAGTTCACTAAGGTAAAGAAAATATCAGACAAACTCTCTAGATTTAACTATTAAATCGTGACTAAATTTGGGATAGGGTATGAAACAATCGAAGTCAATGGTTCCAAATATGCTAAAGTCAATAAGCTTGTTAAACATGTTAATTAGCATATTATAAGCTATTCTAATCAAGATAAAGCCAAAAGGGTTATGGAACTGAGGAGAAATCCAAGAAACCATCTTAACTCTCCAAGGACTCAAAGGCAATGGGTGCCAAAGAACTTGGTTAATTGTTTTGCAGAATGGAAGAATTCTTACATGTTACCATATGAGAATCAATTCATGACTAGGACATATTTCTCATGACCTAAAATACGAAAAACATGGGAAAAGGATCATGACTACGGATGTTAGAAACACATTAATGGAGACAAGGACATATTCCTCAACATCAAAGCCAAAGATGGTGGGATTATCACTTTTGAAAACAACCATGAAGGTATGATTTATTGGCGAAGGTACGATTGAAAACCCTACATTTTCTATTAATCATGTTAGCCTTATTGGAAGTTTGTACACAACCTATTGAGTGTTTCTTAGATCTGTGGTAAAGGCATTAAAGTAGTATTTTTTAAAAATGTGGTTTTGAAGTAGTTAAGGAAGCAGAGTGGACCATTTGCTTAAGGGAGATAGCCACAAAAATATTTACAGTGTTAGATTCGGTGAGTGTTCATCATTGGAATGCATGTTGGAAGTACAAGAAGAACCCTTACTGTGGCATAAAAGATTAGGTCATATTCACATGAAATTAATACATGGGCTTAGTAACTTGACCTATGAAGTTTAGATAGGTCTGTAACTTGACCTATCTAAACTTCACATGACCTAGTTACAGACCTATGAAGTTTAGATGGGTCTGTAACTTGACCTATCTAAACTTCACATGACCTAGTTACAGACCTATGAAGTTTAGATAGGTCTGTAACTTGACCTATCTAAACTTCACCTGACCTAGTTTAGATAGGTCTATAACTTGACCTATGAAGTTTAGATAGGTATGTAACTAGGTCAAGTTACAGACCTCTCTGAACTTCACGTGACCTAGTTACAGACCTATCTAAACATTCCTACATGAAGTTGGGCATGTGATCAACATGTGGACTAGGAAAACTTCATAGAAAACCTTTGAAACCTAAATAACATATTAATTATGTCATACCATTAGAGTTTCTATTTCTAGACTTGTTTGGGCTCACAAAATCTGAAAGTTTAAGTAATTATCACTATTGTTTTATTATGGTAGATTACTGCTCACATTTCACTTGGGTTTTGTTGATTTCTTCCAAGGATGTTGCTTTCTCTGAGATTGAGAAGCTATCTAAATGGATTCAAAATGAACAAAGATCTACCATCACTAAGTTAAGAAGTGATCATAGAGGAGAGTTAAAGAATGAAAATTTTCTGAGTAGTGTTGTAAGGCTAGGATCGAGCATGAAGTTTATGCACCCAAAACATCATCTAGTAATGACATAGTTGAGTTGAAAAATTGCACTCTTCAAGAATGCACTCGTACCATGCTAGTGAATCAGACTTTCCTAGATACTTTGGGGTAAAAGCCATGACTATATATTGCTATGTATTTAACAAGACTTTGAACCGACCAAGATTAAAGAAGACGTCTTTTAAGCTCGATTACACATGCTCAACAAGGATACACTATTTACGTGTTTTTGGAAGTAAATGCTATGTTCTTAACACTAAGGACAATCTTGATAAGATTTATCCCAAAAGTGAAGAAGACATCTTCTTATGATACTTTTTGCGTAGCAAAGCCTACTGACTCTTCATTAAGAAAACAATGACTGTTGTGGAAGCAATTAATGCTTCTTTTAGAGAGAACTTAAGCAAGAATCCTCAACTACCATAATTAGAAAATGAGGAAGATGCTCAAGTAGATACTTCTAGCGTATCTGAGAATAGTAATTCTCATGATTTGCCCAAGGATTTAAGCTTTGTTTGAGATCACCCAAGGGAGTCAGTGATCGGGAAAATCTTGAAAGGAATCCAAACCAGATCACTTTTAAAATTCATTTACACTATATATTTTTGTATCCTCGGTGGAGCCAAAGTCTGTTGACGAGGCTTGTAGTATTAATTCTTGGTTAATGGTAATGGAATATGAAGTTATTCAATTTTAAAGCAACTAGGTATGGGAGCTTGTTCCTAGAATTGAAAATTGCATGATTATTTGAACCAAGTGGGTTTTAAAGAACAAATTCGATGAGTCAGAGGCAATTGGTAAGAACAAGGTAGAACTTTTGCTTAAAGACATCATCAGATGACTTCGATTTCGATAAAACCTATGCATGTAAGAATTTGCTCGTTTCAAGGGAATTAAGCTATATCAAATGGATGTTGAGAGCAAGGTTCAGAAAGTCGGTATGCGGTATTCGTTCGGTCAGGCGGTCTGGAGCGAGTAAGCGGGTAGGCGGAAGTATATGTGGATTATACGGTTTCTATTATTTTAATTAAAATTAATTAAAAATATAATAATATAAAATATGTGCAATATTATATCCAAATTTTATTTTTTGGTAACAAGAATATAATATATAAACTATACCATATATTAGCTACATTTGTATGTTATTGTACAACATATGACAAATAAAAGACACATGCTAATGTACAACATATAATAAATAAAAAGGGCATATGTTACAGTATAACTTATGTTAATGTACAACATATGACAAATAAAAAGACATGCTACAGTACAACATATAACAAATAAAAAGGCACATGTTATTGTACAACTGTTACTGTACACATATGACACATAAAAGGTCATAAGTTACTGTACAACATATGACAACTAAAAAAATATATATGTTATTGTACAACATATGTTATAGTATTGATGTACAACATATAGCAAATAAAAAAGACGTGTTATTGTACAACATATGACCATTCTTTTTAATAAAAAGACCAACCTATGTTACTGTACAACATATGACTATGTACTATGCATATGACCGACCTAATTTTATGCCCAAAGTATTAAAACATTCTTACTGTACAACATATGACCAATAAATAAGACAAACCTAAAAGAGAAATGGGTGGCGATGACTCTACATGAGACAAGGAAGCTTCTGGAGCTGTGAGAATTGTGGACGAGCTGTTGGAGCTGATGGAGAAGCAAAGAGTCATCTCTATTACATATGCGGCCGCATATGCGGATTACTCGGGCCGCATATACTCCATGGCCCGCATATTGACCGAGTATAGTATACTCGGTGCGGTAGGGGGGCCGCCTACGCATATGCGGCCGCCTAGGCCGACTTTCTGAACACTGGTTGAGAGCGCTCTTAAACAACTCCATAAAAGAAGAAGTTTACATCAATCAATCATCAGATGTTTAACTCTTCAAGATCAGAACATGTATTTAAACTCAAGAAAACCTTTTATGGACTTAAGCAAGCTCCTCGATCATGGTACGATCGACTCAAAACTTTTCTACTCACATCAGGTTTTAAAGTAGGAAAAGTATATTGCACTTTGTTTGTGAAGTTTGTTTTCTCTGATTTATAAATTGTACAAATTTATGTTGATGACTTCATGTTTGGTTTTGCTTATGCAAAATTCTGTAAGAAATTATATGAAGATACGAAAGAACAGTTCAAGATGAGAATGATGAGAGAACTAAAGTAATTTTAGGGTTTTAGATCAACCAGACACGGTTCATTACTTTCTTCACACAACAGAAGTATAGAAATGAGATGCTCACTAAATTGAATTTAACAAGTTCTCACGAAAGTCTACATCAGCAATGCACCCCAGCCTCGACGAGTCATGGAAGCCCGTTGACTAGTGACTGTATAGAGGTATGATCGGATCCCTATACTATCTAATTGTGAGCAGACTCAATATAGTACATGTTTAACTGCACATTTTTAGTAAGCACCATAAGAAATTCACTTAAAAGCGATAAAAAGAATATTTTTATACTTGTTTTTACTAAAGAATTAGGTTTTTAATCCGAAGATGCATTATATTAATTACTTGCATATAGCTACGCACATTATTTTGGAAGTCACGTGGATAGAAAAACTACATGGGGCACCTGCCATTTTTATGGAGAATGCCATTGTATCTCAGTATCACTCTTGATTATTGAGGCAGAATACATAGCGTGAATACCATGTTCTAAGTTATTTGTGGATAAATACACACTCTCTATTTTTCATTTAACTTTCAGCCAGAATTGTGTCTGTGTGATAACATAATTCGACTAGTCTAGGTGCGAGCCCTTTTAATCACTCTAGGACAAAGGGTATCGATGTTAGACATCATTTTATTTGAGAAAATTATGAAAGATGAAATATTTATGGAATACATTACTATATACATGCAATTAACAAACATTGCTATAGTTTGAGAATATCATAAGAAAATTAGGGCTTTACATATGGAGTGATATTTGTTGAAATGTTTTCTACAAAAGGAGATTCAAGATTACATTGTCGATCGATCATCAGCTTTGTCTAGACGACCACCCATGATCGACCCATCAGTATATTTGATCGATCACTCATGATCAATCATCGAACGATACTGATTGATTATGATGGAAATTCGAATTTCATTTTTAAAGATGTTTTTTTGTTGGAAGGATCTTTAAGCGAAGAAGGACATGTCGCTTATCAACTTTACTTATTAGGTTTTAATTAGAACTAGAACCTTCTTTTATTGATTAGTTGTATCAATTCTTTACATGCCCTTTTAACATCTTTCTATTTATTTCTAACCTAGAAATATGAGAATTGATCTCGTTCTTGGCCATCCCTCTCTTTAAATAGGAACCAAATTTGTAACTTAAAATTCACACTTTCAAGCATCAAAATCATCTTAAATCCCCCCCTCTCTCTCTCTCTTAGTCGAAGCAGAGAAGTGATTGATCACCTCTCATTTCTAATCGATCAAGGTTGATCGATCACCCTAGTATTCTGATCGATTATATCTTGTTAAGTTTTTTTATTTTTATTGTGAATATTGTGTTGATTCCATTATCTTATCGACAGTCTTATGGGAACACTCTTTCTGTCTCCATGGCCTCAAGCGCTCATAGAAGACCCAATCATCTCCCCCTCAACCTCAAGTCTCAACTGCCTTTTCTCGCCTAATAGATTGTGTTCAAAGAAAACTTTTTGACCTTCACTAAAATTTTTAGAAAAAAAATCTTATGTAATTTCTTTTACTTGACCTTTTACCATGGACACTCAGATTCCATCATAAACTCCATCTTGCACAACATTGTCACAGAGTTCTATACCAAACTAGAGGATATTAGTGACACCTCGGCATATCGTATTCACACCATCATCAATGGACAAACCTTCATTATTGAAATGAATAGCCAAAACTGTGAGTCACAGTTTATTATACTCTACAAACAAGAATGTACAACACGTAAGCATGTAGAGGTTGAACCACGGAGAGCAAGATAGGTAGCCTATGATTATTGCTAATCAATGAAAATATGTACATACTTGTCTCTAAGTATTTTTATGTGGATTTTTTATTTTACAATTTTTTAATTAATAGTGAATATAAGCATATAGATAACTTAATAATAATATATTAGTATATATACATATACATATAAGTAGGGATATAAGAGAGAAAGAAACAATCTAATACAAAAAAGGTCTATATTTATTTTTTCCTTTTTTAGGGTTCAAAAAATTATTTTTAATTTGCAAAATTCTAATTTATTTTTTTTGAAAATAAAATTAAATAACATATTTATATAGATTAGTATAAGCAAATAATATATATATATATATGTATGTAGAGGTAAATGGGGCTGCCCCCAGGGAGTAGCCAACTTGGCTACTCCCACCACTATTTTTCTCTCATTTTTTATTTTTTTGGAAAATAAAAATTTGTATATTCATCATTATATCCCTCTCACATTCTATTAAAATTTCGTCAGAAACAGAGACTCCTACGGCCTCCATCTAAACATGGTCGATTTAAAAAATTCTGCGACCGTTAAAAAAATGACGTCTGGATGGAGGGCTTAGGAGTCTCTGTTTCTGACGAAATTTTAATAGAATGTGAGAGGGATATAATGATGAATATACAAATTTTTATTTTCCAAAAAAATAAAAAAATGGGAGAAAAATATGGGCGGGAGTAGCCAAGTTGGCTACTCCCTGGGGGCAGCCCCATTTTACCCATATATGTATATGTATACATATAGATAGTATATGGTATGTATATCAATAAGTAGTCAAAAAATTCGAAAAAATATTTTTTAGGATTTTTTATATTTTTATAATTTTTTTGTGATTTTTTTGTGATTTCTAAATATTTTTTTGTATTTTTAAAATAAAAAACATCCTAAAATAGGGATTAAATAAATAAGCGAATTGATTTGAAGGTTAAAATAGCAAAAAGTGTCAAAAATTCTTCAAATCAAGTTTAATACATAAATAATAATATATAAATAAATTTCAGAACAAAAATAAATATTTTTTGAAATTTTTGATGATTTTTCCTATTTTTATTGGATTTTGAGTCTTTTAATTTTAGTCTTTTTCTTTTTCTATTTTAAGGATTTTTTGTCTGGAGTCAATAAGTAATGATAAGCAACATGTAAATTTTTTTGTGATTTTTCAAGGAATTTCAATTTTTTTGCATTTTTATAACTACAAAAAGACAATATGCTCACTGTTTGAATTTTAATAAATACATAAAAATCAAGAAATGTCAATTAAAAATTAGAGCATGCAAGTATGTCATCCATGGCATTTACGAGAAGTTTTACAAAACAAATACAAACATGGGCTATTTTTAGTAAAAATAAAGGTACTTATTTATTCCTCAATTCTTGATATCCATGTCCAGTATTTGCACAAGTATTTCTAAGTATGTCAAGTATGGCTCAACGTGCAGATCATCATATCTTGTCTTATGCTCAGGATCCTTAATATACTTTCTCAGATTTGATACATGAAAAACATCATGTATTGTCGAAAGATGTGGAGGAAGTGCAAGCCTATATGCAATTTTTCCAATCTGCTGAATAATTTCAAAGGGACCAACGAAACTGGGTGCCAACTTCCCACGCAAGCCAATCCTTTGAACTCCCTTCAGAGGTGATACTTTTAGGAATACAAAGTCAGCTACCTCAAGCTCAAGGTATCTTCGCTTGGTATCACTACAGCTTTTCTAGCATCTCGGAGCAGATATTAGTCTTTTTCGAACAAGCTCTATAGCTTCCTGTGTCTCCTGAAGTCTATCTGAATCGTAAAGGCTCTTTATCCTGACCTCTTGCCAACACAAAGGAGCAGTACACCTTCGTCCATATTGATGCAAATGGTGCCATGCTAATACTTGTATGGTAACTATTGTTGTAGGTGAATTCTGCAAGAGGCAAGTGTTTCACCCATGATCCTTTCCATTCTAAAGCACATGCTTCTAGCGTATCCTCTAAGTGTGAATCGTACATTTTGATTGATCATCTATTTGTGGATGATATGTTGTGCTCAAACATAGTTGTGTGTCTAAGGCTTTCATGAAGATCCCCCAATAGTGTGAGGTGAATCGTGAATCTCGATTGGAAACTACATCCGTTGGGATACATGCCATGGAGACGAATCACATGCATAATATATAATTCAACAAGCTAATCTGGAGTGGAAGATAAGCTTATTGGAATAAAGTGTGCTACCTTGGTCAGGTGATCTATTATAACCCATATACTATCTTTACCACCACTCGTCTGAAGTAAGCCAGTAACGAAGTCCATGGAAATGCTTTCCCAGTTCCATTCAGGGATAGGGAGAGGTTGCAACAATCTCGGTGTCTTTTGATGTGAAGCCTTTACATGTTGGCAAGTAAAACATGAATTCACAAACTTAGCAACATCCTTCTTCATTCCAGGCCACCACAAGTGTGAACAAAGATCCTTATACATCTTCCTAATTCTTGGATGAATAGATAATCTAGATCAATGCGCTTCACATAAGATATCTTTCCTTAATTCGGACCAGATCAAAAGCCACTAAAAGTAAAAATTAAAAAGTTCCATTTTTTTAAAATATATATAGTGGAAAGGGAAGCTGTTATGTGTGACAGCCAACTTGGTTGTTACACGGAGCAGTTTCCCCCATTTTTTTATTTTTTTCAAATTTTTTTCATGTATATTCATCTATATATCCCTCCTACTTGTCATTCAAATTTCGTGAGAAACAAAGACTCCTAAGCCCTCCATCTAGACCGGGTAATTTTTAACGATCTGAAATTTGTTGTAATCTACCCCTTCTAGATGGAGGGCTTAGGAGTCTTTGTTTCTCACCAAATTTGAATGACATGTAGGAGGGATATATAGATGAATATATATGAAAAAAATTGAAAAAATAAATAAATAAGGGGGGCAACTGCCTTGTGTAACAGCCATGTTGGTTATTACTCAAAACAGCCTCCCCGCCCTCATATATATATATATAATCACCAAAATTACAAAAATATTAATTCTTGTTTTGTAATTTCCTTTATTTTGTATATTATTTATTAAAATTGATTTGGAGAAATTTTGTCACTTTTTGATAGTTTTAATCTTCAAATCAATTTGACCGATTTATTTAATCCATATTTTGAGATGTTTTAAATTTAAAAATGCTAAAAAATTATAAAAAAATCCCCAAAATCACAAAAATAATAGAAAAATACAAAAAATACAAAAACATTTACTTATGCAAATTTTGCTTATTTTTAATTGTATTTATAATTATATTACTCTACATGATATATATAGTTATGTATATTCTTATATTATATATTAAAAAAGAAAATAAAAAATCAGAAAATATAAAAAAGAAAATATAAAATATAAAATTAAAAACAATTGAAAACATATAGAAATTAAAATAAAAAACATAATTAAAAGCCCCCACAAAAGGACAATAAATAGACTAAGACAAGGACAAATTTTAGCATTCTTCTGCACAGTCTATTACGTTTGCTCCTTGTGTTCGACACTCTACACATACTTACTCATATATACACATTTGTAGAGTTACATTTTAAATCCACATTTATTTCGCTTTTCATTGTTATATCTATTGTGGGTCAATTGATGTCTAAATCAGGGTTTCGCGGGCGGTCACTACAACGACGCTAATTATGTTTGATTGGCTACATCTCACAAAATCCACTTCAAAAAATGGTGTCATTACCGAGGAGGGTGGGTATGCCTACTACGCTGCTCCTTCGTTGCTGCGAACCATGGTGGAGTGCTCCTATCACCAGACTCGATGCCAAGAAGGTGGTCCGAGGGGCTAAAACAAGGTAGAAGGGAACCGAATTCAAGAATGGGGTCAGGGGGTGGTTTTTGTACATGTGAAAAATGAGGGAGCTTCATCTAGGGATTACAAGTGTGTTGAAGAGATTCATCCCTAGGTAAGGCATCAACGAGAATTATGGATGAATAGTGGTCAAAACCAATGAAGAGATCAACCCCCTCGAGCCTTGTATCATGGAGTAGAAATTTGAGAAGAAGGAGGGGTACACAGTTCTCACAAGCCTACGACTGGGGCTAGATGGTTGATCCCAAGTCAACGGATGATGAGCCCTCATTAGGCCATGCCATCTACAAAAAGACAAACCATAAGTAAAAATTAAAATAATTTGAAAATAAATAATAAATTATTTCTTTAATTTTTTGTTGAAACATAAAAATAGTTTATTATTTTATGTAATATTTTAATCCATTATTTATTTATTTATGTGGATTATTCATTACAAGTTACTTTTTACAAGTAAAAGTATAGGTATATTGACCTATGTTTTGTATATTTTATTTTTATTTTGTATTTTACATTTTATTATTTTATATAATTAATTTACATATTTATATATTATTTAAATATATTTTTATTGATTTTTTTGATATAATATGTACACTTTAATAAATATGGGTATTAATTACAAAGGTATAAGTATAATATATTCATCTATGTATTTTTTAATACTATTTTATTTTAGTGTTTTCTTTATGGTTTAATTTTATTCTACATATGTACATATGCTATAAATAATCCTTGCAAAATTATAAAAATATAAAATTATAAAAATTAAAGAATAAATAAAATAAATATTTTATTCAGGTATATAGTACAATAGAGTTCAAAACCTAACTTTTGCATCTTAATTCCAAATTAAATGAAACCACCTTCACTAAATAGCTTATTAAAAGCAATATACAACTAAAGATGATTTTGATCATTTTGAGTTCATAAGGAGAAGATATGAGTCTAGGAAGTTTGGTTTTTGGAATTTTATTTTAAGTGTAGAATGTACATTGTACATTATTTTTATATGAAATCAATTTTTTATTTTTCTATGAGAATTTTCTCTATAATGTTCATGTACAAAGTTTATTTATTTGAGGTATAAATAATAAAAAATAAAATGGGTCCCAAAAATGAATTATTGAAGAAATAAAAATTAGGGTTTTATTGTATATTGGCCTTTATCTGCCCCTACTTTATTCCTTGTCAACCTAGTCATCATGATACTTAGATCTCCGGGATTGGGGTCATAAAATACCTTTGGCATTTTATTTCTTTTCTTTTCTTTATTCTTTTATTTTGATTTTAAACACTGTATCTATAGAATACTTATTCAATAAGTAATGAATGTTAATTCTTGCAAAATAATGTTATTTACATGCATTTAGCTAGGTTTTAAAGGTCAAAATGAAAGAATAAAGGTGATGAAATAGAGATTCATCAATCCTTCGAGCAGTAGCACCTACATCCATGAGGCCTCGCCCGATGGCAACGCAATAGTGCCATCGCTATCTCTCTTACCCACAAGAAAAGATGAAAGTGTTACTATAATATTAGGAGGCATGATACTGTAGAGGTTTATGTAAGTTCGTAAAAATATGATGCTGTTAAAATTTGGACACGAAGTTTATCAAAAATAGAAACATTGATGAGGGTGGGCAAATTTTCTCTCAGATATCAACTTCCTCATGCATTGATTGGTGTCGTGTCCATTGGTTTAGCCAGGCCACTACAGTAGTTGTTCATCCATGTCCAGCACCACAACATCGCTTGCTCTTTGGTCATGTGGGTAATCATCATTGCAGCAGGTGCGTTCACAGGTTCAAGCTCAAAATCTGTGGAGAACCAAAACATATGATATGTAAAACTTTAACCGAAAGCATTCATTAACTAAAACAATATCCCCTCAGAATAAACTTGTTTGAATCTATAAAATAATAGATCCCTGTTGTTGTTTCCTCCGGTTGATCTTCCCTTACTTAGCAACCGTGAATGTTATGATGCATTCGCTAGCACTGAGTTGCGCCAAGCACGTGGTTGCCCATCGAATACGCGAAAATGATGATCTCCTGGGGTCATTCGTCATCGAGGGGAAGAAAGGAGAATCTGATATGAAAAGCATAGAGTACATTTCACATAATAAATGTCCATCATAGTAAATGCACTGGATATTCGACCCCCGCCCTGTACCTGGCAAATGAACTTAATAACAATGAAGCATGTCGTTACAACCATTACCTACTTCGGGAAATTGTAGAATGGTCGTTCACTTATCACCTTAAAGCACACCTTCATGGCTTCGAACGTCAATTCGATGTAGGAGTGGAGTTGGAGTGTCGGTGGTTGAACATCTCCACAAGTCTGACATATTTTATGATAGGTATGTGATGACACGTTGGAAGGTGACAGGAAGGTGTCCATGTTTGTGTACCCGCAATCCACAAGATACTTGCGACCTTGTCGAACATGAAAAACTACCCTCGTCCATACCCCACCTCAACACCTTCATGTCAACCGATGAGCCCTCTCACCCTGCCCCCATGTAGAGGAATTTGTAACTAAAGTTGATACAAGCAATCGCGTTCTACGCAAGGGTCTAATGCCTACTTTTCATAACTTTGTGCCATATTCACAGGCACATTCTTAAGAATCGATGTCCCATCGACAACCCCATTGATGTCCTAGATGGACATTTATCAATGTTAAGGCACAATCATGAAAGAGTTTTATAGGTGAAGGAGGTGTAAGAGGTTAAAATCTTGAAGTATGGATAGAAGTTACTTTCTATAGTATAACATCCGATACAAGGAAATCTTCTGCCGATATGTAGATGAAGCCATCTTTGAGTGAGATGATGTGTGTCAAGAATCATTGAAATGCTTTGAAATGGTGTCCCCGGAATGTTGGAAATGCTCGTACAAGACTCAATTCTTTGCAATGTGACTGAGATATCACAATAGTATACAAAGCAATTCCTTGGACTTAAAGTATTACGAATCTTCCAAGCACGTCTGTTCCTTCAAGAATACGCAAAAGGCACGTTATGGTGCAAGGGTACATACGAAACACTTCGTACGATCTACTAACGTGGATGTTTAGCATCTCCTGGATCCATATGTGGTCAGTTCGAGACGAAATGTGCTTCGATACGAAGGGAATGTACCCACTTGTCTAGTTTTCTTGATCCTCTTCTTCTTCGAGCAGTGCCCTCATATGGAGCATGTTGAGCATTATCATCTTGTATCTCATTCACATACGACTATCATGCTATCCATTTTACATGAAAACCATATCTTTATTGGACAACACAAGCATAAAATTTATAAGAGCACAATATAGAAGATAATATGATCAAGATAATTTTCAAGAAGCGAATAAAACTCAAATAAAATTGGGTAGTAGTTAGGAAATTATACAAAAATGCCTAGCATAGGAATCGAAGATATACCAATGCGACGGTGTCCATGTAACTGATAAGTTTACAATATATAACTAAACAAAGTAGTGATGATGTAGGATAAGATAGCAAGAAATGACACTATGGCTTCTTCAGCTGGACGCCCACCCAAGCGATGAGCATAGCTGAGATAGACTTGACTCTATTGAAGATGGTTCTCTCATATGGGTGAAAAAAAATCTAGATCACCCTTCTTAATTCAACCGAATTAATGATTAAATTTGAGATGTTCGTTGTACTCGGGTAAAATCAGACTTATCAAAACCACTTTGATTAATTGTAAATTAAACTCAAGCGATAATTTTTTTACTTAGGCAAGCCCAAGGTCGAACTCGGGGAGGCAATTTCTTCCTTAGATTAATTTAAAGTCAATCTAGACGTTAGGTTTTCAGGAGAATATATTTTTCTATGATTTTTTATGCGATTGGAAATGCAAATGCAATTCAGACCAAGTTCGAGGGTTAAAATGTGAAGTCTAATCAAATTAAGTTCAAAAATTGGCCAGAATGTTAAATGCAATGAAATTAAGCTACTATATTTTTTTTGGAATTTTTCGACTCTATTTGAATTAACTACTAATCAAATACGAATTCAAGATGATTTTCACAATTTTAATTTTAATAAATACCAAACATCAATATTTTTCAGAAACTAATTTATCCTAGATAGGTCCATGTAAGAAATATCCAGAACAATTTTTAATTTCTAAAAATGTCAAGTGAGGAATTACTTAAAATTAAATTACACAAATCACAAATTAATTACTGCGTTTTACACATGTAAGCAAATAATGTGATTTTTGGTCAGAATATAGAATTACCTAAATTAGAACTATTACGAATTTTTGGTGATTTTTGGGGCAACAATCGATTTAATAATCAGTTAAAGGCAACCCGTGGGCAAAATATGTTGTTTTCTACTAAAAGAATTATATTAAATCCTTTGAAGCTCACAAAAAATATAACAAGCCTTCACAATGATAAAATCTAATATGTTCTACAATATGCAATTTTTGGAACTAAGAAGTGATGCAAAATGAATGTAAAATAAATATGCAAACACATGGGTAGGGATGCAAATATAGAAAATAAAATTGATTAAAATAAAGTTGCTGACATTACTAAATGGAATTACCTATATTGATGAGGGTATGAGTGCAAATTCTTCGATCATCACGCGCGCCACTCGTGGTCTCCAGCTGGAAGGGACTCAGTTGTCAACAATCGATTTTGCGGGAGCTCGGGTGAAATTTTCCTAGGAAGAGACGTGTGCCTCACGTGCTTCATGGAAGTGGGGGTATGAGTGGAATTTATGGAAATGTCCGAGGTGCGTGCGCAAATTCTCCACAGCCACACGTACTTTGCATGTGCGCGTGAGGTTCGGCAAAGCAGGAGGAGGCTCGTGTCCCGAGCCTACACGTGGCGGTCTGCTGCAGGTTCGGTCGAGCCCGAAGCTAGTGGCAAGGAGTGAGTTCAGCTGAAGTGACGTGGACGATTGCTGACCATTGATGGGTGAAGAAGAGGGCTCGGTGATCGATTGTTGCGGCTTGATGGATCCTGACTGCTCGATGTAGATCGAGTGGTTTCTGTACGTCAGGGCCGCTGATGATGGTATGTTCGGCGGTGGTGGAGATGATGTAGGCCAATGACCGACACACAACCAAAGGTCGTTGGGGCAGATGTCGAAGACGAAGGAGCATGCATATGAGGAAGATGGTCGCGCGGTGGTAATGTTGACTATAATGGACAGATGACTCCTTTGTCACGGAGAGGATGAGGTGGCGAATGCGGACCGAGCTCGGCCTTCAGGCAAGACACGCCTGACGACTTGGTAGAAGGCGTTGGTGCCTCCGGTGGTGAAGTGATCGAACGAAGGTGGGAGGAGAGGTAGACGATGGAGTGATGGTTGGGGTATGAATCGGGGCGTAGTTTGATCGAGATAGGAGGAAAAGAGAAGAAACAGGGGAATACGAGAAGAGCAGAGGATAGAGGAATAATAATGAGATGGGAGAACAAATATACCTGCGTATGGAGTCGAACGCCTGGGGTGAAGCTCGCTGAGGGAGCTTCGATCATCGCTCAAGAGCATGGCGATGCTCGAGCTCGAACAACTGCGTGAAGAAGCTGCAACAAGGGCAAGGCCCTTGAACCTCGTCGGGAATGGGGGATGTCGTCGTCGCTCAAGGATGAAGGCTCGTCGCTGCCACCAACGAGGCTGTCGAACTGGTATTCTACCCTCGTGATAATGGCATATGGATGTCAAGGCGGGCGACGGTGATGTGTTTACAGAAGGAGGTTTGGGGGTCCGATGATGGAAGACATGGGTTGAGTGGATGATCATGGAGCAAGGAGGAGTACATCGTGGGGCGAGTGATGCTAGAGAGAATGAGGAACGAGGGGGCTCCGTCGTGGCTTGGTTGGATCATGGTGGAGGTGGGAGATGAGGTCACGAAATCAGGAAGGGGGTAAGGTGAAGGATGAGAGGTGGGGTGACGTGGGCGAGATCGTTGTAGGTTAAAGAAGGAGTCTCAGAAGGCGCTAACAGACGGCGGAGATGGAATCAGGGATAAGATCGAAGGGTGGATACCAAAGGGGGGATGTGACGGTTGAGATGGGAGCGCTCAGAGAAGATCGGGCAGCTTTGGATGCGACACGTGGCGAGCTAAGGCGGAGGCGGAGACAAGCGACTGAGATGCGATGTGGCCCTTGATCTAGTGGCTGAAAAATGAAGAAGAGTAGGTGGCACGGTTCTGATGAGGAGAGGATGATCGGACTTTTGGAAAAAGAGGACGCGAGGCGTGTGAATAGATGGGTCATGTGGCGCAACCAGAAGGCACCACGTGGCCCAATTATATTATTCCGAAAAAAGACCTTGAAAAGAGGGTGAAAATGGTCGAATTTGGAAAGACTACATGAAAATTGTAGATCTCGATGATATCTACAAGTTTCATGTTGATCAAAAATAGAAACAAGGTCAAATGAAAGGAAAAAATACAAGGGTAAAAAGGTCAATATATACAATATACAATAGGGGCCCAAAACCCAAGTTTCACATACGATATCCGATTTTAATGAAATTTATCTTGTTTTGACGGTCTTTAAATGTATGTTACTTTAAAAGTGAATAAACCCTAAACTGGATACTGTATAAGAGAGTTATGCGTGTTTTAAGGTTCATAGTTTCAAACTTGGATTTGGGTTGATTGGACAATTTTACAAGTTAGTATTTTTATGATACTTTTCCTTTATTAGTGTTAGTAATATATACATTATGGAGTTGGTTTTATTGGATTTGGAGTTAGTATAAAATATATAGAAATATGTGATTTTAGCTAATATACATGCGAATATTTACAAGTGAATTTGGCTCCTTACTTCATGCAAATATGAATGCTAAAATGCAGATTTTATTTACACATGCATGAATGCTAATTATGCAATATAAGTGATGAAATGCAGCTAATTACTCAAGAACAAAGCTCTATTTTCAACTTTTAAAGTAAAGAATCACAGATTCATCAATGGGTCATGCATGTTGTGGGATAGCTTGATCCGCACCTTAGGTGGGATGCCTTGTAGCATTGCCTCCAACTCGTTCAGGAACTCCTCTACACCTTCATGTGGGTTCTTTAGATTCTAGGATTTGATTTGCTCTCGTTGCAGCTCTAGCATCTGCTCAGTAAGCCGCACCACATCCTCTCGAACAACCGGTGAGGTCAGGGGGTACCATCACTCTTGGAGCACTTATTCACCAACAACTAGCCTTCGGATTCTCTCTGTCTCCTCCTTCGCGACGACTGGGTCATTTGCCCCCCATCTTGGACATGGTTAGGCACCTCATGTGTGTTTGGTTCGTCGTGGAGCTCATCCTTGAACATTTGTTGCATAGTTGCATCTCCCTTAAAGAAGGCAGTGAATGATCTTGATGGCACGGTTTACGAGGAGAAAGCATACATCCCCATAGTAGTGTACTCCCTGACCATGGCATCGACCAGTTCATAATGAGGGAATGTCTTTCTTCGGTAGGGCTGGTAGCCCTTGTCTATCTGAAAGAAAATCCATGAGTTGGATATGATAAACCTAACATGGAACATAACGTTTGTACCTACTAAATGTGTACCATTAGCCAAGCTGATTCATTGGGAGCAACCGTGCATGATATCGGATCCCAACCCCAACCGCTCTTGATCATGAACAAAGGTGACATAGTTTATCTTTATTAACTTCCACCGGTTGTTCATCTTTTGCTTGTCCCAATTCTTCCTAATCTGCATGTTGAAGTGGGTGATAATGCTCTACCGGGCTAGGGCATTGATGGAGCCTCCAATTCAATCTCCTATGTCAAAGTGGTGCTTGAAGAAATGCAGAAGGCTCTCATCCATAGCCAATATCCACTTCACCTGCAGCTCGGTTGGTTCTTCTTTCGCAATGCAAACACTAGAAGAACTTGCACCTCCTCTGCTCATCTTGTAAGGATGTGGACAAAAATCAACGAAGTTATTGAGAGCCAACACCGTGTAGCATTCCCAGACCTAAAACCCCCCTAGGTATATACATCTTCGTCAATCCTAAAACATTCATGCATCTCAATGACACAAGTGTATCTAACCTTCTAATGATCCCCTATAGAAACATGACCAAACTTATCAGGGTACATCTAAGGTGATATAGTAGGCTCTTAACCTCCAAACAATCATATCCCATGCTGAGAAGTATTAATTGTATTGTAAATTGGGGCTCTAACTCAATTCAATTTAAGTTCAGGTATGTTGAAATGTGCTCAAACACGTTGAAACATGTTGATCAACCGAAACATGCTGATTAAACCAACACTCCAATGAAACATGAAACATGCATCCAATGAATCTAACAAAACATTATTCTCGACAGAACATTAAGCATTAATCTCAGCTACGAAAATCTCAACAACAAACATCTCATAATCAAAAATTCAGCAGAACATTAGGCATTAATCTCGGCAACAAACCTGCAGCAAATATCTCATCATAAAAATTCTCAGTAGCTAAAATGTAACTTTAAGCTTGAATCATGTATCATGAATAAAATATATGATCAAAAGGGTATATAGTAATCCAATTAATCATATGACATGGGTGAATTTAAAGTGCATCATGTGGTGGGAGACCGGACCCAAGCTAATTAAGATAGATAAAGAAAACATATATCTATGTCATAGCCTCAGATCTGCAGTTGAAAAATGCAGACCAAAGGATTATTTTCTGAAGAAAGCATGAATTGAGCAAAAATCGAAGCAACAAACATCTCAACAGGTATGATACAACCTCAATTTAACAAACAAAGTACTAATCCAACAATAGAGCAATAATCAAGTATGATAGAACAATAATCCAACAGCAAAGCAATATTCCATCAATAACATCGGCTATGATAGAACATTAACATTATACCGACATAACTTTGATCCAACAAAACATAAACATCATGTATGATAGAACATTAATCCAACAGTAGAGCATGATCATATGGATTGATCAATCGCAAGAACACTTCAGGGGGTAAACTTTATGCTCAAACAAACATGTATGGATTGAGCAGAAGTTTAAGTAGCAAACATCTCAGCATGTATGACACAACATCAATCCAACAACAAAGTACTAAAACAACGATAGAGTATTAATCAAGTATGATAGAACATTAATCCAACAGCAAAGCACTAGTCCATCAACAACATCAGGTATGATAGAACATCAACATTGTACCAATATAACTTCGATCCAACAGAACATTAACATCATGTAAGATAGAACATTAATCCAACAACAAACCACTAATCCAACAACAAATCATGAACATATGGATTGATCAATCACAAGAAAACACCAGGTTGGTTAAATATATGCTTAAACTAACATGCACCTACACAATCACAAGAACAAAAAATGAATCTCAGATATAAATCACAAACATATGAGGGGGTTAAATCTCAAAGCTGAGAATATGGATTGAAGCAATGAAGGAAGTCCAAAACACGAAGCAAGAACAATAGCCCTAACACGCAACTGATAAATCAGTAAATCAAGGCACCTGATTAAATTGAAATAAAGCCAGCCATGGCTTCATGAAAATCGAGCTTGAAGGAATGAGTTTTGCTAGTTTACCTCGCAATCCAATAAACCCACAAAGAGGAAGAAATGTGAATGCAACAACAAAGCAGGAAAAGCTCAACAAGTGTGCATAAGGTGCGGCGAGGGCCGACCTATGTCTACCTCCACTGACTCCATTGAAGGCATGATAAGATGCTCCAAGTCAAGATTTAGATGTCACGGTTATGCAAGGATCACCTGTAAAACCGGAACCCACAGCAGAGAGAACACAAGAAAGCAAGAATGGAGGGACCCGATGGAGAAGCCATCGTGCAGGGGAGGTAGGGGAGATGGCGGGAGGGAAGGGGTTGTTGTTGAGGAGGAGAATAAGGTTCTTCACCCAAATCATCCCACAAAGAGGCGAGAGCGTGACCTCTGAGGACCATCAAAGGGAATAGTCTTACACACAAGGGTGGGAGAATGGCCCCTTATTTTTCAGGCTATTCTCCTACCACAGCCCCTAAGGTACCGTTTGGATGACGGGTTACCTGCGGGTTAGGGGAGTTTACCCTCCTTAACCCACATCCCCCTCTCTCCCCATGGGCCCCACTTTATTTCTTTTTTAAAAAATTAAATAAATCAATTTTACATCATCAATCCTATCAAAAAATAATATATTATACCATCATATCATATAAAAATTATAAATTACTCCACTTCTACTCACTTTTCCAAACTTTAATACAATCACATCACAATAATTACTCACTTTTTCAAACTTCAATACAATCATATCACCCCAAACCCACTTCTAACACACCCCCAGCTTAACCCTCTATCCAAACACCAAAATCCAAAAATGGGTTACCATGTACCAGTTTAACCCGCCTTAAAGGGTCTGTTTGGTTGCTAGGTTGGACTGGATTGGGTTGGGTTGAGGTATCCTTGTGAATAGTAAACTGTACCCCTGTGAATAGTAAACTGTGAGGAGAATTGAGAGGGTTGGAAAGAGGGGTACACCGATGTATCCCAACCCGGTGCAGTCCAACCCAACAACCAAACATGCCCTTATAGAACTTGCAGTTTTGAAAGCGATCAAAGTAAACGTGGAAAGCCCTTTTTTAGTAAACACGATTGGATATGTCCAAATCAATCCCCTCACAGTTTTCTAGTTTTATATTATTGATTATCATCAGAAAAAAGAATAGAGATAAATCGTCTTCAACTTATGCAAAATTAGTTTTTGTTAGGAAGATGACCACATGCTGAGTTAGGGGACTTAAACAGATACCTGTGTACACAATGATGCTGCAAAAGAAACCCTGTGAATGTTGCACCTCGGTTATACTGTACCATCCATTTGATGAAACAAAATCTGACCAGCTTTCAAAAGAAAAAATTATAGCACATCCAATAGCTCCAGTCCGCATCCAAAAACGGTGGTTTCGTGGTTACAGATGGTGCTGTAAAATCGAGCTTTTTTCTCCAGAAATCAAGTAGCTCTGATATTCTATTATAACATCCAGGAGAAAAGCGTAAACTCAGATGTCGATGTCATGTAACATTGCAAGCTTTAAATTGGCCATCGACTATGAAAGGAATTTAAGTTCTCTGCACATGGAGCAAATCCGTAGCCACACAAAGACGCCATCTTATCTGTAAGCATTTAATTGTTCTGTCTCGACGTATGAAGCTGAATTATTTATTTATTTATTTTTGCAAAAGTGTTGTTAGGGACGACTTTGAAATGAATATTCTTATTGACGAGTTCTGCTATAAATATCATCTCATCGTCCTTGCACATCTTCCAATCAAAGTTCCCAACGGCCTTCCAAAACCCAGACATGGCCTTCCTGAGATCCCGCCCTCTCCTTCTCGTCTTCCTCCTGGCGTTGCTGAGCTCCGCCGCGATCACGCAGTCGACGAACAAGGTCGAGTACCACGAGATCAGGAGGAATGATTTCTCCATCAGGAGCACCAACTACGGTGCCACCATATTGTCCGTCATCCTCCCAGATGCCCAAGGTGCATTCCTCTTTTCTGCTTTGATCTTTTACTCTGATGTATAATTTCTTCCTGTGCGTGTCTGAGTGCTCATGCATACATGTATAAGTACACCCACATACGTATGAGAGCATCCACGTCTCCTAGACCCCTTTTAAATACGGATATAGATGAGAAAAAGTATCATCATAGCTTCATAAAAGTTGCACTGCAATTGAAATAAAATGGCACAAAATCCAACCCATATCCTTCTCTTGAATATGATATAATTCTTGGCGTCTCTTTGTTTCAGGCAAGCTGGCCGATGTTGTTCTTGGATTCGATACATCAAAAGGCATGGGAACATACAAGGTAAGATGCTTGCACTGGTTTTCCTTAATACCTGGATTGATTGTCCAAAAAACTGTCCATGTCGCATTCAAGCAGTTCAAAATCCCGGGAATGAATCATTACAAGTCAACATCATCTCCGTTGGACCTTACCTACTGCTTGCCATAAATAAGTAGGGACCTGGATGGTCTGCTGTAATACTCAATTATTGCATTACAGTGGACCGTCCGATCAGGATCGGATGGCCGTTCTAGGGGATCGGATAGTAGGCCTCCTATGAGGGCCCTCCACTGTAATACAATGCCTGATGTATTACAGCAGATCCTCTCACAAATAACTACACCATTTCATAACCCATAGTTTCCTGACATGAGAGGAAATTCAATTCGTTAACAGCTAAATTTATTTCAGCGGAAACTAATGAAGTGTTTTATAAAAGCATGGAAGCTCCTTTCGAATCTATTGTATCTGAACCTTGAAATTTACAGAGCAACAAGACCTACTTCGGAGCATTAGTCGGTCGAGTCGCCAACAGGATAGCCGGTGCCCGCTTTAATTTGAACGGGCACACGTACAAGCTGCGTCGCAATGATGGGAATAACACTCTCCACGGTTATTTACCAAGTTCCTATCTCTGATCATCAATAAAGATGTGAATTTGGTCTAATTCGTGTATTTGATTGCAGGTGGAATCAGAGGATTCAGCCATGTGATTTGGAGCGTAGAGAGAATAACCGGTGGGAAGTATCCTTCGATCACATACTACTACCACAGCTATAATGGAGAAGAAGGTTTAATTCTTACTGTTCATGGTCTCTTATTGAATAATTCTCCGTTTCAGTAATCTCCAACTAATCAATGCATTGTTCTCAGGGTTCCCGGGAGACCTTGATGTCTACGTTACATACAAGATCACAGACGACTACACCTTCACCATAGAGATGCGAGCGTATCCGCGCGACAAACCGACGCCGGTGAATCTAGTTCAGCACACCTACTGGAACCTAGGCGGTCACGACAGCGGCAGCATCCTCTCGGAAACCGTCCAGATCTTCGCTTCGCATGTTACTCCGACCGATGACGAGCTCATTCCCACGGGGCAGATCAAATCTGTGGTGGGCACTCCCTTCGATTTCCTCAAGCCGCGTACCGTAGGAAGCCGCATCCCAAAGGCCGGATACGACATCAACTACGTAGTCGATACCACGCATGGGGAGCATGATCTCAGGAGAGTGGCAATAGTTAAGGATACGAAGACGGGCCGCGGGTTCGAGTTGCTGAGCAACCAGCCCGGCGTACAATTCTACACGAGCAACACTTTGCATGCGACGGGGAAGGGCGGGTACGAGTACGAGCCGTACGCCGCGTTGTGCTTGGAGACGCAGGGGTTCCCTAATGCGGTTAATCAGCCCAACTTCCCTTCCCAGATTGTGAATCCAGGGGAGGTCTACAAGCACAATATGGTCTTCAAGTTCTCAACTAAGATTCTACAAGCCCAACTAAGTGATTCATATTAATAACTAAGATTTGTATTATGGGTGTCCTTTTGAGAGCACACTCTCTCTCTCTTTTCTAAACAGCTATCTGCAAGTAATAAAATGGTGTTAAAATGTAAGCCTTTGTTGCTGTACAGAAGAGTTCTGCTGCACCTGGTGAATTACACTAATTAATTTCCAGCTCTCGCAGTAAGCCAGTATATAGAATACATATGTGAAGTTATGGCTGATATAGATGCAATATATATTCAGAAAGAAAAAGAAGAAAGTGTTGTTAATTATGGAATCGTTCATAAAGGTGGAAGACACGAAATTGAGCATATTTTATCCAAACTATAAGAACCAATTAATCGAATCCTTACTAATGTGCATTAAAATGACCGAAAAAAGCTTCAGAACGCTCACTACTTGTACTGAAATTCAAGGCAAATACATGTACAAAGCTTCTATATCCGAATCTCTACTATATATCCTTCTGCTCGCAGTTTGCTGACATCTACTGCTGCACATTATCTCACCCATCCTTTTCAGTAGAAAACGAGGGGATTTTTAATAGAAATTATGGGAGCTTTTCTTCTCTAGATTTTGGAGGAGTATTAGAGGCTAATGCAGAGGGGATGTATCATGTATCATGTATGGTGTGTATGTAAGCTTCTAAGCTCAGGTAATTGCCATTTAACTACCCTTAGAATTTGAGGCCTTTACATATTTGCTTTCACTGTGTAAAAAAATCGATAAAAACCAAAGATTCCTCTCAAATTGTAGGCGTGTCGTCTGAATTTCTTTTGAATCGTTAAATGGGGTTTAATAGACTTCTTTAGACTTAGTCTCTTTTATAACTCCCATTAAGGAGATTTCCAACGAAGTCTAGTTTATCATATACATGCGCCACCTAATCATGCTTTGATTCTTTAGAGCCTCTTCCTAATTCCTCCAGATTCTATCTAGAACATGCCTAATTAGACTTCATCTGTCTCCGAAGATTCAAGCTTCAAGTCAACAAGACAAAGCAAGTTATGGGGTAATTGGATCTCGATCTTAGAATCCATTACTTTAGAGATAATATATGTGCAGGTTATCTTAATGAGGTAATTAAGATATGGTTGAGATGTCTCACATTGCAACTGGTGCATAAACAGTTAATAAAAGAGTCCATCCAACACCAACTTCACAGAACATTCTAAGGAGTAAAGGATCGATCCTGTTCATGAATTAAGATGTGGTGAAGGATGAGGTTGACAGAGAAAAACATATAGATGGAATTTATATTTATAAGCAAAATGAGACCCACACGTTATCGTCGATGGCCATATACACGAGGATAAGGAAAGGGGTCTCACCTGTGCTCGCAATCCCCACCGTCAATATCATTTGAGTCAAACCTATTAGATTTCCAAGCTTCAATGCCTAATGTAAAATTAATTCACTATAGATACATCATGCTGCACAACAGAAACATCTGGATGTCGATATAGGCCCCATGTTATTTTTTTAACATATAGGGCATGAATATCGATACATCATCACGAATTACATAGATTAACATAGCACACAAGGAATCGGCTATTCCACATGGATCGACTTCTCTCATTCTCAATCTTTACAATATTAACATAAAAAGGTAGAGTTATATTTAGACAGAATAGAATTTCATTTTTTTTAATGTAATTTTATTTACTTGTTTGAATGTGGGTGGATGGTGTGTGAATGTGTGGAATGTTTGAACCTATCTTGTTTACTAATAAGGGTTTTTATCACTTCTTCTTTTCTTAATTTTTGCAATATTGGTTATGTGTCTCTCTCTTTTTGTAATATCATTCGTGTCCATGACTTCTTACAAAATTTATAGTAAAGTCCTTTTGTAATAGCAGATATGCTCCTACTTAACTTTAACGGAAGGACAGAACTGCGAATCTTGTAAGAAGTCAGTGCAAAACTGATATTGCAAAAAAAGAGGGATATAATTGATATTGCAGAAGTTAAAGAAAGGCTCAAGTGATAGAACCTCTACTAACAAATAGTGAGGAGCATGGACCGAGCCCAGCCCAGCCAAGCCTATCTGTGTAATCGGGCCCACAAATCGGGCCCATTCTGCTACTTTCTCAAACACTAGGCTCGAGACCTACTCGCAATAGTATGGGTCGGGCCGCCCATGATGAGTCCTGCGATGGCTGAAAATCCTGAAATGCTTAAAAAAAATACCTACTTCTTCAGGGGAGGGAGAGGGAGTGGCGTGGTGATGCGATGGCATGCTTCTTGAGGGGAGGGAAGGAGAGGGAGGAGGTGGCGCGGTGATGGCGGCCTGCATTGATTGGGGAGGGAGGGAGCGGGTGATGTACTGGTGTGGTGGCGCAGTGGGCTGTGCGGCTATGGTGGTCTTTCGTAGCTGCACTAGGACATGGGAAGGGGTCGCGCCTCGTGCGGCTGCCTTCACTGGGAGGGGAGGGAGGGAGGTGGCGACGTCGGTGCTCGAAGGTCGACGTTGGGATGGGGGGAGGGACCGAGGGGGCGGCAACGATGTGCGTGGGGGTGGTGGGTTGGGACTTGAGAGGGGCGTGCGTCGAGTGGGTAGTGCAGTAGTGGTACCTAGGATTTTGGAAATAACATATATGATGAGTTCGGCCGGGTGGGTGGGTCGGGCCTGGATTCAGGCGGGCCAATTTTGGCCCGAAATCCTGACCGACCCGTGGACTTTGGATTCGTGCCCAAACTCAAGTTGATCTCGATTTAAAAATGTGCCAAAATGAGGTCCAAGTCCGCCGTATCGACGGCGGGCTTGAACTTGAGTCGGACTTGAGCAGGCGACGAGTTGGATCAGGCCGGTCCTAACCCATGCTCCACTAAAAGCAAAATATTAACAATTTTCCTCTTTACGAAGATACGGGAAATTTCCTCCTCTGAAATTCGCCGTGAAGTGGAAGGTCAACTTCTGTACCCCCCAAAAACCCCTATGGCGGATGAGCTTGAGGAGCTTGTGGGCTTCCTCACGTCCCCTTCTCCACATCTCAAGAAGGCCGCCGTCGACATCGTTCGGGATCTCACCGGCACCGATGACGGCATCCTCTCGCTCTCCTCTCGCGCCGCCACCCTTCTCCCCGCTCTCTGCCAACTCCTCCGCGAGCCGCAGGTCTCCACCTCCGCCGCCGAGACCCTCATTAACCTCTCCCAGAACCCTGAGCTCTCCGATAGCCTTGTGGCCATTGGGGCCGTCGACGTCATCATGGAGGTGCTTTATGGTGCCAACGGTGACGCAGCTAAGCTCGCGAGGCTGCTCGTCATGCTCCTCGTCAACCTCACACAGGCGGACTCCGGCGTCGCCGCCCTTCTTCAGGTGCTCCCGCATGCTATTTTCTTTTGATTTTAACCGTTGTTCGGGGTTAAAGTCGATGGAAAATATCCTATTATTTGAAAAAGAGAATGACAAGACTGCATATGTAGCGCAATGGACCTAATTTTCCCCTCTTCTTTGGATCCCCAAGTGCGGGAGCTTTGCGCATCCTGCTGCTCTTTTTTCATGTATGATACACCAGTTTTGAAATGCTAAAGGTTTACTATTTGATGACAGTAATTATCTAAAATCTATTATGGAAGGAAGTTTTAACCATGGTACTAAATATTGTGAGCTCGCCTATCGATTTCCGGGATATCGATTGATATCTCACGAGATGTCGATGTACTGATCAACAACTGAAGATTTCGGTACAATATTTCTCAGATATCAGTGTATCAGTAAAAAAAATTGAGACCCTCATTTTGAATGGAGGATTTCATCCCCTTTTGGCGATGGAGATGAAACAATTGTAGAGCTAATCTAGGAAAGTATGCATACATATATGTTATTATACTGATTAGTTTTTCGTATGATATCCGATATAGCTCAGCATTTTGTTAATATATAACATGCGATGTGATGTAAAGTTAACGTGCTAAATACATCTTCTTGATGTTACCAAGTTGTTATTGTTTAAATTCCATCATTTTCCTTCTAATATCTCTTAGCAGTTAGTAGTCAAGAGATAAACAATCAACATTGATAGTAGCAATATGTATGATATAGTGTGTATTGGTGCGCAAAATACACATCATTCTTGCATATAATTGCGCATTTGTATGCTTTTTATTGTTTTAAGAACTGGGATGATTTTAATTTGAGAAACAAATCTTTTTTTGCTTCATTTATGGGATTTCACCAATATCGTCGATATATCTCGATACCTTTTCCAAGCGGACTGATATCGATATTGATATTTCGAACCTTGATTTGAAGTTTTGAACCATGACTTAAAACCTGAAGGTCATCTACAAATTGTAAGCATTGTGGCATAACTTGTTATTCTTAGATAAATAATAGGTAAAGGTCTCTTTCTCAGAACCATGAGAGAGCATATGCTTTAGGCAGTTCATGGCCAAGATGAAGAGGAGATGAGCATAATAGAAATCCCCTTGTCTACGATGATAGGACGGTGAAAAAACTGAGTTTTTCCATTCAATAACATATATTTTGTTATGTTTAGAAATAATGCAAATCTAATTTAGAAATAAAGATGGAAGACCAAATCATTCTGAGGAGTTGTAGAGAATATGCACTCCACTATGTCAAAGTACGAAAATTGACATTGAGAATGACCATATTGATGAGTATCCAATTCATCATGTTAGTTACACAAGGTTTGCATGCTTTGTCTTAATGGCATTCTTGATTAGAGAGCTTTATTATACTTTTGTTGCGAAGAGTTGTTGCGGGATAGTTAATGATGTGATATTTGAACCACTATTAATTAAATATAACCTCTATACTATTCTTGTTTGGGATGATAACTTCTTCAATCAAAATTTAAGATTTTAATACCACATAAGAGGCTGCTCAAGGAGATTTTTTTAAACGTAAATATGGTGAGTCACCTTGAGTTGATAGTTAATGATGTGATATTTGAACCACTATTAATTAACTATAACCTCTATACTATTCTTGTTTGGGATGATAACTTCTTCAACCAAAATTTAAGATTTTAATACCACATAAGAAGATGCTCAAGGAGATTTTTTTAAATGTAAATATGGTGAGTCACCTTGAGTTGATAGTTAATGATGTGATATTTGAACCACTATTAATTAAATATAACCTCTATACTATTCTTGTTTGGGATGATAACTTCTTCAACCAAAATTTAAGATTTTAATACCACATAAGAGGCTGCTCAAGGAGATTTTTTTAAACGTAAATATGGTGAGTCACCTTGAGTTGTTGATTGCCCGAGGTTGCTGAAGGAGATGACCTACCTTTTACAACTTATCCTCAAGTTTTAGCCAAGGTAGGAAAATGTCGATATCTACACCATATCGAAATGTTATCGATATGATATTTCAACGATATATCGGTGATATATCTCCGAAATATCGCCCATATCTACACACTTTTGTGAAGGAAGGACTAGAAATGAAGTATATATCGTCATATCAATAACGATATCGGTCCCATGTTGATACCGATATATCAACGATATATTGTGATATTTCGTACTCTGGTTTTAACCATGTCAAGACATTTTTTCTTTTTGGAAAACCAAAGAATAATCATCAGAGGTAGTTGTCATTCAAAAATTTGTTTATTAAGAATAAACTTACGAAGTTGCGAACAAAAGTATTGACTAGACTCGAGGAAATTAGGAGATCAATGCAAGGAGAGGTTGACCAACTGGTCTAGATTGAAAGTGATCTCCTTTGGAGTAGATGAAGAAGGAATACAAACTAGATCAATAAATGATTAAGGAGGAGGAATATATAAAGGAATTGAATGGTGCGATCACTTGGAGCAGAATTGGTTAAAATCTAGGGATGCAAATAGTGCTATCTTCCACGCTATGGAGAAGAAGAAACCTCATCCAAAAACATGACGTTGTAGGGAAGCATCGACAACTCAGTTGGCAAGGAAATTTTGGATCATTTCTAGATTTTCACCATGGTGGGGTAAAGTGTCGGAGTGAAGATGGTCGGGAAGGCAGGTTGAAAAGATCTATCAATAGTAGGCTAAATGTTCGGTGAATGATTTCTTTATGAAGGAATTATGGGATGTGATGTGACAAAATGTAGTTGGACTTGGTTAAGGAGTTTAGGTAAGGAATTACTGGTTTCGACATGCTCAAGCATGATTTATTGGTTCCTATCTTCAAGCACGATGGGGTCATACAATCAGATGATTTCCCTTTTCCTCTTTCACCTAACCCTGAGGCCTCGACTCAAAAACACATGATTTAGGAGTAGACATTTTATTTGGAAGCACACGATTTAGGAGTAAACATTTTTATTTGGGGTCTACACAGGATGGGGAGTTTGCCCCCTGAGAGCTTGTCTACGATCTTTAGCTATTGATTTGGAGGGTGACCCACCAATATAACATCTACTCTCTCTTTTCGGTTTTCTGGTGGTAAGTGTAGGAAGTAAAGGCTGCTGATGTATGAGGAGGAATTCCTCGCTTACTGAGCTTGTTGTCATTGACCTCCTCTCCTACGCTATTTTCTTACTTCTTAATTGTATCAAATCTCTTGATGAATAGACATAAAGGTGTCATATTAATCCAACTCAAGCTTTATTCTTCCCCAGTAGAAAGATGACGGGCATGATGATTATGGATTCAGATATTACAATTGAGTGGAGAAGAAGAAGGGGAGTTCAAAGCTTGATATGGAAGGTTGACTTCTCAAAGATATATGATAGTGTGGACTGACATTTCCTTTGGAACTTGATACACAAGAAAAGTTTTTTGGAAGTGGATTTCTTGTAGAGCAAAACTGGCTAAAGGTGGGGAGTGCAACTTGCAATGGAGAAGAAGAAACCTTATCCAAAAAATTAGGGTTTTTTAATTAAATAATTAAATTATGGTTTTTCCCCATCCAATTAGAGCCGATAATTTAAATTAGAGTTAGTTGGCTTAATTTGGTCCAATTGAATCATTTGAACTTTTAAATAAAGAGATTGCATGTGATCTCTAATTAGTTATTTGGTTAGAGATATTTTAGGAGTCAATTAGGATTTTGATTTGATTCTAAATTTATTCCATTTCTATATTTTTAATTCTACCCCTTTTATATAAAGGGGATGGTTGTCATTATTTGCAATCATTTCAAGTTATGATCAAAATAGGAGTTTCTCCATATTTTCCCTTCCATCTCTCTCCCTTCATGCATCTCTGCATTTCCTCTCCTAAACCTCATACAACAAGCATGTTTCTACTTTCTACCTCTCCCTCTCGTCCTCTCTATTTTTTCTTTTCCATCGGAAACTTTCTTATGCATCAATTGGTAGCAAAGCATGGTGTACTAATTATTTTCACAATCTAACAATCCTCCCAAGTGTTTACACAATCACAGAGCCATTGAATCCCGTTCAACAACCCGTACAACATGGGTGGAGATTGAGGAAGCCTTCACAAAGATGCGTCGGATTTATTTGGATCTACATAACATGGTGATGATAATGCAAGTTTCGATGGTTTTAGAATCTTTGAAACAACTTGAAAACCCATCGTCTCTTGGAGGTTTTTTTCCTTTCTACTCGATGGCCTCCTCCCTTCTTATATATCTCCCCCTTGCCATATCCTCCAGAACGCTCCCCGTGCCTCCTCTTCAGCTATTTAGCTAGCCCCCAATCACTACGATCGAAGCGATCACCTTGGGTTTGGCAGAACGAGCTGAAGAAGCCTATACCGACGCACACACACCACACGTCCAATCTTCGGTAGCCTTCCTGGCGACATCACCGAGTGGACTCCCGCAATCGGGGTTGAAGGAAGGCAAGAGGCCAACCCGACAAAAGATGATGCCACTTTGCCAATAAGCGGTGCAATCAGGTCAAGGGGAGGTTCCGGAATCCAGACCCGTAGTTGTGCTTCTCAGAAAACCTGAACTTGTCGATGAGACTGGGTAGGGATTCGGGCTACCCAAACTCACCAATTCAAGAACCCTCGTAATTGGACTTTTCGGATCCTTAATCGAGTTTGGATCTAAACCCGAAGTCAAGGCACGACATAAGGACCCATGAAGCACTTCCTCTAAAAA
Source organism: Ottelia alismoides (assembly GCA_037367405.1). NCBI lineage: Eukaryota > Viridiplantae > Streptophyta > Magnoliopsida > Alismatales > Hydrocharitaceae > Ottelia > Ottelia alismoides. The sequence continues at coordinate 646,497 of JAZKJV010005765.1, forward strand.
CGTTCTTGTAGCATTAGGGTTGCAAGAGAGATCGTCGGTCGAAACCCTTCCACCTTCATTTGATGATTTTTTGATGCCAATCTACGAAGGGGTTCTTTCCCCCATAAAATGACCTTGACTTGGGAGCCCTCGCCAGCCGAAAGGCCCTTGCTGGTCACCTTCTTAACCTTTTCAACATGAGCCAGAGCTGCTTGGAGGGACTCAAGGTTCCAGCAACGGAGCAACACACCAGCCACCTTCAGCTTTCTAATTGTAGCCACATAATCAAATTCACCGTCCAAAAATCATGGCCTCCTCCATCGAACGAGACCCCACAAGTCCAGTGGAACACATTCCTCCAAGATACCTCCAAGAACCCCTCTTACATGTCTATTGAATAGCCCCTGAATATAGAGGAGGTACCCCAGTAGCCAAATGGACTCGATAGCCATCCCTGCATCCTTCGCCACCCCCAACCTATCCCGAAATCTCTTCATATCCTCCACCTTCCCCTCCCCCCTGACAACTCCAACCAAAGGTCAATTGAAGTCTGCCTTTCTTCGGTAATCGCTGCAGCACAACAACAACCTCCTTGTCTGAGGTCCCACGAGAACAACCAAAGAGTAAACGTATGCCGCCGAGGATGGAGAGGCCGCGAAGGAGGAGAGAACGTCTGCAATGAACGGGTCGAGGTGGGGCGGAATCTTGGAGGATGGCTACCGATGATAGAGAGGCGAGGGAGAGGAGAGCCACCAAATAAGAAGTGGAAAGGGAAGATGGGTGCTGGACGTTTGTTTTGCATCACAAATGTGGCTAGCGTTGCTTTAGGTGTGGGTTCTACAACCACAGGGAGAGCGACCGTTTGTTACCACCTCGTTGCCTTCTGTACGTCACGGAAGGCCAGAAAAGATCAACATGTCCGAAGTTCGTGAAGCTACAACAGAACTTTCCAGTTTCATCGAAGAGAAAAAAACAAGTGTGGAGATGAAACATGACCTGCATCCTTCAGTTTTATTTGCATTGGTGGCCATGGGTTCCCCCTCGGTGCTTCCGAATAATGGGATGATTATTGGTTGTAGTAGAGATGCTTCGGTGGATGTCAGCACGATTTTTTGCAAGTTCATAGATATCTAGTTCCTTCATTCAACGAAGATGTCATGCTTTTGGAGGACAAATTCCGCTGTGTGAGAGGACTTTCTTCTGCCGAGGCCTCTCAAGCGCCAACCCGATGGGGGGGTGTTGGTGTTCTCCAAGTTCACTGATGGTGAAAATATGGCTCCTTCCCGTAGGGCGATTTGAGTTTTTGGGATACTGTTTCTTTCACGCACTGTGGAGGCGCTGAAGCCATCCTGGAGAGAGTTTGGGATGGTGACTAAGATCCTCGTAGATGGAAAAACCTTGGATTCTAACCCTTTGATAACTATTGTGGCTTTGGGGTGCTCTAAGGTACTTCCCTCAAAGACATCATGTTCCTTGTTGATAGGTCGTACGCGCTTCCATTTACTAATTCAAGTGGCCCTTCCTTCGCCACCTCTTTCGCCGCCACCACAACAAACATAATCCGATCTTTGAGTTCAGGGAGGTCGGTCCCATCGCCTTGCTCAGAGACAGAGCCAATGGAAGAAAAGGAGGTTCCAGAGGCGGTGGAAGGAGGGGAGTTGTTAGTGCTGGAGATGGTGGAAGAGGAGGGAGATCTGATGATGCGATTCTCGTAGCCGTTAACAGAAACAAAATCTATTTTCTTTACAGGAGAGATCACCGAAAATTTCATTTTTTAAAAGAGGGTAAACTCTGGAAGCCTCTGAAAGACTGCCGAGGATTCCTCGAAAAGCTGCGGAATTGTTGCCTCCTTTCTTGTTGGGGCTTAGGGTTTTGGTAGCTTGGGGGGGGGGTGTTGGTATTCTCCAAGTTTCACTGATGGTGAAAATGCGGCTCCTTCCTGTAGGGTGGTTTGAGCTTTGGGTACTGTTTCTTTCACACATTGTGGAGGCGCTGAAACCAGCCTAGGGAGAGTTTGGGATGGTGACTAAGATCCTTGCAGATGGAAAAACCTTGGGTTCTAACCCTTTGATAACTATTGTGGCTTTGGAGTGCTCTAAGGTACTTCCCTCAGAGACATCGTATTCCTTGTTGGTTGGCCGTGCACGCTTCCATTTACTGGTTCAAGCGACCCTTCCTTCGCCACCTCTTTCACCGCCACCACAACAAACAGAATCCGGTCTTTGAGTTCAGGGAAGTCGGTCCCTGTAACATCCGGATCCTAACAAACCCGGCCCGATTAAGGTCTGTTTAACCCAATAAAGTTGTCGGTCGGTATTGGATGACTTATATCGATTAATTGGTCGTGAATCAAAAGTCGTTCGGGCAAAATCGACTAAAAATCGGTCACTTTGTAATGCGCACCGCGAAAAGCCGCGACGTAAATTCAGAAACTGCAAAACGAACCGAGACCATCATAATTTCTGATTCGACGAAAGAAGACCAACGGAATCGACCGTTCGTCAATCGGAGGCCGTTTGATATTTTAAAATCACGAAATTTAATCTTAAACAAAAATCGTATCCAAAAATTTCAGGGGTTCAAAACCCAACCGAAAGTATATTAATATTATACTCATATTGATCGTTATTTAGAAACGATCAAAATGAGATATTTCGCATCGAAATCCGACAATCGAGGCATGAATACGGAAGTCTTGTTAATCTACAAATAATAAAGTATATAAAAAAATTAATATTAATTTCTGTACAGAAGTTAAAGTCGTACAGAAAAAGTTTGTATAATCGTTGGCAAATTTTTTTAGTATACCTTTCCACTTGGACTAATAGTATGTCCATGTGTCAATAAACAAGAACCTTCTCTTGTATATATAAACCTCTCTTCTCCTCCATTTCAACGAGAACCTTTCCCCTCAATTTGTTTCCATCTTCTCCTATCATTCCTATTTTCACATCCAATCCAACGAAGGGAGTTTCCCTTCCCTTCTTTCAAGAGCTCATGGAAACATTCAAGATTGCTGTCCAGCAGTTCCACGATCAGCCTTTCTGCTGCAGAAAATCATTTCTCCTCCAATTTTAAGAAATAGGTACCTCCCTGCCTCTCTCTCTTTCTCTTCTATAAATCCCAACATTGGGATTCCTTCTCTACGTATATATTTCCTGATCTCCAGCCGAGGGAACACACCCTCACCCCTCTCCCGTTTTTCCTCTTCTCCTCAATTTATCAACAGCATACTGCCATTGCATGCTACAGCTGCTGTTGTTGCATGTTGCACTGCAAGCTGCTGAAGGATGTTGCTATTAATTCCAGCCTTAGGTTGCTGCCTTCTTGCTCAAATTCCAGCAACTCTTATAGCTGCTGCTTAGTGCATCCCCTGTGCTACACAAGGAGACCAATTGGCTGCAACCGTCTCTTCCAATTGGAAGCCTTTGAAGCCTTCAAAATCCTTTTGCTGTAGCTGCAGCCCCAGATTTCCAGCACTGCATGCAAGATCTTTGGTATACAAATTGAGAAGATCAAAGGTACCATCCCCAGCCCACTCTCCTTGCTGCCATGCATGTATCTTAGATTTTAGTATATGTACATCCCCTCCCTTCTCCTTGTTGCCCTGCATGTACCATATCCATATTCCTTACATCTTGTGTAGAATCTTGTCCATTCTTGTTGTTGCTGTACATGTATATTTCAAATCCTCTCTTGCTACCTAAGATTAATTTTACCAGTTATCATTGAGTTAAAGCATGTTGTTTTAGGCTTTAGTGACATTTTTGAGGCTTTTAATAGACTCTATGATATTATTATGAGAATGGGTTAGTACAGTAATAAGAAAATATGAGTTGGGAAATTAAAATATTTTTAGTTGGGCATGGTTGACTTCATTAAATTAATCTAATAAATATCAATTTATTTACTGGAACAGTCTTTTCCTCTTTCTGTTCATAAATTTCATTACCAAAACTAATTACAATTAAATTACTATGTATGCTTTTAATGGATTTTAGATGGAAGGGTAAAAAAGGACAATCCAATAGAGATTATTTAGGTACCACAAGCTCAGGTTTAGAGCAGTAGTATAGTGGTTCATACTTCAAGAAATAAGGAAATGCCTGGACTCAAAGTATCCACCAACCAGATGATTGTACAGACATACCAATATTCCAAGAATATAAGATATCAAATCCAACAGAAAAACATAAATCTTTCTCAAACGACCATACTGTTTCTTCCAATGACATTTCAAAAACATGATCCAGTGATAACACTTACACGAGAATTTTGTTACCTAATCTGAGAACTCCTTTGTATTCATAAGAGCCAAAATGAAATCTCTCATCTACTGAGCTAGGGAACTTCTTGTTCTTCAGCATTTTTTTTCTCTAACTAATCACACTTGTAGGTTCCAAACCAGAACCCACCAACAAAGAGTTTGAGAATAAATCGTGATGCCTGATCTCTCAAAAATCTTTGCAAAACTTCTCACCTATTTCGCAAATCGCACATAGTCTTAACGTGTTAAGCAACAATACTTTCAGGGGGGTGCAATTGGACAAATAATCTAAATATATGCTAGAAAAGATGGCATGACAAAAACAATTCTAGTTGTAAGTACACAAAGGAGTGGAAGGATAGGATTCATAGGATTCCAATCATAATTTTCTTTGCTTCGTAAAAAAAAAAAATATATCCTAATCGTGTATTTTCATTTGCTAATAACACAACACCAACCTATTCTCTCGGGTGATATCATTACCATACTATTTCCACTAACTTGCTGTTGTGGGGAGTATCAAAATGTTCGGGTAATTGGTATTTGAATCTTGACAAAGATCTGTATTATTGTATCACATCATTATCTAGTGTCATATCATCTATCTAGAAAGTTTTAGCCATTGTTTTCATATTGAAAAATTTAGAGGAATAGGGGTAAATAGTGAATGCTATCCTGGGAGCCTATTCATTTTTGAGCATCGAGATTGTGGTATTGTGTAAATACAAAGATTACTTAAAAAAAAACTATTAATACTCATGCAAGAAGTACTTTGATCTATAAAGTTGACGACACCAGATGATGAGAATTGAATTTGTAATCAAGTATATTACATGGTTGACGGGGAATCAATGATGATCTAATAATTTATGATGCCGGTTAGGGTGATCCTTACACCTAACCGTGCGAGAGCGCGGTGACTCTCAACTGGGCGGAGGAAAGGAAGCCCAGTTAGGGCAGCGGCCGCCAAGTGCGCGGGTCTAGGATCCCAATCCTCTTTCGGTTTTTACGCAAGCTTGCAGTGTTTTTACGCCTCGTTGGGATCCCGACTTTAGACCAGTTACGCTGACCCTGTTTTAGGATACCCAGGCGGGGGATCCTTGGTTTTCAGTTTCACGTACGAGCTCAGTTGCCCGTTACCGATCGGGCTGTTTCTAGAGCGACTTTTCCGGGAAGTCCCTCTCACCCGTCTCAGTGGCGTAGTTTGGGAGTAGACCTATCCCTCTATTGGACCGTCCTTCCAATTAGAGGGCGAGACGGAAGAGCCCTTGTGTTGGCTTCTTCACCGCTTGAGTTTTTCTTTCGCCAACAGACTTGGCGATTCTACATCCAGATCATCCATATCTATACCTATATCTACATCATCGGGAGTTACATCAGAAAGAGAGTTACAGTCATGGTTTGGAGGAAATCACAATTAAAAATTGAGATGATTAGAAGTGACTATAATCAGTTTTGAAATCCCTATAAAGATCACAGTTTAAGTTGAGTAAATGGAAGTAACTATAAGCTGAATTCGAAATCTTAATAAGCTAGTGGACGTGTTGGGAACTTAGTTAGGATGCATTATACAACACCGCATGCCTATATAGGCACCCCAACCCTAAGACATTCCCCTAGTCTTAGAGTCATAGTGTGAGGTTTCACACGAACCAAGACCACAGACTATCCACTAGACTTAAGAATTTAATAAATCATTATATCTTATCTCATCTTTCCCATCATCAAAATCCACAAATATGATCTCTAAGTAATATGAGAATAAAATATACATACTTATGATCAATTAGTTACTATAGAGATTTGCTCATTTGGGAAATATTGGGATAATGGCTGATCATGAGAGGTGTTTACTAGAAATTTGAAAACCTTTTTCATTTGCAAGTAGAATTAAATTTTAATTTGAGTTGTTCCTGCCTCTCTACTTGCTTGCTTTTGGTAACAATAAATGCCTGTTATTTTATATAAGTTTTTGGGAGGTACCGGCAACCGCTGACGCCTCTTCTTTCCTAACATGCTTGGCAGGCAAACAGCCTACAGTTCAGTAGCTATACATGCTTCCTGGAGATAAAGTATACACTAGACGGTATGATTTACTTTCTCTCAGTTTTTGTTCAATTCATAATGTATTATGTTTCTTTCTCTTCAGTCAGATTTTGGGATATTGTATGTACTGTCAGAAATTGGTACATGTTGAAGTTAATGAAAAGAGATTTGGTGACAATTGTTCTATGAGCTTGTGATTATGAATGTTAACATGAATGTCTGATGAAATTATTTCATTCGCGAAAAATTTTCCCCGTACTTTCAGTTACTTAATGCGATAGTAACGATTGTTGTAACGCGAAATGTGTGTAAACGGGTACCCGGATCCTAGGGGGTTCACAATTTTGGTATCAGAGCAGTGGTACCCCGATAAGCACATTCGCAGTATTTCAATTCCGATCGCATTAAGTTCTCGGATAGCGGCAGTCTTCCGACTCGTCGTAAGTCCGAGAAGGGAAATATGACATTCAGATTCAAATACCACAGTTGTCACCGATTTCATTAACTTTCATATTATATCCCAAGAAGAGAAAAGCATATATCATATTATCAGTGAACCATCGATTTTATGACTAAAAGGGTTCTCATGCAGAGCCTTGTCATCCTGACCAGACCAGGAGATGACTAACCAACTATCACACATACCGACTACTCTTATCGACCATTCCATATTCTAATTGATTATGGTATGACGCATTCTTTTCTTGCTTCGAGACTATTAGTTTCTTTAGGAAAAGTCGCAGAGACGCTCTCTTCTCCATATCACATTTGAAGGCCAGGTGGCCAGTTGTTTACCATTTCTCTGATAGTCAGGCACTTGCCGTACTGATTGGCGGCCACGAGATGATCGCAGATTGTCTACTTTTACGGCTTGATGAGTTCGACTTGATTCTAGGCATGGACTGGTTATCAGCTCATTATGCACTTGTTGATTGTTTTAGGAAGACAGTTGTCTTCAGGATTCTAGATTTACCTGAGTTTACTTTTGAGGGCACTATACATGACGCCACCATGGAGTACATCTCAGTATTGCGAGCTTAGCAACTTGTTGATCAAGGTTGTGATTCATATCTTGCATTTGTTTGGGAGGTATATGAGCAGGAGATACAGGACATCAGAGTAGTATCTGAATATCCAGATGTTTTTCCTGATGAGCTAGCAGGACTACCTCCTGAGAGAGAGATCGAGTTCGAGATCACATTACTACCAGATAAACAGCCGATCTCGATGGCTCCTTACCGTATGACACCAACTGAGTTGCGGAAGCTGAAGGTGCAGTTGCAGCAGTTACTTGATTTGGGATTCGTGATGCCGAGCACTTCACCTTGGGATGCTCCGGTCTTATTTGTCAAGAAGAAGGATGGATCCATGAGGTTATGCATCGATTACATGCAGCTGAACCAGAGAACGATGAAGAACCGTTATCCTTTGCCGCGCATCGATGATTTGTTCGATCAGCTCCAAGGATCTTCGGTATTCTCGAAGATCGATCTTCGCTCAGGCTACCATTAGCTGAGGATTCGAGAGTCTGATATTCCGAAGACTGCTTTCATGATGCGCTATGAACACTATGAGTTTGTAGTGATGCCGTTTGGACTCACCAATGCACCCGCGGCTTTCATGGATATAATGAATAGGATCTTCCGTCCATACTTGGACAAGTTTGTAGTGGTGTTCATAGATGATGTGCTCATCTACTCATGAAATGAATGGGATCATGCTAATGATCTGCGGATCATCTTAGATACATTGCGGGAGCACAAGCTCTATGCCAAGTTGAGCAAATGCGAGTTCTGGTTATCCCAGGTCTCATTTTTAGGGTATGTCATTTTTGGAGCAGGCATCGAAGTTGATCCTGCGGAGATTGATGCAGTCATGTCTTGGGAGCAGCCCAAGACAGTTACTCAGATTCGGAGTTTCCTCGGATTAGCGGGCTATTACAGACGCTTTGTCAGCGTATTTTCACGCATTCTTCGACCTTTGACACGATTGACGCAGAAGGGAGTTCCATTCATTTGGGACGATTCATGTGAGCAGGACTTCCAGACACTGAAGGAGAGATTGACGACGACACCTATTCTTGCTCTTCCTTCAGATACTCAGGACTATGCGGTATACACAGATGCATCCGGAGAAGGTCTAGGAGCGGTATTGATGCAAAGAGGATAGGTGATTGCATACCCATCACGACAGTTGAGACCGCACGAGCGGAACTACGCCACACATGACTTAGAGTTGGCGACAGTTGTTTTCGCCTTGAAGATCTTGTGCCACTATCTTTATGGCGTGAATTTCGAGATTTTCACAGACCACAAGAGCCTGAAGTACATCTTTGATCAGAAGGAGTTGAACATGAGGCAGCGCAGATGGCTCGAGCTACTGAAGAATTATGATTGCACGATCTCTTACCATCCCAGTAAGGGAAACGTGGCAGCCGATGCACTTAGCAGGAGAGCACATGCAGAGGGTACAGCGAACTGGCTATATACGTGAGATATGCTCGCATCTTTGATTGATTGGCATCCTCAGGAGAGCGCATCCATTTCTGCTGCCGTGTCTTCACGATTCAGCAGTTTGTGGGATCGTATTGTCGACGGCCAGAAGACAGATCCTTGGATTCGAGATAGATATATGCGCGTCATCAAGGATGAGGTTGATGATTTTGTTGTGACGAAGTCTATTTTAGGGAAGGCAGGACGGGTCGTTGTGTCCACGACGAGCAGTTACACAGAGATATTCTTGATGAGATACACAATTCACGATTATCTATCCATGTACCGTGATCTGCGCCGACATTTCTAGTGGGATGGAATGAAGCGCGATGTGGAGCAACATGTCAGCAGATGCATGACCTGTCAGATGGTCAAAGCTGAGGACAGGAGACCACCGGGATTACTACAGTCTCTCCCCATTCCTGAGTGGAAGTGGGAGAGCATTCTATGGATTTTGTCGCAGGTTTGCCGAAAACACCAGGTGGCCATGATTACATTTGGGTCGTTGTTGATAGGTTGACCAAGTCAGCCCACTTCATACCTGTCAACACGACTTACACTCCATCTATATTGGCCAAGCTTTATGTGCAGACTATCATTAGACTTCATGGTATACCACGAGAGGTGGTGTCTGACAGGGATTCGAGATTTACGTCGCATTATTGGCACCAGTTCATGTCAGCACTACAGACAGAGCTGAGGATGAGTTCTGCATATCATCCGCAGACAGATGGACAGAGTGAGCGCACCATTCAGACTCTTGAGGATCTACTTCGCGCATGCACTTTGGAGTGGAAAGGGTCCTGGAAGGACCATCTGCCGTTAGTAGAATTCACGTATAACAACAGCTATCACTCCAGTATTGGTATAGCACCATTCGAAGCCTTATACGGGTAGAGATGTCTCACTCCTCTCAGTTGGCGTAAGGTAGGCGATCATGCTTTATATTCAGTAGATCTCTTGGAGGAGACTGCGAGAGCTGTTGATCTTGTGAGACGGAGGATTCTGACGGCACAGAGCCGCAAGAAGAGCTATGCGGACCGTCGGAGAAGAGACTTGGAGTTTCAGGTCGGAGATTGGGTATTTTTGCGAGTATCTCCCATGAAGAGAGTGCAGGGATTCGGTATACGTGGCAAGCTGGCACCGCGAAATGTGGGTCCGTTTGAGATTCTTGCAAGAGTGGGGAAAGTGGCCTACCGAGTAGCCCTTCCTCCACATCTATCAGTAATTCACGATGTCTTCCACATATCCAACCTGAGGAAGTATGTGCACGACCCTCGACACGTCATCAGCTACGAGAATCTTGACGTGGAGCCTGATTTAACATACGAGGAGAAGCCGGTCCTGATACTTGACTGTGCTGTGAAGAAGCTTCGCAGCAAAGAGATTTCATTGGTCAAGGTTTTGTGGCACCGACACAGTGTCGAGGAAGCGACATGGGAAACCGAAGCTAACATGAGGGCACGATACCCACAGCTTTTCTGATATAATCATCAAAACAAGCTTTTGTAATTAATATATGATAAATATATGGCTTGTTTTCTCTTTGAGGTTTTTATGGGTTTAAAACCCTTTGAGGTTTTTATGGCCATACAAAATCCAAACAAAAACACCTAATGACCTTGACTCGAGTCTCGAGGACGAGACTCCCTTTGAGGTTTTTATATTTGTAACATCCGGATCCTAACAAACCCGGCCCGATTAAGGTCTGTTTAACCCAATAAAGTTGTCGGTCGGTATTGGATGACTTATATCGATTAATTGGTCGTGAATCAAAAGTCGTTCGGGCAAAATCGACTAAAAATCGGTCACTTTGTAATGCGCACCGCGAAAAGCCGCGACGTAAATTCAGAAACTGCAAAACGAACCGAGACCATCATAATTTCTGATTCGACGAAAGAAGACCAACGGAATCGACCGTTCGTCAATCGGAGGCCGTTTGATATTTTAAAATCACGAAATTTAATCTTAAACAAAAATCGTATCCAAAAATTTCGGGGGTTCAAAACCCAACCGAAAGTATATTAATATTATACTCATATTGATCGTTATTTAGAAACGATCAAAATGAGATATTTCGCATCGAAATCCGACAATCGAGGCATGAATACGGAAGTCTTGTTAATCTACAAATAATAAAGTATATAAAAAAATTAATATTAATTTCTGTACAGAAGTTAAAGTCGTACAGAAAAAGTTTGTATAATCGTTGGCAAATTTTTTTTAGTATACCTTTCCACTTGGACTAATAGTATGTCCATGTGTCAATAAATAAGAACCTTCTCTTGTATATATAAACCTCTCTTCTCCTCCATTTCAACGAGAACCTTTCCCCTCAATTTGTTTCCATCTTCTCCTATCATTCCTATTTTCACATCCAATCCAACGAAGGGAGTTTCCCTTCCCTTCTTTCAAGAGCTCATGGAAACATTCAAGATTGCTGTCCAGCAGTTCCACGATCAGCCTTTCTGCTGCAGAAAATCATTTCTCCTCCAATTTTAAGAAATAGGTACCTCCCTGCCTCTCTCTCTTTCTCTTCTATAAATCCCAACATTGGGATTCCTTCTCTACGTATATATTTCCTGATCTCCAGCCGAGGGAACACACCCTCACCCTCTCCCGTTTTTCCTCTTCTCCTCAATTTATCAACAACATACTGCCATTGCATGCTACAGCTGCTGTTGTTGCATGTTGCACTGCAAGCTGCTGAAGGATGTTGCTATTAATTCCAGCCTTAGGTTGCTACCTTCTTGCTCAAATTCCAGCAACTCTTATAGCTGCTGCTTAGTGCATCCCCTGTGCTACACAAGGAGACCAATTGGCTGCAACCGTCTCTTCCAATTGGAAGCCTTTGAAGCCTTCAAAATCCTTTTGCTGTAGCTGCAGCCCCAGATTTCCAGCACTGCATGCAAGATCTTTGGTATACAAATTGAGAAGATCAAAGGTACCATCCCCAGCCCACTCTCCTTGCTGCCATGCATGTATCTTAGATTTTAGTATATGTACATCCCCTCCCTTCTCCTTGTTGCCCTGCATGTACCATATCCATATTCCTTACATCTTGTGTAGAATCTTGTCCATTCTTGTTGTTGCTGTACATGTATATTTCAAATCCTCTCTTGCTACCTAAGATTAATTTTACCAGTTATCATTGAGTTAAAGCATGTTGTTTTAGGCTTTAGTGACATTTTTGAGGCTTTTAATAGACTCTATGATATTATTATGAGAATGGGTTAGTACAGTAATAAGAAAATATGAGTTGGGAAATTAAAATATTTTTAGTTGGGCATGGTTGACTTCATTAAATTAATCTAATAAATATCAATTTATTTACTGGAAAAGTCTTTTCCTCTTTCTGTTCATAAATTTCATTACCAAAACTAATTACAATTAAATTACTATGTATGCTTTTAATGGATTTTAGATGGAAGGGTAAAAAAGGACAATCCAATAGAGATTATTTAGGTACCACAAGCTCAGGTTTAGAGCAGTAGTATAGTGGTTCATACTTCAAGAAATAAGGAAATGCCTGGACTCAAAGTATCCACCAACCAGATGATTGTACATACATACCAATATTCCAAGAATATAAGATATCAAATCCAACAGAAAAACATAAATCTTTCTCAAACGACCATACTGTTTCTTCCAATGACATTTCAAAAACATGATCCAGTGATAACACTTACACGAGAATTTTGTTACCTAATCTGAGAACTCCTTTGTATTCATAAGAGCCAAAATGAAATCTCTCATCTACTGAGCTAGGGAACTTCTTGTTCTTCAGCATTTTTTTTCTCTAACTAATCACACTTGTAGGTTCCAAACCAGAACCCACCAACAAAGAGTTTGAGAATAAATCGTGATGCCTGATCTCTCAAAAATCTTTGCAAAACTTCTCACCTATTTCGCAAATCGCACATAGTCTTAACGTGTTAAGCAACAATACTTTCAGGGGGGTGCAATTGGACAAATAATCTAAATATATGCTAGAAAAGATGGCATGACAAAAACAATTCTAGTTGTAAGTACACAAAGGAGTGGAAGGATAGGATTCATAGGATTCCAATCATAATTTTCTTTGCTTCGTAAAAAAAAAAATATATCCTAATCGTGTATTTTCATTTGCTAATAACACAACACCAACCTATTCTCTCGGGTGATATCATTACCATACTATTTCCACTAACTTGCTGTTGTGGGGAGTATCAAAATGTTCGGGTAATTGGTATTTGAATCTTGACAAAGATCTGTATTATTGTATCACATCATTATCTAGTGTCATATCATCTATCTAGAAAGTTTTAGCCATTGTTTTCATATTGAAAAATTTAGAGGAATAGGGGTAAATAGTGAATGCTATCCTGGGAGCCTATTCATTTTTGAGCATCGAGATTGTGGTATTGTGTAAATACAAAGATTACTTAAAAAAAAACTATTAATACTCATGCAAGAAGTACTTTGATCTATAAAGTTGACGACACCAGATGATGAGAATTGAATTTGTAATCAAGTATATTACATGGTTGACGGGGAATCAATGATGATCTAATAATTTATGATGCCGGTTAGGGTGATCCTTACACCTAACCGTGCGAGAGCGCGGTGACTCTCAACTGGGCGGAGGAAAGGAAGCCCAGTTAGGGCAGCGGCCGCCAAGTGCGCGGGTCTAGGATCCCAATCCTCTTTCGGTTTTTACGCAAGCTTGCAGTGTTTTTACGCCTCGTTGGGATCCCGACTTTAGACCAGTTACGCTGACCCTGTTTTAGGATACCCAGGCGGGGGATCCTTGGTTTTCAGTTTCACGTACGAGCTCAGTTGCCCGTTACCGATCGGGCTGTTTCTAGAGCGACTTTTCCGGGAAGTCCCTCTCACCCGTCTCAGTGGCGTAGTTTGGGAGTAGACCTATCCCTCTATTGGACCGTCCTTCCAATTAGAGGGCGAGACGGAAGAGCCCTTGTGTTGGCTTCTTCACCGCTTGAGTTTTTCTTTCGCCAACAGACTTGGCGATTCTACATCCAGATCATCCATATCTATACCTATATCTACATCATCGGGAGTTACATCAGAAAGAGAGTTACAGTCATGGTTTGGAGGAAATCACAATTAAAAATTGAGATGATTAGAAGTGACTATAATCAGTTTTGAAATCCCTATAAAGATCACAGTTTAAGTTGAGTAAATGGAAGTAACTATAAGCTGAATTCGAAATCTTAATAAGCTAGTGGACGTGTTGGGAACTTAGTTAGGATGCATTATACAACACCGCATGCCTATATAGGCACCCCAACCCTAAGACATTCCCCTAGTCTTAGAGTCATAGTGTGAGGTTTCACACGAACCAAGACCACAGACTATCCACTAGACTTAAGAATTTAATAAATCATTATATCTTATCTCATCTTTCCCATCATCAAAATCCACAAATATGATCTCTAAGTAATATGAGAATAAAATATACATACTTATGATCAATTAGTTACCATAGAGATTTGCTCATTTGGGAAATATTGGGATAATGGCTGATCATGAGAGGTGTTTACTAGAAATTTGAAAACCTTTTTCATTTGCAAGTAGAATTAAATTTTAATTTGAGTTGTTCCTGCCTCTCTACTTGCTTGCTTTTGGTAACAATAAATGCCTGTTATTTTATATAAGTTTTTGGGAGGTACCGGCAACCGCTGACGCCTCTTCTTTCCTAACATGCTTGGCAGGCAAACAGCCTACAGTTCAGTAGCTATACATGCTTCCTGGAGATAAAGTATACACTAGACGGTATGATTTACTTTCTCTCAGTTTTTGTTCAATTCATAATGTATTATGTTTCTTTCTCTTCAGTCAGATTTTGGGATATTGTATGTACTGTCAGAAATTGGTACATGTTGAAGTTAATGAAAAGAGATTTGGTGACAATTGTTCTATGAGCTTGTGATTATGAATGTTAACATGAATGTCTGATGAAATTATTTCATTCGCGAAAAATTTTCCCCGTACTTTCAGTTACTTAATGCGATAGTAATGATTGTTGTAACGCGAAATGTGTGTAAACGGGTACCCGGATCCTAGGGGGTTCACAGTCCCATCGCCTTGCTCAGAGTCAGAGCCGATGGAAGAAGGGGAGGTTTCGGAGGTGGTGGAAGGAGGGGAGTTTCAGTGCTGGAGATGGTAGAAGAGGAGGTGGCAATGCGATTCCCGGAGCCATTAATGGAAACAAAATCTATTTTCTTCGCAGGAGAGATCATCGAAAATTTCAATTTTCAAAAGAGGGCAAACTCTGGAAGCCTGTGAAAGATTGCCGAAGATTCCTTGAAGAGCTGCGGAATTGTTGCCTCCTTTCTTATTGGGGCTTAGGGTTTTGGTAGAGGCGTTGATGGCTACTTGATGCCCTGTGTGGTGGAGCTTTTGCAATCAGAGTTCTTCTGTTTCGATCATGGCTCCAGTGGGTTTGGTTTTCGGGTCCTATGGCGAACCGATGGAGCCTTGCCTCGCCCGATTGGGATGCTCCTCATTCACAGCCTGATGAAACCAAGTGCGGTTAACTCGGTTAATACTGACCTGATGGAACTAGGTGCGGTATGCCCGGTTAATACTGACCCGCTTATTGAGAACTCGGGTAGACTTGTTCAGACCTCATTTGAAGATCCGATTAAAAGGCCACCTTCAAGACCTGATACTGGTTCCACCTCTGCACGGGAAGATCTCCCTGTAGTTTCGCCTCTTGTGCTAGGGCATGACCTCAAATTTCAGCGAAATTCGGTCGAATTTCTGTCGAATATCGATATCCAGTCGAAATCGAAATTAGACCGAAATGACCGAAATATGGGGGTCCTAATACAAAAAATGACCGAAATGTCTGAAATTTCGGTCGAAATTCCACCGAAATTCCATCGAAATTCTGTTTTGGTCGATACCGAAATGGTGACCGAAACCGACATTTAAGGCCTTGCGCTAGGGTCTGGCGCGGAGTGCCCTGAACATGCCTTGGTTCATCCTGCAGGGTTGGTAACTGAGAGTTGGTGTGTTTCCGCCCCTGACTATCGGACGCAAATGGCGATTGTGGTTGCTTTTGAAGATTCCTTAGTGGTCCCGTTTGTAGGGGGAGTTACGGAGTATCCCATGTTCCCCAATTGGGTTGCTCCTATAGAAGAATCAGTTTCAGGGCTTGAGAACATCATGGGTAGTATCCTGCTAGATTCCTTTTCCTCTTCTTTGTTCTGGAAAGGGGGAATGGGGAGGTTGAAGAGATATCAGAACCGGAAGCGTCCAGCTAAGACTCATTCTGTTAGCTCTTTTCACTACAAGGAAAAATCATAGATTACAAGCGCATCGGGTGTGGTGTCAACTTTGGGATCAAACATGTTGATTTAATGAAAGCATAAAAGGTATCACGATATATCGATGATATATTGCCAATATATCGATATCGAGATGAGACTGATATTGATATCGATATCAAGATGAGACCGATATCGATATCGATATGACGATATATCCTCCTTTTCAGGCATTTCCTTCGCAAAAGTGTGTCGATATGGGCGATATTTCGGCGATATATCATCGATATATCGTATCGACATGATATCGATATGACCTTCCGTGAATGAAAGTACTAACATGGAATGTTAGGGGTCTAAGTGATACTGAGAAGAGGGGTGCAATTGGTTCCCTCTTGAGAGATCGGGGCTATGATGTTGTGTTTTTGTTGGTGTTGAGATTATTGTACATCTTTGCCGTTATTTTCTATTTCATTTTTCTTCATGTACCTCTCATGCAATTTATCCAAGGGTTTTTCTCCTATATAAGAGAGCCCTGGGGTCTCATGAATATCAGGTTATTCATTTTTCCTCCAACATGGTATCAACACAACGATCCTAGACCGGGGTTCCCATATCCCACCCCTAACCCTAACCTTACACGCCGCCCCTCTGTGCGGGCCGTCGCCATCCCCTGCCCCGTGCGTACAACCCCTCTCGCGCGCATCCCTCCCCTCCGCCCCACTGCTCTGCGCGCCCTCCTCCCTTGCGCGCACCGCTGTCGCATGTAGCAACCCTCGTGGGATCTTTCAGCACTGCCTTGTGGCGGTTGTGCTGCAGCCAGCCGCCCAACAACCTCTTTGCCTGATGGTTGGTGTCCAACATTTGCAGAACCACGTTTTTCCAACGTATAACACTCGGTTCTGCTACAGTTTAGCCGTTTTAGAGGGCCAATAAGGTCTGATTTGGTTTGAGATTTGTGATTTTCGTCATATAATCGATGAGGATGGTTGTATGAGTCTACACTTGCAACTGATCCTCCACATGGTCGTGTAGACTCTCTCAGACTAGTCTGCACCTCAGTTTGTTCCAGCTATCGACGTTCATTTTACCATGTCGGAGAACAAGGGTGACATTTTTTCTTCTTCCGGTATCTTCAAGGGCCCGACTCCCTTCGTGAATATGGACAAGGTTGCAGAAGTCGGCAGTCGGTACTCGGTCGACAGGGTCACTGACTAAGGATTACTCGGCAGTCGGGAGAGTAATCGGATTTAGTCGGACATTAGTCGGTTTTGAATTTTTTAATTATTTTAAATATATAAATCAAGTTTTATAACATATACTCTCATTTATATTCATATATTTAGCAGTTTTAATATTTTTGAGAGCTTAAAAATTATAGCAACAGAAGAAAAAATGAAGCAAGTTAAGAACAAAATGTTTGGTTCATAGCACGGACAAAATGTTAAGAACAAAATGTTTGGTACATAGCACGAGTTGAAGTTAGAAATAAATTAATACAAAGCTAATCAACAACCACTAAAGGTAAATAACCTAAGTTACCTAACTATCATGCAAATCAACAAGAAGTATCTAAGTTAACGAACATTTAGGCGTAATAAACACAATTCTAATCTTATATAAGTTAACCAACATGAAATTAAATCACAAAGTTTTAAGTAAAATTATCCAGGATAGTATATTAATTAGTTGATATTTTATATCTAGATGAAAAACTATAATTTAAAGTACAGAAGTATACATAATTTTCTTATAATTTTTATTTAACATTTTTAGTGTTTTTTGTTTTTATATTTTAAATTTATTTGTGAGTTATACTTATTAGCATGTAACCTTAAGTATCTCATCTTATTGTCTAACAACAAGCCCTAAATCTCATCTAATTCTAAACGGGTAATCGAGTTTACGGTTTGCGCCCCGAAACATATATCCGAAATCCCTTTGTGATTTAGAGTTGTGATTTAGAGTTGAGAAGGGTTGTAGGTTATATTTCCATAACTTACATGAGGATGATATTGAGATTGTTCACTGAATCGATCTCAGGGGTTAATATGCATTAGTGAATCAGTATGATCTGGTAAGATAAGCATGATTAAGTTGTGCTTATGTTGTTTAAAGTAGTAGGTTCACTGTAAATTGATGTTGGTATCTACTAAAGCATTTTTTAATTCAAGCCCGGTGATAAACTCAACTGTTCATTTATTAATATGTCGAGAAAAATAGTTTCCTTTCGTCATTTTTTTGCTTTATTATCATTGGTGCTTTCCAATTTATAAAATATAAGAAAGAGAGGATGAGAACTAGTGAAAGAGAGTAGTTGTTCATGACCTGATAAAAGTAGTTGGTAATCTTGTGATTAATGATGTTGTAATTTATAAGTGACAGTAGCAGTTGGTAACACAATTTACTTTGAATATCGAGACGGGTTGCTATGTCCATATTCCAAATTTCTGTAATGAGCATTATCATGAGAACGTGTTGGGAGTTTCCTTTCACATGCATTAATTAAATGGTAAGACCATATTAGAAAGCATGGACAAATTAAATAGTTGATAGGTTACTTTACACTGCATCGTTTATAGATGATGCTTTATTTAATTAATCTTGGTTCTAATATAAACTTGTTGCATTATGATACTGGAACAACAATGCTTCTATACGTCTTTCGAACACTACTCATGAGTTGGATAGATTACAAATTATAAGTGAAAAAGAGAGGATCAACTTTGGAAACTTGCAAAAGAAAGTAGAGTGGATGCAAATAAGAGAAAATATGCAATCTGGTTCAATTCTGCTTAACAAAAAAGTCAGCCGAGAAATCTCTATGCAAAAGTCGGCCGACTAGGCCGACTAATCGGGCGATTAATCGGGTTTGACCGACTATTGGCCGATTTGGTCTAGTCGAGTCGGGTACCCCCCGACTCGACTAGTTGGACCGACTAGTCGGCCTAGTCGGCCGACTTTTACAACAGTGAATATGGATGAAACTAACTACGAGTTATGGTCCATGCAGTTTCGCACCCTGATGTAGTGCCATAGCAAGGAGCACATTCTGGCAGAACCAGAGCCAACGGACAAAACGGGGGCTAACGCTTCTTGGAAGCAGGACGATGCCTATGCTCGCATTCGGCTCTCTGGGACCCTCACCACGGAGATTGCCAACGATATTTTCAATCAACCCATGGTAAAGGCTATGTGGGACTTCTTAGTAGACATATATGGACATACAAAGAATGAGAGCAAGATTCTACAATTGCAATTTGACATTTTTTTCTACCAAGCAGAATGGTCGACTTCTTTATGCACACTTCTCTCATCTTAGAGGCATGTTTGAGCGTCTGCATAGCTTCATGCCTATTACTACTAGCACTGAGCACACCGGGCATATCAGAATGCCATTATGACAGGTGTCTTTCTGTCATCTCTTGACTCGGAGTACGATGTAGCACGTACACAACTACTTACTGGAGAGACGGTACATCCAATGGAGGAAGTATAGAAGAGGTTGAGTAGGATCACTACTTCATCTACTATTGCAACTCAGACTCCCTCTGCTATGGTAGCTTCTTGTGGCAGAGGGGGTACCTCAAATTTTTGCGGGAGAGGACCACGTTGTCGAGGAGGAGGACGTCAACGTGGTCCATGTTTACATTTCCACCGTCCCAGTCATTCTGAGGAGACATGCTATTCGAAGCATGGGTATCCTGCGTCTGCCTGTGTTGCTGAGCAGACCGAGTGATGCAGCGTGACGAGTTCTCTTCTCAATCCCTCTATTTCTCTTCTCCACCTTAAATAATTCCACCGCTCAAATTTATTTCCCGCCATCGCCGAAATCCGATCTGCATCATTTGGTATCAGAGCATGGCCTACATATCGTCCTCACGATCTGACGATCCGTCCAGACATTCGCGTCGACATGCGACGAAACACCATTGTTCATCGGAACGAACTCGACGATCCAACGACGCTTACAACAAGAAGATGGACGCACTACGTGATTTCCAGTTCGCATGGCTTGATTTCCAGTCAAAGTTTCGACATTGGATGGTTGACTTCAAGACCCTATGCGCCGCAGAATTAAAATCTTCGGTCGTGGAAGCCGTTGTCCAGACCCACGATGAAGAAAATCATGAAGAATCACGGTCAACGTCGAACTGCTCACTGTCCAGGCCATTCCAGAAGGAAAAAATGACGAAACGCTCGCTGTCCAACCCATTTCAGAGGAAAAAGAGGCTGTCACCAATGATTTCTTCGCTGCCCTGCCCGTTCCGGGAGGAAAAAGTGTCGATCCGCTCGCTGTCCAGGTAATTTCGGACTCGCAAAAGCTGCAGGAACCGAACTCCAGCCCTTCCGCGACCCTTTTACAGACCTCCTCCACCACCCTCGCACCCCCATGCCCCCCTCTTGCTGCACCAGCAACCCAAGAACCCCCACTGCGTGCTCCCGTAATCCCAGCGGCCCACCCCACAACTCCAGCGGCCCCTTCCGCATCCCCAGACCCTCCTCACGCACCTCCCGCAATACTCGCCATAGTCCTTGCGCTGACACAGTCCCATACACCCACATCCCCAACGCCTTCTTCCACCACAACCCCCACGCCCTCGCCAACCCCACCTGCCGCAACCCACGCACCTCAAGTCCCCTTCCTCACCCCCACTGCCATCGCCATTCCGCCACTCCTTCCCTGCAGCCCGCGACGCCACCCGATGCCGACATCACCCGACCACGAGCCCTGGCTACGCAATCCCTGTGGTATCACACGCCGCCCGCCAGCCGATATCAAGCGCCGCCGCCCCCTGCTCCCATCATGCGGCCACCTCCCATTTAAGAAGGGCCGAGCTCTAACAACAAGTGAGGGTTTTTACTCCATCGGGTCCCTTGACAATAGGAGAAAAGGAATATTCTGGGAATATTTTAAGGAAGCCCCTCCCTCAATGATATTTTACCCAACGGACCAAGTAGAAAAGTTAACTTATGAGTTTTTAAGTGAAGGGGTAGAATATTTGCAGCCGTACCCCTCAATGGAGAAGAATTATAAACGTAACATGGAAAGGGAGCAAAATTGGGAGATCCAACCAATCAATCTATATGGAATTCTCCACCAACAGACCGAAGATCCAGCAATTCGTCGGGAGACGAATTTTTAAAGCGGAGGAGAGTTGATGCATCGTGGAATAGAAATATAGGGCTGCATATTTATTTAATGTTATCCGTTAATTTTATTTACGTTATTTAAGTCGTCGTATTTTTAATTGCAATAAATGGGATCGCCTGTGATCTCGATTAGTTAGAAATTTGAATTTCAAATTAGTCGGTTAGTCGGTTAGAGTCAATTTAGGATAATTAGTTAGAAATTTGAATTTCAAGTTGTCGGTTAGTCGGTTAGAGTCAATTTAGGATAATTCGTTAGAATTTGAATTAGTTGCTATTTTTGTAACCCCATCCCTCTTATATAAAGGGATGAAGGCCTATTGTTTGAGACAGTTCAGAATTTATAAAAATTGAGATTTATTCTTTATCTCCGCCTCTCTCCTTCTCTCTCTCGCGTGATCTTCACGTTTCTCCTCTCCATCCCCTCGTGTTCCCGGCGAGTTCTCTTCTCAACCCCTCTATTTCTCTTCTCCACCTTAAATTCCACCGCTCAAATTTATTTCCCGCCATCGTCGAAATCCGATCTGCATCGTTCCAATGGAGGAAGTATATAAGAGGTTGAGTAGGATCACTACTTCATCTACTATTGCAACTCAGACTCCCTCTGCTATAGCAGCTTCTTGTGGCAGAGGGGGTACCTCAAATTTTTGCGGGAGAGGACCACGTGGTCGAGGAGGAGGACGTCAACGTGGTCCATGTTCACATTTCCACCGTCCTAGTCATTCTGAGGAGACATGCTATTTGAAGCATGGATATCCTGCGTCTGCTTGTGTTGCTGAGCAGATCGAGCCTACTATTACACCTACTCTTGCTCCTGCTCATGATGCACGTTTTGATGATATTGTTTCCAGACTGAGAGAGATGATGACCACTCTTACCACTTCGACTACATGACCTTCTGATGTCGCATGCGTTGCCAGAGCCTCTTCAAGTTCGTCAAGTATTGCTTATGCTCTTACCGGTAGTAGCAATTCATATTTGTCTAATTGGATCACGGACTCTGGAGCATCTCATCATATGTGTGGCGATCGAGTACAGTTTACTTACAGGTCTATACCTCCTGGTAGATCAATTGTGATTGCTAATGGGGATCATCTACCCATTGTTGGTCAGGGGGAGATTGTTCTAACTCCCTCGATGCGTCTGTAGAATGTTTTACATGCTCTAGCATTTCAGATGAATCTTTGTCGATTAATCAGATTACAAAAGATTTACATTATTGTGCCATATGTGATCCATCTTCTCTTGTGTTTCAGGACATACTCACGGGCAGGGTGATTGGATGTGGTCGTGAGCAGAGAGGGCTTTACAGACTTATTTAACCTCCATGTGTTGGTGCTACTACTATTCCTTCTGGAGCTGTTTCTCCTTTCATGTGACATCTTCATTTTAGACACCTTCCTCTTTAAAAGCTGGGTCATTTTCTCCTACAGATCTCTACTCGTACTACCTTGGAGTGTGAGGCGTGCCGGCTTGGGAAGCACCATCGTCCCTCTTTTCCGAGTTGTCAGTGTTGTCATCAACTGTTTGAGTTGCTTCATCTTGATATCTGGGGTCCTAGTCCTGTTCCCGATCATCAGGGACATCGATTTTATATGGTTGCGGCGTATGCTTTTTCAAGATTATCTTGGGTTTTCCTGTTAAAGGACAAGTCTGATGTTGGTCCTATTATTAAATCTTTTCTTATTGAAATCAAGAATATTTTTCTGCTAATGTGAAATTTATTCGCACTGACAATGCCTTGGAGTTTTCTACCTTATAATTGTCTGATTTTCTCAGATCTCTTAGTGTTATTCATCAGATTTCGTGTGCTTACACTTCACAGCAGAATGGTGTTGCTGAACGCAAACATCATCATCTTTTGGATATTACGAGAACTCTTTTGATTCAGAGTCGAGATCCTCATTGTTTTTGGGGTGATGCGATTCTCACTGCTTGTTACTTGGTGGACACCATGCCGTCTACTATCCTTGGAGAAAAAGTTCCTTTCTTGATCGCGTTTCCCGAGGACTTATTCTCCCTTACTCTCGGGGTCTTTGGATCTATGGTTTTTGTCCACAATTTTACTCCGTGTCGTGACTCATGACAAGCTCTCTCCTAGAGCTGTCAAATATATGTTTGTTGGTTATTCTCCTACCCAAAAAGGGTATAGATATTTTTATCCCGTTGGGAGAAAGTATTATGTTAGTGCTGATGTCACATTTTTTGAATCTATTACGTATTTTCTCCTACGGGTGACAGGTTGTCTAATGCTGACTCTAGTAAGGATATCTTTGTTCCTCCACCTCAGTGTTCTCCACACCATCTCATGCTGATTCCCGCTCACGTCCACCTCCACCACCTCCTCCTCCATCTACCTTGACACAGTTCCTACCTTGGTTTTACATTCGTAGGTTTTCTACTTGCCCCTCTGCTCCTGCGCCTTCCCCGTCATCTAGCACATCTCATGTATGTGATGAAAACATTGTTTCTACTGATGGCACTGATGCCATGCTTGATCCACATGATACTACACAGGAGGTGCTCGTACCGAAGAACAGAGAGGCTGATGACCTCGATGTACCTATTGCCTTGAGGAAGCCGTGTCACAACTGTGCCACGTATCCCCTAGCTGCACATGTTTCCTTGGATCATTTTTCAAATGAGTACATGAGGTTTTTTATGGTCCTCTCAGTCGTTAGTATTCCACGAACATATCAGGAGGCAATATAGGATAACAGTTGGTGACTTGGCGTTGAGGAGGAGATGGTTGCTTTGTAGTCTCGTGGTACACGGAGTGTTGTTTCTGCCCCTTTAGGTGCATCTGTTGTGGGATGCAAGTGGATCTTCACAATGAAGCAACGAGCAGATGGCAGTGTGGATCGCTACAAGGTAAGGCTCGTAGCACATGGATTCACCCAGACCTATGGTATGGACTATCATGATACCTTCTCTCCAGTGGCCAAACATTCAACATTGCACGTTTTCCTATCAATTGCTGTTTTACGGGATTGGTCTCTTTACCAGCTTGATGTGAAGAGTGCGTTTCCATATGGAGATCTACAGGAGGAGGTGTATATGCAACAACTACCAGGTTTTACTGCTGAGGGGGAGTCTCAGAAGGTGTGTAGGCTCCACAAGGCGATTTACGACCTGAAGCAGAGTTTGAGATCTTGGTACCAGAAGCTTTCAGAGTTGATAACGCATCAAGGGCTTGCTCGGTCTAATGCGGATCACTTACTTTTTTTTCAGAGGACATATAGAGGTACTCTTGTTATTCTTGTTTATGTTGACGATATTATTGTCACGAGTGATGATGAGAAGGGTATTTGGGCAACCAAGGAGTTCCTAGGTCAACAGTTTATCACAAAGGACCTTGGCAATCTCCGATACTTTCGTGGATTAGAGTTCGCCAGGAACCAGAGTGGTCTTGTGATGACCCATAGGAAGTTTGTTAATGATCTTCTATTAGAGACATGTATGATAGGGTGCAAGCCTGCTACTACTCCTATGGATCCAAGTATGAGATTATATGATGATGACACTAAGGAGATAGATAAGAGGAGATACATGGAATTGGTTGGGAAACTCCCATATACTACCACTACCAGACCAGATATATCCTTTGCTGTGAGCAAGGTGAGCCAATTTATGGAGCAGCCCAGTAACATATGGATGCTGTCTATATGATTTTGAGATATATGAAGTCTTCACCAGGTACCGGTCTTATATTCAGCAGAGGCACTTCTCTTGATGTGGCGACATATGTAGATGCAGATTATGCAGGATGCCATAGGGACAAGAAGTCTACTTCTGGTTTCGTTATTTTTGTTGGCAGCTCATTGTGTCATGGAAAAGTAAGAAGCAAACTGTGGTTGCTAGATATAGTGCAGAATCCGAGTACATGGCCATGGCTCAGGGAAGCATAGAGATGATGTGGGTTAGGTCGATTTTAATTGATCTTGCAGTTGATGTACCTCTTCCTATGCAGCTTCTATGTGACAATCAAGCATCATTTTTTATTGCAAATAATCCTGCATTCTATAAACGTACGAAGCATATAGAAGTGGATTGCCACTATACCAGAGACATGATCTAGAAGTGTCTCATATCCACCTCTCATGTTTCTACTGGAGATCAGACTGCTGATATATTCACCAAAGCTCTTACTAGAGGCCCTTTCCAAAGATGTTCCAAGTTGAGCATGATTGTCATATATGCTCCAGCTTAAGAGGGAGCGTTGAGATTATTATACACGTTTGGTGTTATTTTCTATTTCATTTTTCTTCATGTACCTCTCATGCAATTTACCCAAGGGGTTTTCTCTTATATAAGAGAGCCCTGAGGTCTCATGAATATCAAGTAATTCATTTTTCCCTCCAACAACTGGAGTCAAAACTTTCTTCCTATCCTGCGATGTGTGGAAGTTGTTAGGGATGGGCGCTCTGTTGGAATTCGGGACAATTGACACTACATGTAGTGCTAGAGGGTTGATTGTTGCAAGGAAAGATTCACACTTTTCTTGTATCTCGGAACTGAAGGGTAGAAATGTGTTGACAATACTCCTAGAAACTTATGGTCTGGTAAAAGTGTGGCAGTCTCATGTATGTGTGGCCCTTGTTTACCTTCACAAAGATAAGGTATGTGGGATGATCTTCGACAAGCAAGAAATTGTTATCCAGGTGTGGCTTGGCTAGTTTGGGGAGGTTTTAACGTCACTCTACTGTCGTCTAATCACCCTCGGCTATGTGGGGGACAGGATCCTGGTTCAGTGATTTTGCGAACTGATAGGTGATTGGAGCTCGAGGGCATTGATGCTTCTGATACTAAATACACTTGAAGGAATTTTGGATCTCTTTCTTACCTCGATCATTTTTTTGGCCTTGGTAGATCTCCTAGAGGAGTTCCTTGTTTCCACAACTTCGTCCAGGCCTCGTACGAGGTCTAATCACACTCTGATATGAGACTCTGATCACATGAAATGGGACGAGCTATCGTTGATCACTTCTTAGAGTTCTCGAGTCGTACAACTGTAAGGTCATGGAGATGGACATGCTTGGGGGCTAACCATCTTTCTCAGCAGCATGTAGATAGTCTGGATCTCAGTCATGGTTTGGATTTTGAATGCGGATGGTACCCTGGTCTTGATGGATTCCTTGTTTTCTTTTTAGGAAATTTTGGTATGTGGTAAGGAAAGAGGTGGTTGATTTGGTGGCAGAATTTTCTAGAGGGAATGCATGGCTGGTGAGGGTAAACATGGCCCTCATCTTCTTACTTCCCGAGAAGGATGCACTAGAGCAGTTAGGGGATTTTTGGCCGATTGTGTTATTTAATGCGCTTTAGTTAATTATTGCGAAGGCGTTGACAAACAAACAGAACAAAGTCATGGGCTATATTATCTCTCCATTGTAATCATTATTTATTTCTAGCAGACATATTGGTGGCGGTCTGATGATGGCCAAAGAGATCGTTTCTTATAGGAAGAGGCATATGGTGAAGGGTTTGATGTGGAAAGTGGATTTCTCCAAGGCTTATGACAGGATTGACTGATTTTTCCTATGGACGACAATGGCAAAGCGAGGTTTCCTGAACATCTAGATCTCTTGGATGAAGCGTTGTATCACTATTGCTTCTTACTCGTTGCTTGTCAACGTTCATCCTGAGGGTGGTTTCTACCAGTCACAAAGTGGAGTGCGTTAGGGGTGTCCTCTTGCACCAAAGCCTTTTGTTATCGCAACTGATGTGCTACCATGTATGGTTGAGCAGATTTTACATCAGGGGGTCACTGTAGGTTATACTCGTGGGGACCTGGGATCAAATTTCGTGAAATTAAGCCGAAATGGCCTATATTAACCGAATTATGGGGGCTTTAGTTCAAAAACTGACCGGAATGATTGAAATTTCATTTTGGTCACTCACCGAAATGGTGATTGAAATTGAATTTTGAGGCCTTGCTTGGGGATAATCGTATCCCTCGCTTGCAATATGCAGGCGGCACCATTTTTACAATGAAGGAGGAAGAGAGGAAGGTGAGGGAATGGTTACAATGCTTAAGGTTTTTGGGGAACTCTCTGGGCTAGTTCTCAATCATAGTAAATCTACTGCTATTCCTTTTGGAATGTATGAATTGGAGGCTCATGCTTGCAGTGTGGAACTTGGGACCGATAGAGGGTCTCTGTCTATCCGGTACCTTGGGTTGCCATTAACTTGTGACAATCTTGAGATGGCTGACTGGCTTCCACTGATTGAGAAGATGGAAAGAAAGTTGTCAGCTTGGAGGGCGACGATTTTATCTTGAGAGGGATGCCTGGTGCTTATAAAGGCCGTTCTCTCTACTATTCTGGTGTTCTTTTCGTCGGCGAGACTCCTTCCTGTGGGTATAAGTCATCGGTTGGAGTTGCTCATAAGGAGACTTTTTTGGGCCATGTTATGCTAGGAGGGGTTGGGGGTTCATCTTGTGGACTGGGAGACGATCACGCTCCCAAACTCAGTAAGCATTCTTGGGATTCATTGTTTTGAGGCAATGGATGAGGCTCT
Organism: Ottelia alismoides; assembly: GCA_037367405.1. Taxonomy (NCBI): domain Eukaryota; kingdom Viridiplantae; phylum Streptophyta; class Magnoliopsida; order Alismatales; family Hydrocharitaceae; genus Ottelia; species Ottelia alismoides. Next base: position 674,222 of record JAZKJV010005765.1, read on the forward strand.
TATTCTGAAGTAGGTGAGTAAGATTTGGGGTGGAGACGAAGATCGTTGTTGCAGACTTAATCAACGCATTTATGACATCCATGCACATGAGAACTTTTGGAAGCATCCGTCCTTCTTCCCATTAGCCTTTGGAAAGGAGTTAAATCAGTTATGCCATGATTTCTAGTTCTTTTTTGTCCAATTCTCGGTAACAACAAATCTTTTGCTTTTTGGATAGGATCAGTTATTTTGCTACTCACTTCCCCCATCTATTTACTTTTGTTGCAGTTTGTAAGGCACGTTTGGTGGACAGTTTGTAAGGCACGTTTGGTGGACTGCTGGATTAATGGGAATTGTACGCCTTCTCTCTTTACAGGGTTTATGGATCAATGATTGGTGGATTTTCTCAGCATGTTAGGTTCCCTTGGCGGTTATGAGGGCCTGACTAACATGACCACTGGGATTGGAAAGATAACAACCGAGCAGTGGATAGAACACCTTCTACAAATGAGGACAATTTGATCCAGGATTGCAACTTTGTGTGGGGATTGAAGCTCCCCAACAAAATCTGCATTTTTATGTTGTTTTTTTAGAAGAAAACACATTCTAGTGAGAGATCGTTGTGCTAGGCTTTTTGAGAGGATTTCCAGTCTGTGCTCACTGTGTGGTTTGGACTTCTTTGGAGACAGTGATATTGGATCATCTTTTCTTCCACAATGATATGATTTCATTGATCTGACATGAGCTTGGTATTGGATGGGTGAAGTTTAGCAGTTTTCAAACTTTTTGGGGCTCTCTACATGATGCAAAACACAAGCCAATGGAGGAGCTTCTTCTACCTTTTCTAGTTATTTGGGCGTTATGGCTAGCTAAAAAGGTGCACCCTTTGCCTCTCGTTGCTTTTATATTTATGGTGTAATTTTTCACGCCAAAACTCTCCTCGCGTCTTGGCTTCTGTAAGTTTTTCTGAACCTCCTCTTTTAATATGCAAATCAAATAACTTGGAAGTGAAAGGCTTTTTTTGAAGCCAAAAAAAGGGGGATACACTCAGTGGTGTTCGCCCCAATATATTAGAGAAAGAAGGTCAGGGATACACGTAAGAGAATAAAAACTAGCGACCCAACGAAGGAAGCAAGGAGCCTCCAGCATTGGGCGCCAAGTGACAAAAGAAGGAAAAGCAACTAAACACGACTCCAGTCCGACACCAAAGCCCGAGCGCGACACAGTATGTTCTCCAGATAGAACCGCTGGGCAGAGAAAATGGCCTCGTTGCGAGCCAGCCAAATCGACCATAAGCAAGCCACCGGTGCCAAGAAACGCCTTCTCTCCAAACGCCTATTCAAGAAGAGGGATTCGCAGAAGGTCTCCACATCACGAGCATGCACCCAAACCACGAGGGGGTCAAGCCACAACCCCCAGACCAAAGGGCAAAGAAAGAGTAAGTGGTCTAGGGATTCCACACTTGATTCACATAAGGCTTGAGAATGAAGCTTAGGATCTTGTCAAGCCGCAAAGATAAGAAAGTAGCTTCATGCGAACTCTTATGATTAGTGGAACTCTTTATAGGCTGGTGTTGTAGAATGAGTGAGTTGTAGTGTGTTGTGTGTTGGTTCAGGGTGGAGAGATAGTCCTTATAAATTCTTAAAGGATCCCTAAGAATAACAAGAATCCTAAATAGAGTAACTCTAAACGCTTAACTTTTATTAGCTAGCATGTTGGAAAAATCGAAAAAGTTATTTATTCCATAAACCCTAGGCTATCTTATATAGTAGAGTAGCCTATGGGTAAATTACATAAAAAGTTCATAAGAAGAAAGAAGATATGAAACAATACAAATAACATAAAATATATCTCTACAATCGATCATGCTCTGCTTGGACGAGCACTTCTGGAATGGTCCTCTAAGTAAGGCCTTGGTAAAAATATCTGCAGTCTGGTCCCCTAAGCCAACATGAGACATGGAAATAAAGCCCTTCTGAATCATATCTCATATATAGTGACAATCGACCTCAATATGCTTTGGTTCGTTCATGAAATGCTGGATTACAACAACAAACAACAACAAAGCCTTTTCCCACAATTAAGTAGGGTCGGCTACATGGATTCTTCGCCTCCATTCAGATCTATCTTGGGTCAATCTCGTACTTATATCGAAAAAACTAAGATCCCTTCGTATAGTCTCTTTCCAACACTTCTTGGGCCGTCCTCGCCCTCTCTTAGCAGGCTCAACATCCCAACACTCGCATCTCCTAACCAGTGCATCAGTTGAACTTCTTTGCAAATGACCAAATCATCTTAAGCGGTTTTCTCGCATCTTATCCTCGATCGGAGCTACACCAACTTTCTTTCTGATTGCATCATTCTGAATCCGATCTTTACGTGTATGTCCACACATCCATCTTAGCATTTTCATTTCTGCTACAGCCATTCTCTGCACATGTCTATGGTTCACAGGCCAAAAATATAACAGCTTGATTGTCACATTCCAGTGCCATAGGAAGTGGGACCTCTATATATAGATCTGTAAGAACGGCTTTCATCCACATCATTTATGTACTAACTTGAGCCATATCCCTATATTCAGACTTAGCACTTGATCTTGCTTCAACAATTTGCTTCTTGCTTCTTCATGAGACAAGAGAGTCTCCAACATATACAACAAATCCAGTGGTGGACTTCCTATCATTAGGACACCCTGCATAATCTACGTCTACGCATGCTAAAATAGTGACCTCCTTGCCTTTCTTGAACAATAGACCTGCACCTGGAGATGATTTAAGGTATCTGAGTATCATCTATATAGCATCCATATGTACTTGACGTGGTTGCTGCATGAACTGGCTCACCTGACCAACAACAAAAGAAATATCGGGTCTGGTAATGGTAACATAAAGAATTTTTCCTACCGGTTCTCTGTATCTCCTCCTATCCACCTACTCAGTATCATCATCATCATCATATACTTTCATGCTTGGATGCATAGGTGTAGTAGCAGGTCAACATCCAAGCATTCCTGTTTCACTTAGTAAGTAAGTGACATATTTCCTCTGGGTCATCACAAATCCTTGTGGATTTCTGGCGAACTCCAATCCCAGAAAATATCTAAGAACTCTGAGATCCTTGGTGACAAATTCACGACCCAACTTTTCTTTCGTCCTCTGGACCTGTAATAAGGTTATCATCTACACACACCATAATTGCAACCATACCTCTGGATGTTTTCTGTATAAAGAGAGAATGATTTGCATTAGAACGTTTATATCCCTGTCTTTCAAACAAGTCTGAAACTTCTGGAACCAAGCTCTATGGCTCTGCTTAAGGCCATTAGATTGCTTTATGATGTCTGCACACCTGTGAATGCTCCCCCTCAATAGCAAAACCAGGTGGCTGTTGCATGTAGACTTCCTCCTGCAAATCACCATTTGGAAACACATTCTTAACATCTAACTGAAATAATGGCCAATCTCGAATAACTGCAACAGAGAGAAGGATTCGAAAGGTGGAATGACAAACAACAGGCGAGAATGTGTCAAGGTAATCCACCCCATATGTCTGTGTAAACCCACGAGCAACTAGGCGTGCCTTGTATCAGTCAATGCTGCCATCTGCATTTTGCTTAACTGTGAACACCCATTTACATCTCGCTGTGGACACACTAGTAGGAGCAGAGCCAAGACTTCAGGTGCATCTCGACTGAAGGGCAGCTATCTCTTCTTCCATAGCTAAGCGCCACTGACTGTCCTTCAATGCATCTTGGTAATTCCGTGGAATGTCCATCAAGGTTAAGGAAAGTGGTATGTGTATCGGACAGGTCACTGAACAACGCTTAAGCGGTATGCGGGGGCATATGCGGGGTATATGCGGTTCTATACGGTTTCCTAATTTTTTTTATTTATAAATAAATAAATATATACAAAAGTGACTACAACAGAATTAAATTTTTGATAATTGTGGTCCAACAGAAGATCTAAGAAAAATAACTTTCATATATAGTTCAAAACAATCTCTATCAATCAAATACCAATGCTTCAATAGAACAGTTAGCACGCAAAATAATTAACAACAATCAATAAAATAGAAAAGTTAGCACACAAATTGCTTCTATTGTTGAATATAATATCATTTATCTCTGTCGTTATATTTATAACTGCTCCTCCATCAAAAGTACCAAACTTTACACATAATATATTGCATTCATAATAACTATTACTTGGCTAAATTAGTTTGCTAAATTATTTATACATTATTCTTTTTCTTCCTCGCGTGTTTACTCCAATCTCGCAGTACAACTACTTTGACGATGGATTTAAATGGTCATGGAGTGTTTGGTTGGCATACATGCAAAAGCAAGGAAAAATGTGGCACAAATAACACAATAAAAACTTGGCACAAATAAAAAAAATAAAAAAATGTGTATACGGTCGCACAAATCGCATATGCGGCCGCACGGCCCGCATAAGCGGCCCGCATAAGCGCACAGGGCGCATAATGGGGGGCTTCATGAAAGCGGTGCGCTGAAGGCACTACACACGTATATGCAGCTGCATATGCGGCCGCACAGGTCGCTTTCGTAAACGCTGATGTCCATGGTAGATAGTGCAATAGCGAAATTCTTGAATTCACCAGATAGGCGATCAGAAGAAACCATGGATGCTATATGCTATGACGCACAGCTACGCTTCTGTTTCCGAAGCGCAATAGGTAGATCCAAATCAATAGCCTCCTCATCTGTCCCCTGTAACACAGCTTGCTCAGGTAAACCATTAGATCCATCATCTGAAATTATATTCTCAGAACATATCTCATATGAGTTAGATGATGAGCGGTGCTCATGAGCAGAAGCAGGCCGACGGGTATAGTGGTGTGGCAATGGTGGAACATGAACTGTAATAGGAAGTGCAGGCGGTGTAGGTGGTGGTGGTGATGGTGGTAATGGTGTAGGTGGCGGTGCTGGTGGTGGCATGTATATGGCTTCATCAGTGTCTGAAGACATCAATCGATCATCTGTAGGGGAGAAGTACATAACAGACTCAAAAAGGTGACATCGGCACTAGCATAATATTTCCTGCGCATCGGATCATAACACATGTAGCCTTTTTGTGTCATGGAGTACCCGATGAAAACACACTTGACAACTCTAGGAGAGAGCTTGTCAATACCTGGAGACAACTGGTGGGCAAAGGCAACCGAGCCAAACACACGAGGGGTAAGTGAGAATGATTCCTTTTCAAGGAAAGCCAAAGAGAAAGGAATCTTCTCACCTAAGACAGACAATGGCATGCGATTAATGAGATAGCATGCTGTTAGTACGTCATTGCCCCATAAAGAATGAGGGGCACGACATTGTATGAGAAGTGTTCTGGTGACATCATGTAAATGACGATGTTTCCTTTCTGCAACTCCATTTTGTTGGGAAGTATATGCACATGATGTTTGGTGAATAATTCCTTAGGTAGAAAAATAATTTGAGAGAGTATTAGTACAAAATTCCAAGGCATTATCAGTTCTCACAATTTTCACAGATGCAGGAAAGATATTACAAACTTCGTTTATGAAATTTTTAATAATATTTCTAGCTTCATATTTATTCTTTAATAAAAAGACCCAAGACAAACAAGAAAAATCATCAATAATGACAAGATAAAACCTGTGCCCCTGATGATCAGGGACACGACTGGGACCCCAAATGTCAACGTGAAACAATTTAAAAATGGAGCTACTGCTCCGACTCTGACGACCGGGAAAGGTAGACCGATGATGCTTTCCCAACTGACAATCCTCACATTGAAAGGACATGTGAGGCAAAATCTGGGGTAAAACACGACACAATTTCTGAAGCGGTAGATGACCGAAGCGTAGGTGCCACATAAATGGTGAGATAGGTCCAACAGGTAGAGAGGAGATTCTGCATATGGAGTTCAAACTAGGCGATAGAGGCCACCCTGCTCACAACCACACCCAATCACGTTCCTCGTAAGGATGTCCTGAAAAATGAGCGAAGATGGATCAAAAATTGCTAGACAATGTAAATCCTTTGTAATTTGGCTAATTTATAACAAATTCATAGAAAAATCAGGTGCATACAACACATTCTTGAGATGCATAGATGGTGTCAAGCTAATCTCCCCCTGACCAGTAATCGGGGAGTGTGTTCCATCAACAATAATCACAGTGCGTCCTGGAGGAACCTGTTTGTAGGCTGTAAGTTGACCCCTATCTCCACACAAATGATGTGTGGTACCAGAGTCCATAATCCACTCTATAGTATCAGACCCACTATTGCTAGTGAGTGCATAAATACTACCCGAGGTATTGGAGGATACTGAAGCAACAACATTAGAATGACTCTCGGCGGTCGGCGAAGGTGTCATAGAACCAGATGGAGGGATAATACCCCTCAAATGAGCTACAAGATCATCACAACGTTGATCCAAAGAAGAAGCAGATGGAGGTTCAATCTGTTCAGCCACTCGTGCAGAAGCATGGAATCCATGCTTGGAGTAGCATGTGTCCTCAGTATGTCCAGAACGATGGTAGAAAGTATATGGTTGGCGAACATGCCTCCCTCTGCCCCGAGGTCCATGACCACGAAACTGAGGATGACCCCCGCGACCTCAAGCTGCCATTGCTGAAGATGTCTGATTGGTAGTAGAAGAAGGGGAAATAATACGACTAAGTCTGCGAAAAGCTTCCTCCATAGGAGGAATAGTGGAATCTGTCAAGATCTGGGAACGTGCTGTCTCACACTCTGGATCAAGGGCTGCCAGGAATACACCAACCATAGCGGCATTCCGGTAGATCTTCTGCTGCTTAGGAGTAGATGTGAGAGGCATGGAGCTATAGAGCTTCTCGAACATTCTACGTAAAGATGTATATAACGAGTGTAGAGGCCGTCCATTCTGCTTGATTGTGAAAATGTCATGCTGGAGTTGTAGAATCTTCGTCTCATTCTTTGCCTGTGAATAGGTAGCAACAAGAATATCCCACATTGCTTTTGCAGTGGGCTGATGGAGAATATCATTAGCAATCTCAATTGCTAACATGCCTGATAGCCAAACCTTGACGTATGCATCATCCGCCTCCCATGACACGTTGGCCTAGTCTTCTCAGCCGGCTCTTCCTCGGTAAGAATGTGTTTCTTACCAGTAGACTTCATCATACTCATGAACTGCATAGCCCACAGTTCATATTTTGACCCATTCATCTTCACAATAGGCGCAAGACCTCTGAAGATGCCTGTGGAGGGAATATCGACCTTGCTTTCTGACATAATGATAATGGAAGACTAGGATTGTAGACTGGATATATTTTTTTGTCTACACTGACATTCATGGGTTTGGTTGGATGTGTAGACTCAAGCAACCAAACCCATAAGGGAGAAGGTTCAACGAGAACCTAGGTAACGACCTTAGCAAGAGAGAGCCTAGGCGAGGTGCAACACGGGATGCTGCATGGGGAGACGCAGCCCGGAGCGCAACACAGGAAGGCACTGTGTGGGGCTGCCATAGGTGAGGGGCGATGCAGGGCTGCCCTAGGCAAGGCGCAACATGGGGAGAGGGGGCGGCGCGACGCGAGGCTGCCTGAGGCGATGCGCGACCCGAGGAGAAGGGACGGCGTATGGAGGAGGGGCTTGCGGTGGGGTTAGGGTTACGGTACAGGAGCTCCGGTCTAGGACCGCCGCTCTGATACCATGTTGGAAAAATCGAAAAGGTTATTTGTTCTATAAACCCTAGGCTCTCTTATATAGGAGAGTAGCCTATGGGTAAATTACATAAAGAGTTCATAAGAAGAAAGAAAATATGAAACAGTACAAATAACATAAAATATATCTCTACATAGCATACAGTGGTGTACCATGACATGGACATGTGTATCAGTGCACATCTTTTCAAAAATAGGTAAGTGTGAAACAACTATTATTTTAAAGGTCAAAATTCAAAGATATAATAGTGCAAGGACTGTGTATCGGTGCAACATTTTCTACGAGTCAGGTCAAGAAAACGGACAAAAGGTGTACCGGTGCAACATGAGGGTTTTGACCTGTAGGATTTTCTAAGTGTGTTCATGTATGAAGGCTTTATACAACATATTCTGGCTATATTAGAAATGTACTCGATAATATAAATGGCAAAGACGGGTCTTCGAATTTTAATGTGATCTACTTAATCCACTTGAATTAACACGTAGACACTTTCATAACCTTGGAATGACTACAGATAAAATAATTATTGTTCTTTAAATATTATCAAAACTATAGATGTTTCAACTCATATCTGAGAGTTGATGGAGAAGAAGGGCTTCGCCTAGGCAATGGAGTTGCTAGGAGAGCAATCACAATTTCATTGTCTATCGGTGGTAATTTTCACCAGTTTTGGTTTTTTTTGTCAGCTTAACATTTTATTGATATGACAAATGGTAATTTTTGGATGATAATTTTTATGCTTTTTATTTGCATTGTTTAGGAAGGTTGGAAAATTTTACCATAATTTTGTTGCGTCAAGAAGAATTTACACATTTCCGCCCAAGAAACTCATCCAGTGGGGAGTGTCTTCTTTCGTTTTTGCAATTTAAACTGTTAAATCCGTTCTTCTGAGGAGTGCCTCTTAAAAATATGAGTATTGCAATTAGTTATTCTCTTGAAGTGGCCACAATAAAAATAGTTGGAATATTTTCTTTAATTAGGTTGGGGATGAGAGATTGGAAGGGCTATATATTTCAAAGCTTGTGAGATCATTCTCTCGGTCATCCTCTATTGAAGTTAAAGGTGGTACATTTCTTTTATGATGCTTAAAATTGCATATCTTCCACTATCCTTCGTATATTTTGGTCTGTTGGTGCTTTTTATTAGTTGTTTTTGCAATTTATAGAGCCCGAAATTGTGATTATTCTACTTTTTTATCCTTGAAAAAGTTAAAGCCTACCTTTACAAAAAGCTAGACTATGCAATATTAAAACACATAGATGTAGACTCGTTGACAGTGTTTCTAAAAAAGCATAAACAATGCAATTCTTTTTTTCTCGGTTTTTCCCTTCTACCCTATGGATAGATACATCATAATATATGTATTTTATATAAGGAAAAATGGGGCTGCCCCTTGGGGTAGCCATGTTGGCTGCCCCCGCCCCATTTTTCCGCAATTTTTTTACTTATTTTTGCAAAATAAAATCATGTATTTTCATCTATATATCCCTCCAATATGCCATTCGAATTTCGTTAGAAACAGAAATCGTATGCCCTCCATCTAGAACAAGTAATTTTAACGGTCTAAACATTGCTATAATTGACCTGTTCTAGATGGATGGCATATGAGTTTCTGTTTCTAACGAAATTCGAATGACATATAGGAGGGATATATAAATGAATCTATATGGTGATATTTTTCGAAAAAATGCCGAAAAAGAGGCGGGGGCAACCCCATTAAACCCTTTATATAAAGTAGCCCATTAGGAATGCCCATTAAGTAATTGTACATTTCTCTTGTACTTTCATGACTTGTGAAGTACAGTAAAATTTTTAAAAACTGATTTTATGTGAAACATTAGGTAAGTTTCATAATATCGTTTAATATGGAAAAAACGGAAAACTTTACTTAATGAAATTATACAGTAAATCAAATAAGTAAATCAAAGTGTTTATTTTGCATTTGAAACTTACCTTGTATAAAATACCAACTTGCAATCAACAATGTGGTCATGTGGATGAGGGAGGGTCAGAGGGAGCCTCCGGTAGCAACAACGAAGGTGGGGGTATCTACATATATGGAGATGGTGCTGAACAGATTAATGGCAAATCCATGCCCATGCATACCCCACATGTAATGATCATATGAAAATTACAATTCTCCTCCATTCCACCAAGTGATATGGTGTCCTTTTTTTGGGTGATGTAACATGCACTGGGCACGTGGCCAAGACAATTTTCAATGTTGATTGGTTGAGAGGCATTTCTACGATGTTTGTAACCATGGGAAAGGGATTGCGTACATGATAGGTGGGGAAGGGGGAATGAAGCGCATGGGGTGCTGAACTCTGTGCTTGGTTGAGACGACTAAATATGGCAAGATTGGGAAGGATGTGCTTTGACCTTGGTGGCAGTGAAAAAGTACAAGGAGATGCCGCCTATTGTCATCAAGGTGGATGTAGTTTGTGGCAGAGGAATGCATGGGGTGAAAAAAATAATAGTACAAGGACATAGGTACAAAAATTCAAATTTTGTTAAAATTCACATTGTTATATCTATCATGTTAGTTGAGGGGTTTCGACCGAGCAACATGTCTAATTGAAACAATTTTGTAAAGGAATTGTTGCAATATGAAGAGTGCAAGTATATATGCATGATGCATGAACTTTACGAGGCCATCTATGTAAAACAAAGACCACATTATGAAAAGGGATTTTTACCTCACGAACCCTATTAACTTTATAAATTACCTTCTCGACCTTTGAAACAAAGTAATTCCCCCTCGATCTCGTAAACTTGTTAACTCTTACCCCTTGAACCTTGCAGTTAATTTATTTGACACTCGGGGGGTTTCTTGGGGTAATTTATGGGGTCGATGTGGTAATTACTCATGCAAAAGGTCGTAGAGGTAATTTAACATGTTTGTAAGGTTCGTGGGGGTAAAAACCCTTATAACAGCTCTCTAGACAATAACTTCATTTTTTTACCAATTGCAAAGCTTTATTACAAATGCTTGAAGTACATGGATATAAAACAATGTCACCCTTCTCTCCGTGAGCATTAATTGAGGCACAACAATCTCTTTATTTTTCATCAAGACTATTTGGGTCTTGAAGTGACCACCAAGTTCTGCATTCAGAAGAAAAAGCAAAACCCTAATGCCCCACAATGCACACATCGCATGCAAGAAATCATCCAACGACTGAGAATCTCGCGTGGTGATGGCTCCCAATGCCTCTGCAACCGCAACTTGGATTTAAATTTTGAACTTGAGGAAGTCGAGTCCATGTCGGCATCTCCTTTGTCTGAAACCATCGTGATTTCTTCCAATGCATCTTCTCACAGCAACGACAAATTCATCTCCGATAAGGTCTTCAACCCAACAACCAGCAAAACATTTTCCAACACTCGATCAACACCTCTCTCCACACAGCCTTCTCCAAACCAATTGATGAAAGCCACCATGCGACGCTCTTAGACTGAGAAGTAAACAATGGAGGTGGTAGGAGGGACACCTCTTCGACTCGAAGCAGAAACGAGGCCTGACCAACCCAAAGCGTGCAGGATGTCTCCGACAATAGAGCCTTTTTTACATTGATGACATCTATTATAGAGGAAACATCTGCTCTATGGATTACAACAATAACAAAGCCTTGTCGCACATTAAGTAGGGTTAGCTACATGGATTTTTTTTACCTCAACTCGGATCTATTTTGGGGCATTCTCAGGTTTAAATTCAAATAACTAAGATTCCTTCGATTCGTCTCCTAACAATTCTTAGGCCTTTCTCTTCCTCTCTTAACAAGCTCAACATCCCAAATCTTGCATCTTTTAACTGGTGATCACCCGATCTTTGCAAATGGCTAAACCACCTTAAGTTATTCTCTCTCATCTTATTCTCTATTGGAACTACGCTAACTTTCCTTCTAATCACATCATTCGGAATATGATCTTTTTGTGTATGACCACACACCTATCATAACATTCTCATTTCTTCTATTGTAATTCCTGCACATGTCTGATCCATGGTTCACCGCTCTAGGATTACAACCATCCGACAAAATGCACGTGACCTCCCCCAGCCCCCGAAGGGTTGGCTTCTATGCCTCCACCTTCCTGGAGAGGAAGGGACACTATGGGCCAATAACACTCTCCTACAATCCATAACCTCTTCGCCATATGCAATCAGAGCTCGACACCATTGATCACCCCCTTTTGCACCAAGAGATAACATCCATGTTGAGTCCTTTGGCGACAAACCATGTGCATATACGCTATCTTCTCCAAGTTTCACCACATCACTAGCAAAAGAGTCTCCAAAGAAGGCATAACTACCCCTAATCATGGATTAAAGATCTTGTGACACCTTTTCAAGCATATCCACAAGAATGCATGTCTTCTTCGAAGCACAACCCATATCTGAAGAAGGTCCTTTCACCGTCGTTGCCCATGATTTGGCCGCAACACCACTGTCGGATCCTAAAGACTCTTTATCCACACGAGACCTCGTATGCCACGATGAGGAGGAGAACCGACGATGACCCCACCCGTCATGTGCAAACCAACGAGGCAATTAATGATCGGTTCACCGTGCGTTGCCCCTAAATACTATAATGCCACCACGGGCCATCTTTTTGGTGAGTAACGAATATCACCCCTGGTCCTGAGACCAACTATCCTCGATAATGTTTCTCCCCTCTTTCACGATATATTTGGTGGCCCTTCGAACACCTTCATCTACAGCTAACTAGTGGTGGGGATCCCCCTTCTCCAAAGGCTCCCTCATAATCTTTTCGGTGACTCTTTGTTCGCTCTCGTTTCCGCGCAACAGTCAGTGGGGACATCCCCTCTACTCCTTTCCATCATCTCCCATCTCCTAGAATTCAAGGACCATGCTTTCTATGGGGGAGCAAGATCCTCTTTTTTAAAATGTAAGTATTTACATGTTCGTCTTTTGCTGCAAGAAGCAGAAAACCTTGTAATGTGGTCGATAAATGGTGATTGCATTGTGCAAAACAACAGAAAGATGGATTCCTCTTAAGCCCTATTTTTCATGCATCATGATGGCACTCTTACAGAAGATTATCGCCTGATGCGATAGTGATGTCAGAGAAGATGGTTTGATGATGACACAATGTTCCTATGATGCTGCTTGGATCATGTCTTCAGATTGATGATGGTGACTGTACATATCACACATGGCATACAACTTGACAATGGTGACCACAAGAATCCCATAAGGCGGTTCCATGACCGAAGTGAAGCCGAAGACCATTTGAGGCATTGTAAGCAGTGATGCTTCAACAACCGAGAAAGGTTGGTGTCGATGAAACCAAGCTTGAGGCAATGCTAGCAGATAGCAATGACCATCTCTTGTGATGGCACTTAAGACGACAATACTCCACGATATTTAGCAATATGAGCAGTGATGATTCCAAGCCAAGCAACAAAGATGTAGGTAGCTTCACTGGAAAGGTTTGGGGTGGCGTTGATCATGGAAGGCAATATCGGTATATCGATACCATGTCGATACGATATATCGACGATATATCGATGCCATATCACCGATATCAAATCGAGTTTGTGAATAAAATAGCCTTGGAAGGCGAAATATCGGTCACCCGTCGATACCGATATATTGTGATATGGCCTTCCATGGCATCGATGGAGGGCACACTTTTTAGGTTCCCCTATCGAGAACCCTAAGAAGATTTTAGGTGGCCTATGCCTTGTCAAGAAAACCGAAAGCTAGTGGGCTCATTATGTGCGTGAGTATTTTGGTCCATATGTCCATAGTATGTTAGATTTTAAAAAAAGAAGGTTGTACAAAAAATAAAGAGAGGTGTGACCACACAAAAAGGTGTTGTTCTATTTGTGAAGGCTTGGTGAGGTCATCCTCTGCGAAAATGGGGGAGTATGAGATTAAAACAATCAAACAAGAAAAAAATCAATGGTTGGAAAAAAGAGAGCAACCTTATACAATTGAGCCATATAAAATTGAGGGATCTTATGGAAAAAATATTTGAGAAAAGAATAACAAGAAGAATTGAGAAAAAAAGGAAAAGAAGGAGATTAAAAAGGAGAAGAGAATGCAAAGAAAAAAGGAGAGAAATTCTAGTGGAATTTATATCTCCCTATATAAATATGAGTGGACCCGAACACCTTCAATTTTGTATGAGTGTGTAAGCTCCTTTGTGGGACTCTTTTATTGAGAGGTCTCCGTATTCATGTATTGGGCTTAGAGTATTACTGTAGACCACGCATTCCGGAGACTCATGTTGAGGCAGATGTTACGATATTCATATGCATTGTGGAGTAGAGATTCCATTCTCCGGGTCGGTGCATGTGAGAGGCCCAGTTTTAGGATGTCATGCGATAGAGGCCATTGCTGAGCTTTCACGATGAAATCTATTGTGCAGATCTTCATACGATGTCAACACTTATAGAGGTTGGAGACGGGAAGGCCCATTTCAACCTTTTGTATCCAGAGCATTTCAGAGCCCAATAGTTGCATATTCTAGATCAGAAGTGCCGGAAGATGCAAAATAGAGATTGGGAGTTGTATTTGAGATATGTTCTCAGTTTGTGCATGTTAGTCTTCTATTGTCCGAACTGAGCATTTCATGCTCCAGCTTGAACGAGATTGTTGAGAAAATCATGTGATTGCGCCACATTTGTGTCGGAGTTGTTTAGTTGCACATTGTTGAGTTGTGAGATTTAATTATATTGTATATAGAGCCTCACACTTGTGTACTCATTGAGGGACATCATAGAATATCTAACCTTTGATGGATTGCTCTCGTGGTTTCGTCATATTTCTTAAGGAGGGTTCCACGTATATCCATGCTTGTTCTTGTTCTTCGATTCAACATTTCTATATCATATTATTATTTCCAAAAATATTAACTGTTGAAGAAGTATGGTTTTTGGTACACCATAATAGGTGTTGCCACAATGTCTTGGACTTTAGGAGGGCCATAGCCAAACATATGACCTGGGGATTTACGAGGGTGAATCCTACTTGACCGCGCATGCCTCCCTGAGTATACTTGTTGCACATGAAGCACATAATGGGATCCTGACATAACCATGTCGTGTGACACGCCCCCTACACAAAGATTCAGAAGCACCAAATTGACTCTAAAGCTACCGTGGCACTTGCATATGGCTCCATCAAATGTTGTCGTTGATGGGAGGATGCCACATTATGTACCTAGCTCTAATGAAACTCACACTAACCTCCTCATTTGACTCATAACCCTCTTTTATACCTACAACATCACACTTTGTCTCTATTTTTTTTGAAGTCCAAAAAGGGGGAGATACTCATCGGTGTTCACCCCAGTATATTAAAAAAAGTGAAAAGAAAGCGAATGTACAAAAACAAGGGAAAGGAATTGTACAAAGAGGCAACAAAGCCTTCACCAAGCCCAAAAAACGTCGAGTCCTAAACCGCGTCCCACTCCTCCACCTGCCTCGCGCTTTGAATAATAACGTTCTCCTTGTAGAATCTTTGGTTTGAGAAGACGGCCTCATTTCGCCCAAGCCAAATCGCCCAGAGTCTCGCCACTGGCATCAAAAGATCTTTTCTAACCCTGTTCCTGTTACGAACCAAGGAGTCACAGAAGGCCTCCAAGCCATCCGTATTCACCCAAACCAAGATAGAATCCTCCCACACCCCTCTTACCGTGGGGCATTCGAAGAATAAGTGCTGTAAAGATTCCACCGCTGAAACGCAGAGGCCACAGATACTGGAGACACTGGCCATAAATTTCGTGCAGCGATCTCTCGTCAATAACCTTCTCCTGCGAAAAAGCCATAAGAAGAATCCAAGGCGCTCAGGAAGCCTTAGCCCCCAAAAGAACCAGCAATCCCTCACCAATAAGTCCGAGCGCCCTCGCAGAGGGAGAGCCAGCGCATCGTAGGCCTTGCGCGTCGAGAAGTTGCCGTCCTTCCAATCCCAGTGGTCCCGCCCATCAGAAGGCCTACCAGCAGCATCGAGGGCGTCGAGAAGAGAAAGAAAGTCCTTAAGTCTTTGGTCCGAGAAGCTCGCCACAAAACGCGGGCACCAACACCCATCCGCCCAACAAGGGGCGACAGAGGCATCCTTGTCAGCCGCCAACGCAAACAACCGCGGGTATCGAACACACAGAGGATCCCCTCCCAACCACTTGTCATTTCAGAAGCTAAACGAGTCCCCATTTCCCAACATCGGCTTAAAAACCGATCTATGCCTTGCAAAAATCTCCGGCACCCACGCCAAAACGGGGTATCAGCACCAACCACCCTCTCCTCCCCCACACTGCCCACCCCATGGATCTCCCACAACACATCCGTAAAGAAGGTCCCACCCTTGCCCCAGATCCTGTTCGTCCACTTGAGGAAAAAGGCATCATTAACAAGCTCCAATCGCCTCACGCCCAACCCCCCTTCCTGCTTCCCCCTGGATACCTCATCCCACGCCACAAGGTGAATCCCGCCTCCCAACTCCCCACTTCTTCCCCACAGAAACCTACGCATACACCCCTCAATACGCTTGCGGATACCAACCAGCATACATCTATTCGACAAGAAGAACACCGGGATAGAGGAAAGCACCGCTTTGAGAAGAACAAGCCGGCCCCCTTTCGACAGAAGCGTCGCACGCCATCCAGCAAGGCGCGCCTCCACCTTTTCGACGAACGGAAGCCAATCCCGAAGCCTGGCCCTTCCAAGCACCAACGGAAGACCAAGGTAGTCAACAGGAAGCTCGCCCAGAGGAGAACCCAGAATCCTGCCGCACTCGCTCGCCAGCATCTCCGACATCCCAAAGGGAATAACCTTGGATTTGCCCCCATTCACAGTCAAGCCCGACATCTCACTAAACAGATCAAGGGTCATCGCCATGCCAAAGATATCAGAAACGCCTCCCTCAAAGAAGCAAATGGTGTCATCAGCAAATTGAATCAAGGGCACAGAAAGGTTCCCCTTAGAGAAGCTCTTCGAAAGTCCGACATCAATGACACGGTCAGCCATACGAGCCAAGACATTGGCCGCCACGACAAAGAGGAGAGGGGCCAGGGGGCACCCCTGGCGCAGTCCCCTCCTCGGCTGGAAGGAGCCCCCCTCCAACCGACCGTTAATGAAGACCGAGAAAGACACAGTCGTGATGCATCGCCACATCCAAGAAATCCAAAGCTCAGGGAAACCACGTCTTCTCAGGACCGACCACAAAAAACTCCACTCCAAGCTGTCATATGCTTTGGCAAAATCGATCTTCCAAAGCACCCCCTGCTTCCCAGAGCTCTTCCAATCCGCAACCAACTCAGAAGCCATCGCGACACAATCAGAGATTTGTCTTCCACGAATAAAAGCAGCCTGAAACGGAGAAACAATCGAATGAAGGACCAGAGCGAGCCTCCGAGCCAACACTTGGCCACAATAAGATAGATGGCGTTAGATATCGAAATTGGCCGAAAATCCCCAATATTCTCAGCCGCGGGGATCTTAGGGATAAGCAGCAAGATGGCCCTATTAATCCGATCGAATCCCTCATTCCCATTGCAGAACTCAGTCACGACCTCAAAAACATCCGCGCCCACAATCTCCCAGAAATCGCGATAGAAAGCCACGGAGAAGCCATCAGGGCCCGGGGAACCATCGCCATTTAACTCCCACAAGGCCGCTTTAGTTTCTTCTAGGGAAATCGGCCTAGTCAGCATCTCACAATCCGTCACAGAAACGGATGGAGCCCCAATCCCCTGCCAGCGCCAAGTCCTCGGGGATCGCCTCGCCATGAAGCTCTTGAAGTATTCAGCAATTGCATTCCCCATTTCTCTGTCCCCCACAAATGTCGTCCCATTAATGGAAATAGACCGCAACACATTCTTACGTTTTGTTCCGCTAGCCACACGGTGAAAGAAAGCCATGTTAGCGTCTCCTTCTTTGATCCATTTCATCCTCGAACGCTGCCTCCATTCCGAAGCCCTCTTCTTGTCCTCCTCCGCAACACGCATCTGCGCAAGAGCACGCTCACGGAGCTCGTCTGCCAACAGCTCACGGTCATTCTCCAGCAGGTCGAGCCGCGCAATAACAGCCTCAACATCAGCCCTGACCGCAACCCGCTCCAGCCTCGACTCCCTCTTCAAAAGAGCCAGCCTCTTCCGCAAGGAGATAAGCTTCTGGTTCAATCTGGAGGCCGCAGACCCC
Source organism: Ottelia alismoides (assembly GCA_037367405.1). Taxonomy (NCBI): domain Eukaryota; kingdom Viridiplantae; phylum Streptophyta; class Magnoliopsida; order Alismatales; family Hydrocharitaceae; genus Ottelia; species Ottelia alismoides. Next base: position 692,070 of record JAZKJV010005765.1, read on the forward strand.
ACGCAAAGGAGCTGGGCCCAGTGCCCCGGCACAATATCCTTGAAGATGGCCTCATGAGTCCAACATCTCTCATATCTAAAGATACCCCTCATCGAAGGGACCTCGTCCGAATCCCAAAGAATTGGGGAGTGGTCTGAGAAGGAGAGGGGTCTCGAGGACACCTAGCAGCAAGGGAACAACTCCATCATCTTCCCGGAGGCCAAAAAACGATCAATCCTGGAACGGGAAGAATTATTCCTCCAAGGGTAAATAGTATCAGTTGCCACGAGATTCTCTAAGGCGAGAGAGTCCACCAATTCCGCAAACAAAAGCGAGCCCGGTTCTCTACCACCCCTCGAGCGAGGACGATCGGACATATGAAGCGTGACGTTGAAATCTCCTCCAATGAGCCAAGGAACCCTCTCAAAAAACAGAGCTAGCAACACGCAAATCCTCCCAAAGCTCAATCCTCTTCAGGTGACAGCTGGGACCGTACACGCAGGAGAAGGCGATCGGCGAAGCATCGGACTCACGCACCAGCACAACAGATAGCATATGTCTCCCCACAAGCAATGAGCTGAAAGAAAACATCGCCGACCGCCACGCATATAACAATCCCCCCGCCGCCCCGTCTGCATCCACCGCTCTAAACTCATCCAGAGCGCCCGCCCCAAAGGACCGCCACGGCATATCGTCAATTCCCCTCAATTTTGACTCTTGAATTAGGATAATATCACATCCCCACTCAGAAGCTCTAGAGCCCAACGCCCTTCTCTTATCAGCCTCCCCTAGCCCCCTCACATTCCAGGAGAGGACCTTCATTAAGACAACTGACGACGACCCCCAATGAGAGAGAGAGACCAGCCGCCTCCGCCACAGATTCTCTCAACGTCGCACAGGAAAGCACTTGCGAGGAGCCCACCCGAGATCTGGTCCTCCTTCTATACCTTTTCCCTGATCTTCTGTAAGAGGGCCCCCCACCGCACTATCAGCGTCCACGATTGGGACGACCCCCGAGGAAATTGGAGAGGAAATCAGAAAATCCGAGCCACCTTTTTCGAGGAGAAGAGGGCTCCAAATAGGCTTGCTGCACACAACATCCACCGAGCTCGAAACGCCATCCGGGAAGGCATTTGAATGGGGAGACCGCAAGCAACATACTGACCTGAATCCGAGCATGGGTCCACCTCCTCCGCAGGGTCAAAGATGAACGGATCCGGATCCGATCCCGGGCGGGCAAACGAATCGTGGGAAGCTCCCCCCTTTTCTAAGGCCCGAAGTCCAGAAGCCCGCCAAAGTCCACCGCGGTCTGACCCGACCATAGACCCGCATACCGAACCTGAAGAGCACGGTCCATCTTCCAAGCACGCCAGTCGAGAAACGAATCAACCTCGGGCATCACCCCAAGAGGCAAACCGTCCCTAACCAAGGAAAGGCACGAAACCCGAGAAATCACCTCGAAGCGACTCGGAGAACCCATCAATTTGGGCAACTCTTCGGAGGAGACCCCATGCACTGCCACCTGGCGATCAGAAGACGAGGGGACGTCACCAACCCTCGGGCTTTCCGGTCTCACGGGCAGGGAGGCCGGAGAGAGGGCCACCGCCGGCGGAGCCGAAGGCTCGATGAAAAACAGCTCCACACGAAAGCAGAAACGACCAACCTTCAGAGCCTCAAAGAAGATCTTGCCCACCGCGTCATCAAGAAGTCTCTTGCTGCACTCCATCAAGACCCGCGTCAACCTCCAGTCCGAGTTAGGCTTGGTACCATCCTCCACGACCGCTAGAACTTCCCCCCACCGCCTAAGAGCTCTGCCGAGGCAACGAACGTTCCGCGAAAGGAACGACACTCCTCACACCTCCGCAACACACACCTCGACGGTCGACCAGACTCCATCCGCAAAACGAAAGGCCCTCCAGATAATGTCCTCAGAAGCACCATCCGTAATAAGCCTTTCCTGTTGATCCGGGGAAAGGCCACGAACACAACATCGGAAATCATCCATCACCACGAGATCCCCAGCGAATAGAGGACCCAAGAATCCACGCAGGTGAGATATGATCACGCTCCAGTCAACTCCTTTGCGAACGACAACCCTCACAACCGCGACGCTAACAACTCCATGCAAAGCACCCCCACCGATCCCGCAACCCCATGCACCACGTCAATGATAGGGTCGAACTCCCCGACGACCTCCACTTTCACCGACTCCGCCGCAGGATCCAACTCCGACGTACGAACTCCAACTGCGCTACCACCCCCAGAAAAACCCTCCACGACTTGGGCAAAAGTACGCGCCCCCCTCCCAACTACAGGCGCCATGCAAGGTGCAGCCGCACCCTTCTCCCACCTACTTCCGGTCGAAAGAACATCCCTGCGAGAAGAGAGGTCATCCCTCCCCGTACCGGAAGTACAGGAAACTCTCTTGTGCCCCACCCTTCCACATGCATAGCATCTCGCGGGGAGCCCGCAAGCAGACGCAATGTGCCCATGCTTTCCACATCTGAAGCACCGCTTTCCAGGTTTCCTATGAGAGACCGGCAACCAATTCCCCCCTTTCTCTGCCGCTTCCATGAACAGCAAACCCAACAACCCCTCGCTGCACCCCCTTTCCCTTCGCATCGCCCCATGACGCACGACCACCTCCTTCCGCGCTCGCCGAGGTTTTCATTCGTCTTCCCGGAACCTCGGTCCAACTTTGTCTCTATTTTGACATCTTATATGGGATTTTATTTCACCCCAACTCGACCCTTGTCTTCTTTATCTACAACCTCAATTGTTCCATCCCTGTCTCTCCCTATCGCACCCTCGCCCTTGCGGGTCTTCCTTATCTGCCACCTTAATCACTCTATCCCCATCTCTCCCTATAAGACCCTTCCCCTTTGATTGGATAAGATAAAAAAACATGAATTGATTGGGTCATTGCCCGATCAATTATATTGGACCTTCTGTTCCTCTTTTTTATTCGGTCGTGATTCGAAGGTGGAAATAGATCCCATTGTTATCACCGCTGCATTTGGCTGTATGCCATAGTTAATGGCTCCCAAGAACCCAACTCATCTTTGGGCACCATTGCCTATTCTTGCAATGCTTCTTTGTGTTGGACATGCGAGCCCACGGCAAGCCATTATGCAATAAATGTTATTCGGGATATCATTCCCTGATCTGAAATGAAGAATAAATAATTTGCATAATAGGTCCCTTAGTACAATTAGGATTATGTACCATGGCCATCTTAATAATCATACAGCTGTTGATTCAATTATTGAATCATAGAGGCTGGTGCTTGGATGAATATCTAAAGAGTTAGATTGAGGACTCATCGAGCACCGTCAAATGATTATTAAGAGATGATCTCCAGCCTGAGTGGGTGATGGCAATCCTTTCTCATATAGGCTGATATCTGACCGACCTCTTGATGCAGGTCCTCTGCATAGAAATAGAGATTCGGAGGTGCCAGATTAGTTAGGTCAAAGAGTTGACTTAATGAGTTTGAGATAACCAAAGTCCTATATCGTATGCTGTCACGATACAGGCACGCATCCTCTGACCGGAGACAGATGTGTTACTATATGTCTAAGTATGTACATTTGAAGACTAATAGGTTGATGACCTAACCAAGGTCTATACACCGGTGCGTTGGTGTTCATATAAGGGTATATGAGTAATACAATCTCTCAAAAGGATCATACAGGTTCATCTACTGAACCGGAAGACATGAGCTCACTCATGAGATACTGGGAAGAATCAAATTCGTACACGGTCGTCTTGCTTTGGAAGCTTGACTGAATTTGTAGGTTTGATATATACTTTTGGAAAGTATATGATCGAAACCTAGGTATGATATATGCTTTTGGAAAGTATATGATCGATACCAACTCCCAATGATCGAATGAGAAACTTACTGATAAAACCCTGAAGTAGACAGTGTAAAGTTGATCTAATACTTTGGCTTTTTTCTGAATCTTCCAGTATGCAGGATGTATAATTATTGGGAATACTTGAGGGTGATGTGATCATAAACGATTGTATAACCATGACGCTTCCATTCCTAGGGAGTGATGAAACGGGTCTTGATTTTAGTGACTCCTCTCGGTAGAGAAGTAATCTGATCTTGGTTCAAATGTTGGACATTGATCTGAATGTGATTCAGATGCAATGAAAAGATTAGATTTACGGTCTTGATTTAATCAAGCATCTACGGGAGGCCCGCGATCTGGATTTGAGATATGATCTCGATATCCAAGTCACTATACGTGGAACAATACAATCGCCTTGTCCTTATCTCCAAGTATTCGCGGAGAAAGCGCATTGTCCTTTAAGGAGTTCATGGATAATTCTATTGTTGATATATGTATCTGAGCATCGAGAAAATGGATAATTAAATGCGATTTAATTATCATAAATAATATGAATTTGATTCATATTATAGAGAGAGTTATCTTAGATAATTAAATGTGATTTGATTATCAAAGATGTAAATAATGTGAATATTATTCATATTATTTTGGCACATGAGAATAGAGATCCAAGATGATTAAATGTGATTTAATTATCATGGATATGAATAATGTAGATATCAATATCCATATAGTCATATATATTATAAATATGATTTATAATATATATATATATAAGAGAGCTATTTGTAATTTACATTTATTAATTAAATGTTGATGTGAATTGGATTCACATTGGACATTAAATTGAAAATGTAATTCACATTTTATTTTGGGTTGTGAATGTGATTCACAATTTTCCAATGGCAAGATTGCAATATTCACAAAATAATTATGAATTATTTTTGTAGAATAATTTACAACAATTGTTGTTGCAATAAATAGGAGATAAATGGAATAATGTAATCAAGGGAGATTACATTGAGATGCTCCTTCCATATTAATAGGAGGGACTGCCACCTATTCCTATTAGGAAAAGGTGGCCGTCCACTCCATGTATATGGAAGGAGGCACTCTCCTTTCCATTATCTCCATATGTTGTTGATTTAATTTTGGATTTGATTTATATCGATTTATCAATATATGTTAATCTAAATTAAATTAATTGTTGTTGATTTTTACCAACATAAATCTTAGCCATTAAAAGAAACACATTCAATGAGAGCCATTGGATTTGTGTTGCCCATGGATTGAGATCCATGGATCCCAAAATATTATAAATAGAAGGGCACCCCTTTGCTCTTCTTTACACAAGTACAACAAGAGAACATAAGTCTCTCTCACTCTCTTTCTCTCTACACATCAGCCCTCTCTCTTCCTCGCATGGCCGTCCACCATGGATGCCCTGGAAAGATTCTCTATCGCCGCAGCATCGTCGTTATGCTGCCTGATCGTCTACTCGTGGATCTCCGTCTTCTTCGGTGCGCCTCGCTCGTGAAGAAGACGTCGGATCTCGTGTGTCGAGATCAGGAAATCCACCGCTTGGATCGTCAACATGGATTTCGAGAAGCATGCGATTCATCCCCGCACTCGCAAGCGTCTCCTCCGTCGGAAGAAAGACACCTGCTGCTACTTCGCACTGCTGCCTCGCAACTGTCCGCTCACTTGACTCCTCGAAGATAGGCGCTTCTTCCAGTTGGCACTTGTTAACGACTGTTACGGGGCTTCTATTGAATCGAGAAAGAGGTTTGATTGTACATCTTTTTTAGAGATATATATCAGGCATCCTCCAGATAATTCCAATCGAAGCAATTTGATGTCTGACTCGGGTCTATATGACAATCGGTGATCGCGGAATTGAGACAGGAGGTCTCTTCGTTTAGAGACTCGATCACAACCACGCTTCAAGAGGTAATCTCATTACTTGTTTGTGGTTTAGACGAAACGATCCGAGAAGTGTTCTTGGATCATGTGGTTTCATCGCATAAAATTTTTTTAATTTCCGCTGCTTAGAACAACTAGTGCGACTAGTCGTTCTTCGTCGTATTCGATACGATGCTCACGCTTCCGTGATGCGCTTGAGGATCTCCTCATATCCTTCAAGTGGTATCAGAGCCAGGTTGGAAGGTTTTGGATGCGATCCATGAACCGAGGACGACATGGGTTTGTTAGGGTTTGCGAAAGTTTTCTTGCAATTCATTTTCGCGTCTTTGTTTTGAGATTATTTTCGGCACTGTTTAGATTGTTTAAACACGAAAATAATAATTTGATTTTGTTTCCATTAAATAAGGAAACCGTAGGATCTGAGTTTACGTGATTTCGATTCCGTTTGCTCACGGTGTGCTCATTTTAGTGAACATGTATCCACAGTTTCGGGGACTGCGAATCTCAACGTAATTAAGATGTTAATTGCTAATTTGAAACGACTTGAAATGCGTGCAAATCACTTAGGTTCTGTTGTAAATCAAATTAGCAAACTTTAGGAACTTACTTTGCTTAATTTGGATTTAAATTGATTGAGATATGGTATTTTTATATAGTGAGTGTCACTGCTGGAAATACTTTCCTAATCAAGAACCTAGTGATTGTCATTTAATCAATTAGTGAAATTAAATTGTTTAATTTCCTGGAATAATTGTGCATAAATATTTGTGAAATATTTGATGATAATTATTTCCTTAAATGACATTGCCTTAACCAATATTTGATTAGATGTGATCTAGATCACTAACTGGTTACATGATCTACATTCCAACAAACATGTTACTTGAATAGGATTTGGGATTTGTTTAGCAAATCTCATAATAATGTTAATCAAAATTATTTTGATTATTATTATATGGTATAATTTCGGTTGAAGAACCGATGATCATCTCAAGTACAAAGTGATCTATTTTGCATTATCCTTTCCCGAGGTGGATATGGTGTCTAGTCGGAGAGCATTGGGATAGCGGGTTGCAACGTATGTGGTCCGTCCCACTCTCGTCGGTACTGACCATGATTGCGGGTAGGGTTAGTATAATGCTTAAGAAATCATGATGTATTTCTAATTATTAAAATTCAAAATAGTACGTATTTGAGATAATACCATAATTCAAGTAACAACTAAGAATGTTTGTTGAACATTAATTGGGTCATTAATTTGATATGATTAGATTAATTGGAGTCGAATTAAAATTAAAACACTCTATTATGAATAGAGTTGTTATTCCCTTTGGAAGAATTAATTATGTGAATATGATTCATAATAATTAATTAGAATTTGAATATGATATGGAGAATCACATAAGTGACATCCATGGTCTCCCGTCAAGGCGGAGGATTCCGTCGCCAGGGATTGTATGTAGGAGACGTCTGTCCGAAGTGACAGCTCCTATATGCAAGCACATCTAGATCGGGCTCTTCGCTTCTCGAAAGAGTAAGGACGTATGCCTAGTGACCCCAATATCGGGTCCTCATATTATTGGGGCGATATTAGATTGCGCATAGCGAGTTGTATTCCTGTTGACGGTTGGTTCAATTAGTGACGGGTCAACATCGCTTTAGGAGTGGTGGGCCCGGGTGTTAAAGACCGAATTGGGATATGCGAGTTGGACTTGCAAGGTAGAATGTGTTCCCGTTTCTTTTTATCCGAGTTGTAGGTTCTCATATTATTGGGATGCAACAGAGATAAGGAAGGAGATCCCAGATCTTGCTTGAGATATAAGTATATCTCTTACATTGAAAGTGATTAAGGGAATGAATTTTCAGTGTTGATCAATTTCAGTGATTAAGGGAATGTCTTGCTTTGGAAGATCGATTTTGCCAAAGCGTATGACAGCATTGAATGGAGGTTCTTGTGGTCGGTTCTGAGAAGACGTGGTTTCCCTGAGCTTTGGATTTCATGGATGCGGCGGTGCGTGACCACCGTGTCTTTCTCTGTTTTGGTTAATGGTCGTTTGGAGGGGGGCTACTTCCAGCCTAGAAGGGGGCTGCGCCAGGGGTGCCCCCTGGTCCCTCTCCTGTTTGTCGTGGCCGCTGATGTCTTATCTCGTATGGCTGACCGGGTCATTGATGCTGGGCTCTCGAAAGGTTTCTCTAAGGGGAACCTTTCCGTGCCCTTGCTTCAATTCGCTGATGACACCATCTGCTTCATTGAGGGAGGAGTTTCTGAGGTCTCCAGCACATCGATGACCCTTGATCTATTTAGTGAGCTGTCGGGGATGTTTATGAATGGGAGCAAATCCAAGGTTATTCCTTTTGGGATGACGGAGGCGCTGGCGATCGAGTGCGGCCGTATTCTGGGCTCTCCTCCAGGCGAGCTTCCTATTGGATACCTTGGTCTTCCGCTGGTGCTTGGGAGGGCCAGGATTAGGGATTGGCTTTCGGTTGTCGAGAGAGTGGAGGCGCGCCTTGCTGGTTGGCGTGCAACCCTTCTATCGAAGGGGGGCCGGCTTGTTCTTCTCAAAGCGGTGCTCTCCTCTATCCCGGTGTTCTTCTTGTCGAATCATCGTATGCCGGTTGGGATCCGCAGGCATCTTGAAAGCTGTATGCGTAGGTTTCTGTGGGGAAGAAATGGTGAGTCGGGGGTTGGGATTCACCTTGTAACGTGGGATGAGGTGTCCAGGGGGAAGCAGGAAGGGGGTTTGGGCGTGAGGCGCTTGGAGCTTGTTAATGATGCCTTCTTTCTCAAGTGGGCGAGTAAGGTTTGGGGCCAGGGTGGAAATTTCTTTACTGATATCTTACGGGAGATCCATGGGGAGGATAGAGCGGGGGAGGAGCGGGTTGGGATGATTGGTGCTCGAATTCCGTTTTGGCGTGGTGTACAGGAGGTCTTCGAAAGGCATAGATTGCTGTTTAATCTGGTGCTGGGGAATGGAGAATCGTTTATATTCTGGAAAGACAATTGGTTGGGAGGGGGTCCCTTGAATGTTCGTTTCCCGCGCTTGTTTGCGCTGGCGGCTGACAAGGATTCCTCAGTCGCCTCTTGCTGGGCGGATGGGTGTTGGTGTCCGCGCTTCATGGCGAACTTTTCGGATCAAAGGCTTGATGACTTTCTTTCCCTTCTCGACGCCCTCGAGGATGCTGGTAGGCCGTCCGATGGGCGGGACCACTGGGCCTGGAAGGACGACATTTTCTCGACGCGCAAGGCATATGGGGCGTTGGCTCATCCACCGCTGGTGCGTTCGGACATCTTGGTGCTGGATTGTTGGTTTTTCTGGGGGCTAAGGTTACCTGTGCGCCTTGGCTTCTTATGGATTTTCCGCAGGAGAAGGCTATTGACAAGAGATCGCTGCGCTAGGTTCTTGGCCAATATCTCTAACCTCTGTGTGCTTTGCGATTCGGTGGTGGAAATCTTAGAGCACTTATTCTTCGAATGGCCCACGGTAAGAGGGGTGTGGGTGGAACCATATGTGGATTGGGTGAGAACGGATGACATGGTGGCCTTCTGCGACTCGTTGGTTCTTAACAGAAACAGAGATAGAAAGGAAATTTTGATTCCAGTGGCGAGACATTGGGCGATTTGGCTTGGGCGAAATGAGGCCATCTTCTCAAGTCAACGCTTTTACAAGGAGAACGTGCTTATTTACAGTGCGAGATTGGTGGAGGAGTGGGGTGCGGTTTAGGACTCACCTCTTTTTTTGGGTTTGATGGATGCTGTGATGCCTCTTTGCACAGTTTTTTTCTCTTGTTTTTGTACACCCGCTTTCCTTTGACTTTTATCTAATATATTGGGGTGAACACCGCCGAGTGTCTCCCCCTTATTTTGACTTCAAAAAAAAATTTCAGTTTTGACAAGGCAAGACAACTTTGATATAAAAATTCCTAAATCAAAGTAAAAAATATATATATATATATAAATATGTACACTTGTGCAAATTTCTTATTTCAGATAATCCTTCATTAGACCCACTCAATGTTATACTCAATAATAACCAGTAAAATATCATGGATTATACTCATGATCCAGATATTGTACTTGCAGTTGGACACATAATGTATGTGGTTGGAATGTGTAAGTTTCTTCATAATAATGATGAATGACAATTAAATACATAATAGGACTACAACCCTAGGGTTTGTATGTCTCTATAGTCTTGATATCATTGAATGTACTTTGGAAGTGACATGTCGATGATGATCACAATTGTCATAAAATCTAAGAAAATGTTCTGGCATACATATGTGCTCTCGACATTTAATCATGAATGACATGGTTCTCTGCATCATGCAGAATGGTGGCTCCATAAGAGATGATGTATTCAAAATATTTGAATACCTACCTGAACCATTGTTTCAAGAGTCTAGATGGATGTAGACATGATGAGTGTCATCATTCTACTGTCAATACTCTAGTCATTCATGAAGCTTCATAATATTTATATTGTATGAATTTAGTGAAGCATGTATAGATGTTGAAATGCTCTTACATTGAATTCTTTTGAATTTAACATAAGAGATTCTTTGTCTTGGACAATGGTTGTTCATAGATGAAGAGAGCGCAATGGAAGCATGGGTCTGACCCAAGTAAGAAGGAAAGTCAAAGAGTTGACTTTACTTCTGTGACTTCCATATGACATCCAAAGAGTTGGATGAATGCCAATAATACTGCAATAAGATGATGTGTTGATAGTATGGCTATCTGGACTATCTAGGATCCTTAGTGAAGGACTCAGATAGAGCATCAGAATAATCTACATATAATAATTGACTTTGACTTATTTATTTGATAAGAGAAAGTCTAATAATTGTATCTCAATCTTCTAACAACACTTGCAATAGGCTGCATATGTTTTAGAAGATTGGAAAATTTGATCTTAAGGTTTATAGTTATCCACATGGATATTGATGCAATTGTTGCAACAATCTCTGTTGGATTGATAGCCTTGTTAATTTCAGTGGGAGAACCCTTAGTCTTAGAGAATGTCTCTATGACCTAGATATAAGATTACACTCATTGTTTGTTTCTAAATGTTGGAAATAAACATGAATTCTGAGATAGAACTATCATAAAGAGTTATGATGGATATATTTCAGATAGTAATCTAACATTTAGTGGACTCCACAAAATTAGAAAGTTAATGAATGGTTCATTAAGATTTCTAATACTGAAAATTAAAACATTTATAAGATCAATTGGAGGATGAAGATCATTTGACAATGGTCTGGCATCAAGTTTTGGACATATGTCTGTTGATTACATCAATGGACTAGTGAGAGATGAAACTTTAGATTGTCTAAAGGTTCACATCTTACATACTTGTGAATATTGTATTCAAAAGGTAAAAATGTCCAATACACCCTTCCTTGGGAAAGGTGTAAGATGTCAAGGTATTCAGGATCTCATACATATTGATGTATGCGGATTATCTATATCATAGTAAACATTATGGATATGTGATATCTGTTGATGATTGTGTATGATATGAGATTTCTTCTCTTCACCTAAGAAACCTTTGAAATGTTCAAAGATTTCACAATTTTGGTTTAGAACTAAAGTTTGAAGGAAGATAAAATGAATTTGATCTAATCTAGGTAGCAAGTACCTGTTAGATAAAGTCAAAGAATACCTTATGGAGATATGAATTTCATTTCTATCTCAATCCTCCTAACACACCTTAATTCAATAGAGTTATAGGGAGATATAATTGGATCATGTGTGACATGATTTGATCAATGATGAATTTTAGCATAATTTCCTCTTAATTTCCAGGTGTATATGTAGTAGAGACTACATTATATATCCTTAATGAGATTCCATGCAAGTAAGCTGGAGTTGAACACTAGAGAATGCAACATCATTAGGAAAATAAAGGATGGTATTAGATACCTACTTTATGACCTTGAGATTCTTAAAAAGATCTCATCTCTAAGAATATGATTCTTAAAGGATGACTCTCTTGAGAATCAAGAAGAAAATGATGTGTAGGAACTCATTTAATCTTGAGAAGATAATGTGTCTCCTGAAATAGGGAACTAAAAGGACAATTAAAGATGAAACACTAATACCTCTTCAAATGGGTTTGATGATGGATTCCATGTGTCAGAGAAATCTGACAATGATCGAACTTCATGTGATGAAGCTTCTGAAGATCATAGCATGGATAGATGGATGTTAGCAATAAAAATCTATGTAGACTTCATATATAAGTGTTGTATATGGACCCTCGAGGATCCACCCATATGGGTAAGACCCATTAAGGTGTAAATGGATCTTCAAGAGAAAGGGAACATGAACCACACAACTTGACTTTGTTATCTATGAGATGAAAGTCAATATTGCATTCCTCCATGAATAGCTCTCTGAGGATATTCACGTGAAGTAGCCCCAGGGCTTCATGGTTGAGGAAAGCAAGATTTGCAAGCTAACGAATCCATCTATGGACTTAAATAAGCTTCTTATAGCTGGAACATAAGATTTGATGAAATTGTAAATGTTATGATTTCAGAAAGAATCTTGATGAACTATGTGAAGCTTAGTGGGAGTGCCATTGTGTTCATCATGCTAAAATGTAGATGATATCCTAATCATTTAAAATGATATAGGGATAATAGTAAGTGTTTTCTTATCTGGTTGTTTCATAACTTGAGATATGATCTCAAGGATACCTTTTGGATCTTAGTTCTAAAGGTGTTCAGAAGCATAGAGAAGAGGGTATTGGGACTGCCACATTAGTAGTACACCTTGGACATGATCTATTCTTAGAAATTCCAAGAAAGGCTTCCATCCCTTAATATATGGTATTGACCTATCTAAAGGGATAACACCTCAAAGAGTTGAGGAAGTGAATGCTAGAACTACTTGCACTTGTGCATTAGTTACGAGAAGCTGAGTGTATATTAGATGTGTACAAAAGCCAGATATCTGCCATGCAGTAGGAGTAGTAAAGTGTTGCTATTCCTATTATGGAGAGAAAACACTTGATTGCAGTAATAACAAAATTTTCATAGATGACAAGATTTTTGAGATAGTGATCTCAAAGTCTTATCTTCAAAAACTTAAGACTTTATAGATAGAGATCTAAAAGGTCTTAACTGTGGATACCTTAAGAGATAGTGATCTCCAGGAATAAGGGTATTCCGATAAGGATTATGGAAATACTGGTTATGATAATTATTAAGTTGTAGTGTCAAAGACACTATATCTAACAAGATTGAGTATTGGTTGCATAAAATGCAACATTTGCATTAGATGCGAGCACTGTTACTGGGGATATGCAAGTACCGTAAAAGGACTTGGCGTAGCCTCGCGGGAACAGAATGACTGATCAGCTTACCTAGCTATTTTCTTAATAGCCTATGATTGTCACATGAGTGCGGGTTTAAATGATTAGCCTATTAATGGCTCTTTGGGCTAGTGGGAGATTGTTGGACATGCGAGCCCACGACAAGCCATTATGCAATAAATGTTATTGCAGATATCATTCCCTAATCTGAAATGAAGAATAAATAATTTGCATAATAGGTCCCTTAGTACAATTAGGGTTATGTACCATGGCCATCTTAATAATCATACAACTGTTGATTCAGTTATTGAATCATAGAGGCTGGTGCTTGGATGAATATCTAAAGAGTTAGATTGATGACTCATCGAGCACCATCAAATGATTATTAAGAGATGATCTCCAGCATGAGTGGGAGATGACAATCCTTTCTCATATAGGATGATATTTGACCGACCTCTTGATGCAGGTCCTCTGCATAGGAATAGAGATTCGGAGGTGTCAGATTAGTTAGGTCAAAGAGTTGACTTAATGAGATTGAGATAACCAAAGTCCTATATCGTATGCTGTCACGATACAGGCACGCATTCTCTGACCGGAGACAAATGTGTTACTATATGTCTAAGTATGTACATTTGGAGACTGATAGGTTGATGACCTAACCAAGGTCTATACACCGACGCGCTGGTGTGCATATAAGGGCATATGAGTAATACGATCTCTCAAAGGGATCATACAGGTTCATCTACTGAACCGGAAGACATGAGCTCACTCATGAGATATTGGGAAGAATCAAATTTCGTGCACGGTCTTCTCGTTTTGGAAGCTTGATTGAATTTGTAGGTTTGATATATACTTTTGGAAAGTATATGATCAAGTCCTAGGTATGATATATGCTTTTGGAAAGTATATGATCGATACCAACTGCCAATGATCGAATGAGAAACTTATTGATAAAACCCTGAAGTATACAGTGTAAAGTTGATCTAATACTTCGGGTTTATTCTGGGTCTTCCGGTATGTAGGATGTACAGGTAGTGGGAATACCTGAGGGTGATGTGATCATAAACGATTGTATAACTATGACGCTTCCTGTTAGAGGAAATGAGAATTGTGTTTATTCCAGAGAACCCTAGGGTCTCTTATATAGAGAAAACCCTGTGGGTAATTACATAAGATAGACCGTAGAAAAATAAAAAGACCAAACGATACATAAATATAGAATTCTTTCAACACTCCCCCTCAAGATGGAGCATAGATATCGATCATGCTCAGCTCGGAAGTGCATTTCTGAAATGGTCCTCTGAGAAGCGGTTTGGTGAAGATGTCGGCAGTCTGCTCCCCAGAACTGACATGTGAAATAGAAATCAGTCCCTTTTGGATCATATCTCTGGTGTAATGACAATCTACTTCAATATGCTTGGTTCTCTCATGAAAGGCAGGGTTATTGGCAATGAACAATGCAGCTTGATTATCACAATGTAGTTGCATGGGTAGAGGTACATCTACATGTAAATCTTCTAGTACAGCTCGAACCCACATCATTTCTCTACTTGCCTGTGCCATAGTCCTATATTCATATTCTGCACTAGATCTAGCCACGACGGTTTGTTTCTTGCTTTTCCAAGAAACTAGAGAGCTACCAATAAACACAGCAAAGCCTGAGGTAGACTTTCGATTCTTAGGGCATCCTGCATAGTCAGCATCCGCATATGCAGAAACATATAAATTGGTTTCCTTCTTGAACAGCAATCCCGTGCCTGGAGACGATTTTAGATACCTGAGTATCATATATATAGCATCCATATGTATCTGTCTTGATTTTTCCACGAACTGGCTTACCCGGCTAACTGCAAATGCAATATCAGGTCGGGTTATAGTTATGTAAAGAAGTTTCCCCACCATTTCTCTATACATTCTCTTGTCAACCTCTTCTGTATCATTATCGTACAGTTTCATGCTAGGATCCATAGGAGTAGTAGACGGCCTGCATTCGGTCATGCCAGTCTCAATCAACATATCTGTAATATATTTCCTCTGGGTCATTACTAGACCCTGTGCATTCCTAGAGAACTCCAGTCCCAGAAAATATCGTAGTGTGCCAAGATCCTTTGTAACAAATTGACGACCCAACACTGCTTTGGTCATCTCTATCCCCTGGGCATCATCTCCTGTGACTAAAATATCATCAACATACACCATGATGACAACTGTACCTCGAGTAGTCTTCTAGATGAACAATGAGTGATCTGCATTGGATCTCTTGAAGCCTTGTTCTTCAATCAACTGAGAAAGCTTCTGAAACCATGCCCTTGGACTTTGTTTAAGGCCATAAATTGCCTTATGAAGTCGGCACACCATATGATTCTCCCCCTCAGCAGCAAACCCCGGAGGCTGCTGCATATACACTTCCTTCTGCAGATCCCCATACAAAAATGCATTTTTAACATCCAGCTGGAACAAGGGCCAATCACGTACACAGCGACAGACAGAAGAATACGAAGAGTGGAGTGACAGGCAACTGCAGAGAAGGTATCCATATAGTCCACTCCATACGTCTGAGTGAAACCACGTGCCACTAGCCGTGCCTTGTATCGATCCAAGCTGCCATCTGCATGATACTTGACAGTGAATACCCATTTGCAGCTAACGACAGATGCTCCTGGGGGAGCAGTAACCAGCGTCCATGTGCCCCTTGACTGTAGGGCAGCCATCTCCTCCTCCATAGCAATTCACCAACAATCAAATTTCAATGCATCCTGATATGAAGATAAAGCCACTGCAAATCTCTGAAAATCTCCTGTAAGCCGATGAAGGGAAACCTGTGAAGCAAGAGGATACGTAGCACAACTGCGTTTCTGCTTTCTAATCGCAATAGGGACAGCCGGATCATCAACAACTGAGGTCTCCGGGCCCGAGTCGTCCTGTAAAGGCACATCCTGCATAGGCACACTAATCGACCCATCATTAGTAGTAACGTCTGGACAAACCTGGGGCGTGCTGGATGATGGACGTGTAGCCTGAGCAGGACCAGATTGACGGGTATAGTACTTTGATAGTAGAGAGATTAGTGGGGTTGGTGGAGGTGGTGGTGGTGGAGGCGGGTGCACTGGTGGTGTGGACACAATATTGGGAACTGGACTTGACATAGGAATATGCACGGGAGGAGGAGGAACATAGACCTCATTAGTAGATGAATTAGAGGTCAATCTGTCACCTGCAGGTGAAAAGTAAATAACTGACTCAAAGAATGTAACATCTGTACTGACAAAATACTTCTCATTTACTGGGTCATAGCAACGATATCCTTTCTGCGTCCGAGAATAACCCACGAAGACACATTTGACAGCTCTAGGTAAGAGCTTGTCTAGACCAGGTGAAAGCTGATGAACAAAGGCAACGACCCCAAAAACTCGAGGAGTGAGTGAGAACAATTCTTTATCTGGAAAAACAATAGAGAGAGGAGTTTTCTCACCAAGTACTGTAGACGGCATACGATTTACCAGGTAGCAGGCTGTAAGAACAACATCTCCCCAGAAAGAGATAGGAGCACAACTTTGGATAAGAAGAGTTCGAGTAATATCAAGTAGGTGACGATGTTTTCTCTCAGCAACTCCATTTTGTTGGGAGGTGTAGGCACATGTAGTTTGATGTATAATACCTTTTGACCACAAATATTGGGAGAGAAATCGAGAACAGAACTCCAATGCATTATCAGTACGAACATATTTCACTTTGGATGAGAAAACATTGTTAACTTTATTTATAAGATTTTTGATGACATTACCAGCTTCAGATTTATTTTTCAAAAGAAAGACCCACGACAGACGAGAAAAATCATCGACCATGACAAGGTAAAATCTGTGCCCTTGGTGATCAGGGACACGACTAGGACCCCAAATATCAGCATGAAGTAACTCAAAAGGGGAGTTACTGCTCCGACTCTGACGACTTGGGAAGCTAGCTCTACGGTGCTTCCCTAATTGACACGCTTCACACCGGAATGACGAACTGGGAGATATCTCAGGCAAAAGGTGACGCATCTTCTGGAGAGGCAGGTGACCAAAGCATAGATGCCAGGTATAGGGTGAGACAGATCCAACATCATGGGAGGAGACTCCAGCATAAGAACTCCGGTTTAGATGGTAAAGACCATCATGCTCAAAACCACAACCAATCACTCTGCCCGTCAGGATGTCCTGAAATATAAGAGAGGATGGGTCAAATATAGCGCGACAATGCAAATCTTTGGTAATCTAACTAATAGATAGCAAGTTCATTGAAAATTCAGGAGCATGTAAGACATTTTTCAGACGCATGGAAGAGGATAACATAACCTCCCCCTGTCCAATAATGGGAGAATGAGTCCCATTTGCAATGATCACCGACCGCCCTGAAGGAATCTCCCTGTAGGAAATAAGTCTTTCTCTGTCTCGACAGAGATGGTGCGTTGCACCAGAGTCCATGATCCAATCGGAGATGGCTGAACTAGAACATGTGTTAAACACACTACCTGAGGTGCTAGTTGCGGCAGAAGTACCGGCAGAAGCAGATGCAACGATATCCGAAGAGCCTCCAGAAGAATCCGTAGGAATAGTAGGCATTATATCCCGTAGCCGAGCAACTAGGTCCTCAAACCGCTGATCCGAAGCCGAAGAGGATGGAGATGCAACATGTTCGGCCACCCTTGCAGACGCTGGAAAACCATGCTTAGAATAGCATGTATCTTCTGGGTGACCCGTACGACGACAATAACTGCAAGGTGGATGAGATCTACCACCACGACCTCCATTTCCACGACCACGGCCACTGAATGAAAAAGAGGAGCCACCTCGTCCTCTGGAAGCAACCATCGCAGAAGGAGGTACGTAGATGAGTTGGAGGGAACTGAGATGCGACTAAGCCTCCGACAAACCTCCTCCATAGGAGGAATGGTAGCATCTGCAAGAATCTGTGATCTGGCCGCATCATATTCTGGATCAAGGGCTGCAAGAAGGACGCCTACCATGGTAGCATTACGAAATGTCTTCTGCTGCTCGGGTGTGGCCGTCAGAGGAATGGTGCTGTATAGTTTCTCGAACATCCCTCTCAGTGATGTATACAAGGAATGAAGAGGTCGCCCATTCTGCTTCATGGTGAAGATGTCATGCTGACGTCGTAGCATCTTGGTCTCATTTCGGACCTGGGAATATGTCGCCGCGAGGATGTCCCACATCGCTTTGGCGGTGGGCTGATGGAGAACATCATTCGCAATCTCCATCGATAAAGTTCCTGAGAGCCAGACTTTGGCATACGAGTCATCAGCCTCCCAAGAGGCATAGATCCCTGTCTTCTCTGCTGGTTCGTCTTCGGTAAGAATGTGCTTCTTACCATTGGACTTCATGAGACTCATGAACTGCATCGTCCAGAGCTCATAGTTCGATCCATCCATCTTGACGATTGGCGCAAGACCTTTGAACGCACCTACGGATGGCATATCAACCTTTGATTCTGATATATCACCACAGAGAAAAAACTAGGGTCTTTAGACAGACAAAATAGATGTCTACACCGACTGCATAGGATTCGAGTGCGTATGTAGACTTACGCACCCAAATCCATATAGGAGATGACGAATGCGGCTACGAAGAGAACAACCGGGGAGGGGATGCCGGCTAGGTCACTGCCGACAGTGAATAGAGGAGGCCGGGGCCGGGTGCAGGGGTGCTGGACGGCAGCCGGGAGGGCTGGGTGGCACCCGGGGGACCCCGGGAGGACTGGTGGGCGGTGGCGGCGCCTTGGACTGGGCCCGAGAAGGGCTGGGCGACGACGGGGCTGGGGTCGAGAGGGGCTGGGCGGCGGGGCTGGGACCGACCACGAGGTCTTTGGCGACGGCAGCGGGTTCGAGGGAGAGGGGGGGGGCGGGTGGAGAGCCTAAACCCTAGGCTCTGATACCATGTTAGAGGAAATGAGAATTGTGTTTATTCTAGAGAACCCTAGGGTCTCTTATATAGAGAAAACCCTATGGGTAAATTACATAAGATAGACCGTAGAAAAATAAAAAGACCAAACCGTACATAAAATATAATTCTTTCAACACTTCCATTCCTAGGGAGTGATGAAATGGGTCTGGATTTTAGTGACTCCTCTCAGTAGAGAAGTAATCTGATCTTGGTCAAAATGTTGGACATTGATCTGAAATGTAGTTCAGATGCAATGAGAAGATTAGATTTACAGTCTTGATTTAATCAAACATCTACGGGAGGCCCGCGATCTGGATTTGAGATATGATCTTAATATCCAAGTCACTATACATGGAACAATACAATCGCCCTGTCCTTATCTCCAAGTATTCGCGGAGAAAGTGCATTGTCCTTGAAGGAGTTCATGGATAATTCTATTGTTGGTATATGTATCCGAGCATCGAGAAAATGGATAATTAAATGTGATTTAATTATTATAAATAATATGAATTTGATTCATATTATAGAGAGAGTTATCTTAGATAATTAAATGTGATTTGATGATCAAAGATGTTAATAATGTGAATATGATTCATATTATTTGGGCACATGAGGATCGAGTTCCAAGATGATTAAATGTGATTTAATTATCATGGATATGAATAATGTGGATAGCAATATTCATATTAGTCATATATATTATAAATATGATTTATAATATATATATATGTAAGAGAGCTATTTGTAATTTACGTTTGTTAATTAAATGTTGATGTGAATTGCATTCACATTGGACATTAAATTGAAAATGTAATTCACATTTTATTTTGGGTTGTGAATGAGATTCATAATTTTTCAATGGCAAGATTGCAATATTCACAAAATAATTATGAATTATTTTTGTAGAATAATTTACAACAATTGTTGTTGTAATAAATAGGAGATACATGGAATAATGTAATCAAGGGAGATTACATTGAGATGCTCCTTCCATATTAATAGGAGGGACGACCACCTATTCCTATTAGGAAAGGGTGGCCGTCCACTCCATGTATCTGGAAGGAGGCACTTTCCTTTCCATTATCTCCATATGTTGTTGATTTAATTTTGGATTTGATTTATATTGATTTATCAATATATGTTTAATCTAAATTAAATTAATTGTTGTTGGTTTTACCAACATAAATCTTAGCCATTAAAAGAAACACATTCAATGAGAGCCATTGGATTTGTGTTACCCATGGATTGAGATGCATGGATCCCAAAATATTATAAATATAAGGGCACCCCTTTGCTCTTCTTTACACAAGTACAACAAGAGAACATAAGTCTCTCTCTCTCTCTCTCTCTCTTTCTCTCTACACGTCAACCCTCTCTCTTCCTCTCATGGCCGTCCACAATGGATGCCCTTGAGAGGTTCTCCATCGCCGCAGCATCGTCGTTATGCTGTCCGATCGTCTGTTCGTGGATCTCCGTCTTCTTCGGTGCGCCTCGCTCGTGAAGAAGACGTCGGATCTCGTGTGTCGAGATCAGGAGATCCACCGCTTGGATCATCAACATGGATTGCGAGAAGCAAACAATTCATCCCCGCGCTCGTAAGCGTCTCCTCCGTCGGATCGGACTTGAGACAGGAGGTCTCTTCGTTTAGAGACTCGATCGCAACCACGCTTCAAGAGGTAATCCTATTACTTGTTTGTGGTTTAGACGAAACGATCGAGAAGTGTTCTTGGATCATGTGGTTTCATCGCTTAAAATTTTTTTAATTTCTGCTGCTTAGAACAACTAGTGCGACTAGTCGTTCTTCGTCGTATTCGATTCGATGCTCACGCTTACGTGATGCGCTTGAGGATCTCCCCATATCCTTCATCTTTGTGCCTTGTGTCAATGCACAAAGATATGGACGAGGTCCCCGAGTGCATTTTGGAGATACAATTCGTCACACCTACCATCTACCTTTGAGCCATGTGACAGGGAGATGACAACTTTAGAAGCGATTGCAAGGAACTTGAGGGGGGAAGAATATAGGGTAGCTCAACCTACGCATGCGACACTTACCTCGCTACTTGCCCACCTTCGACGAGGAAGAATGCACGTGAAGTTTGCAATTACAGGGAATTATCGTATAAATGGCGCAAGAACCTAGCAAAGGAGGAGGAAGAGGTAAATAGATTTTTGTATTGTAACTAAAGAATTGGATGTCTGACTTTTGGCCATGTGTATTCAGTGATGCTTTTTGGATATGTATTCTGTGATGAACACTTTTCTAATCCAATGGAGTCTTTTGTGGATTTCCTTTCCAATTATGTATGGCATGAATGACTTTAAATAGAAATAGTACGAATGGCTGCGACCAGCTCTCCTCCCAGTACAGAGCAGGGTGCGAATGACTTTGAATTTTAAGTAGCAAGGCTTCTCTTTAAAGGTCCTGGAACATAAGCTCGTTCTGTTTATTATTATTTTTTGAGTTGCAAAGCATATCACATGCATTCTATGCATTTTATACAGGAAAAATGCAAAGAATCTATGCGCTATAATGAAACATCTAGAATGTATGTGTTACTCTACAGCGCATAAACTCTATGCGATATGTGTGCAGTATTGAGAGAAATTTTTTTATTGGCTTATTGGAAGAATTAGGTTTTCCAATTACGTTACTTAGGAATTTGCCTCCCGCCTCGTGCCGCATACTCCTTTTGCGTCGATCGATGATGCTACTTGTCAAGTTGCATCTTCCCTCATTTCTAATTTCTTGTTGTCATATGTTGGAGGAAATAAGAGAGTTGTTTTTTTTCCTGTAACCCTAGGCTCTCTTACATAGGGAGAGACCTATGGGTAAATTACATACAGTGGATCGGGGAAAATAAAATAAGCGAAAAGATACATAGACAATAGAAATATCTCAACACTCCCCCTCAAGATGGCGCATAGATGTCAATCAAGTTTAGCTTGGACGAACACTTTTGAAACGACCCCCTGAGTAAAGCCTTGGTAAAGATATATGCACTTTGTTCTCCTGAACTAACATTAGAGGTAGATATCAAACCCGTATGGATCATATCTTTAGTATAATGACAATCTACCTCAATATGCTTCGTTCTCTCATGGAATGCGAGGTTGTTGGCAATGAAGAGAGTAGCCTGATTGTCACATTGAAGGTTCATGGGGAGAGGCACCTCTATAGTCAAGTCAGCAAGGACAAATCTGACCCACATCATCTCTGTACTCGCCTGTGCCATAGCCCTATATTTTGACTCAGCACTCAATCTGGCAACCACACTTTGCTTTTTGCTCTTCCAGGAAACTAGCGAATTCCTTATAAACACAGCAAATCCTGAGGTAGACTTCCTATCTTTTGGACATCCAGCATAATCTGCATCTGTACATGCTGTAATTGAGAGAGATGCGCCCCTGTTGAACAAAAGTTCTGTACCCGGTTAATTCTTCAGGTATCTCAGAATCATATAGATTGCATACATATGTGTCTGTCTCGGCTACTCCATGAACTGACTTACTTTGCTCACAACAAAGGATATGTCAGGCCTGGTAATGATCACATATAGTAGCTTACCAACAAGTTCCCTATATCGCCTCTTGTCGACCTCTTCAGTACCATCATCATATAGCTTCATACTCGGGTCAATGGGAGTAGTGGCATGCCTACAATCTGCCATGCATGTCTCTGAGAGGAGATCTATAACATACTTCCTCTGTGTCATCACCAGACCACGTTGGGAAGTTCTTGGCTCCTTGAATGCCCTGTTCATCATCTCCTGTAACAATAATATCATCAACGTACACAAGAATGACGATAGTACCTATCAGTGTCTTCTGCACAAACAAGGAGTGATCAACAATTGATCACACAAACCCCTGTTGCTCTATCAAGTTCGAGAGCTTCTGGAACTATACCCTTGGACTCTGCTTAAGGCCATAAATAGCCCAGTGTAGCTGTAAACCTTCTGACACTCCCCCTTAGCAACAAACCCAAGTGGATGCTGCATGTAGACCTCTTCCTGAAGATCACCGTAAAGGAAGGAATTTTTCACATCGAGTTGATACAACGACCAATCTCACGACACAACAACAGAAAGAAGAATACAGAATGTAGAATGCCTGGCCACTGGAGAGAAAGTATCCTGATAGTCCACCCCATAAGTTTGGGTGAACCCACGTACCACCAGTCTCGCCTTATAGCGATCCACACTGCCATCCGCATAGTGTTTCACGGTGAACACCCATTTGCATCCCACAATGGACGCATAAACTAGAGCAGAGACAAGACTTTACGTACCACGCGACTGTAGCTGCCATCTCCTCTTCCATAGCTAAGCGCCAGCGACTATCCTGCAATGCTCTCATAATTTCGTGGAATGTCTACGACAGAGAGAGCCATGACAAAATTATGAAAATCCCCTGTTAGACAATGAAAATAGACATGAGATGCCAAGAGATAAGAGCACAAGAGCGCTTCTTTTTCTAACTGCAATAGGAATATCCAAGTTAGATACGACGCCCTCCATCTGCGTGTTATTTTGCTGCAATGACTCCTGCACCGATACAACTCTAGACCCATAGTTAGAAGCTATGTTATCAGAACAAACCTGGGGTTCTGTGAGTGCTGGGCGAAAGCCATGATGAGGCACCGTTCGACGCGTGTAGAACTTAGGAAGGGATGGAACAAGTGGCACGCATGACTGGATAGCAGGTGGTGGGAGGGGGTGGTGGTGGTGGAGTAGATGGTGGTGGAGGCACACATGCATGGGAGGAGGTGGCCTGTAGATCTCATTGTTGAAGTCGGATTAGGCTAAACGATCACCTGTAGGGAAGAAATACATGACTGACTCAAAGAAGGTGACATCAACACTGATATAGTATTTTCTGCTCAAAGGATCATAACACTGCTATCCCTTCTGAGTCCTAGAGTACCCAACAAAAGACACATTTGACATCTCTAGGAGCGAGCTTGTCAAGGCCAGGAGACAGCTTGTGAACAAACACAACAGATCCGAACACATGAGTAAGGGAGATGACCCTTTTCAGGGAAATATAGAGAAAGGAGTCTTCTCACCCAAGACAGACGACGACATGCGATTCACCAAAATAGCATGTTGTGAGAACAACATCTCCTCAAAACGAATGTGGTGTACGACTCTGAATGAGAAGAGTTCGAGTAACATCAAGCATACGACGATGCTTTCTTCAGCAACGCCATTTTGTTGAGAGGTGTAGGACAGAAGTTTGATGAATAATCACTTTTGATGAAAGAAAACGAGACAAATCACGAGTATAAAACTCCAAAGCATTGTCAATTCGCACAAACTTCACAGAGGCAAGAGAAAACGATTTTCACTTTAATAATGAATGTTTTGATCACATTCCCTGCTTCAGATTTATTTTTCAAAAGAAATACCCATGACAAGCGTGAAAAATCGTCCACAGCTACAAGATAAAACCTGTGTTCCTGATGATCAGATACCACGACTTGGGCCCCAGATATCAATATGAAACAAACTCAAAAAGGGAGCTACTGCTCCGATCCTGACGACTAGGAAAGACAGACCAATGATGCTTTCCCCGACTGACACGCTTCGTACTGAAAAGAAATACTAAGTGAAATCTGCGGTAGAATATGACATATCTTCTGAAGAGGAAGATAACCAAATCAGAGATGCCATGTGAAAGGAGAGACTGATCCCGACGAATGAGAAGAATACACTAGCATAGGGAGTCCGAACCAGGCGAAAAAGGTCAACACGCTCACGACCACACCCAATCACTTTACCCGTAAGAATATCCTGAAAAACAAGAGACGATGGGTCAAAAATAGCTCTACTGTGCAACTCCTTTTTAATCTGACTAATAGAATGTAAATTCATGACGTCACCTTGGAGGAGGTTAAGGATGCCGTTTGGGACCTTAATGCTGACGCTGCGCTAGGCCCCGATGGCTTCTTCCATTTCTTTCTACAGAGATTTTTGGGACCTTGTTGGTCAAGAGGTGCTCGACGTGGTGCTAGAGTTCTGCGATGGGAATAGGGGCTTTGACCGTATCAGCCGGGCGCTGATTGTTCTGCTCCCCAATTGTGCGGCGCCGACCTCCATCGACGACTATCGCCCCATTGCTGTCTCAAATGCCCTCTATCTTATCGCGGCCAAGGTTTTGGCGAGAAGGTTGGTTGGCTTCCTCGGGACCTTGATATCCCCTGTACAGTCCGCTTTTGTCCCGGGCCACCAGATATTTGATTGCACAACGATTGCTTCCGAGATCATAGCTGATTGGCAGAGGAGGGGCACAAATGGTATTTTGTGGAAGGTGGATTTTGCCAAGGCTTAGGATAGCCTTGATTGGAGATTTCTGTGGTCAGTCTTGAGGAGATTGTGTTTCCCGGATCGGTGGATTTCCTGGATGAGGCGTTGTATCACCACGGCGTCTTTTACGGTTCTGATCAACGGTAGGCCGGAGGGGGGATGGATTCAACCCCGCAAGGGGGTGCGGCAAGGATGCCCCCTCGCTCCTTTGCTTTTCATCATTGCGGCTAATGTTCTGGCTGACATGACGGCGGGCGTGGTCAGCCATGGTCTTTCTAGAGGTTATTCGAGGGGCGAGGTGCGGGTGCCGATCTTACAATACGCGGATGACACTCTGTTCCTTATTGAGGGAGGGGTCGAGGAGGCCAACGCCATGGCTACGGCTTTGAAGATCTTTTCGGAACTTTCTGGGTTAAAGAAAAAGGACTGTAAGTCTTGTTTTG
Source organism: Ottelia alismoides (assembly GCA_037367405.1). Lineage (NCBI taxonomy): Eukaryota > Viridiplantae > Streptophyta > Magnoliopsida > Alismatales > Hydrocharitaceae > Ottelia > Ottelia alismoides. The sequence continues at coordinate 717,844 of JAZKJV010005765.1, forward strand.
TCCCTTTCGGGAAGGCGGATCTAGTCTCTGATGGGTTAGCGGTTTGTTTGGCTTCTTCACGCGCCACGCTCCCATTGGACTATCTCGGCATACCTCTGGGTCTGGGGAGAGCGAGGCTTCGTGACTGGTTGAGGGTGGTGGAGAAGGTGGATGTGCGTTTAGCTGGGTGGAAGGCTTCTCTTCTATCGAGGGGAGGTAGGTTGGTTCTGGTCAAGGCGGTGTTATCGGCCATTTCAGTTTACTTTCTTTCTTGTCGCAAGTTACCTAGCGGGATCCACGCGAGGCTGGAGAGGAAGATGCACGCTTTCTTATGGGGCAACGTTGTTAGCGGGTGCGGTGGGGTCCATCTGGTTGGCTGGGAGGACGTACTACGGAGAAAGGATTGGGGGGGCTTAGGGTTAAGATCTCTTGAACAGGTGAATGAGGCACTTTTGCTTAAATGGGCTAGTAGGGTTTGGGGCCCGGGTGATGATCTTGTTTGCTTGGTGGTTCGAAGCATATACGGGGTGAAGGGTGCGCCCCAATCGCAGCTGCTCAACCTTGCGGCAATGACGCCTTTTTGGAGAGGTGTGGTGAGGACGTTTGTAAAAAATATTTATCTCTTCAGACCGGTTGTTGGAAGGGGGGACTCCTTTGCTTTTTGGGCCGATGATTGGTCGGGGGCGGGAGCTCTGTGCTTTCGTTATCCGCGGTTATTTGCATTGACGGATGATAAGCTCTGTTCGGTGACGGACTGCTGGCGTGATGGGTCTTGGTGGCCTGCTTTCTGCGCTAACTTCTTGGATCGGAGATTTGAGGATTTCTTGGCGCTGCTTGATGCCGTGAGGACGGCTGGTGCCCCTACTGGGGGTAGAGATCACTGGCAAAGGAGGGGAGCTTCTCGGTTAAGGGCGCCTATGGTGCCATCTCCAGACCGCCGCCGGCGACCTCAGAGGTACTGAACAGGGATTGTGCTTGTATTTGGGCCCTAAATCTTCCTGAGCATGTTGGAATCTTCTTGTGGCTCCTTAGGCGCAAGAGGCTGATGACGCATGATCGATGCGTAAAGCTCCTGGGCATCATCTCGGACAAGTGCTTGATATGTGACAATGCAATCGAATCGGTGGAACACCTTTTTTTTGCATGCCTTTTGATATCGCAAATTTGGGAGGAGGCGGGGATTCTTTGGTGCCGGTCCGATGAGTTCCAGGCCTTCTGGAACTCGATGTATGAGAGTAGGGCTAGATCAAGAAGGGAGCTGCTCGTCCCCATGGCTACTCTGTGGGCGGTTTGGCGTGGCAGAAATGATTTGGTTTTCTCGGGCCAGAGATTCTACAAAGAAAATGTCGAGTGCTTTACAAGGAGACTGGTAGATGAGTGGTTGATGTAATGTTCTTTTCTTGTTTTGTGTTTTAGGGTGTCGTTACCGTGTGGTGTAACCTTTTGACTTTTTTTAATATGAATTTTTGATGGGGCGGGCACAACCGAGTGCTTCCCCCTACCTTGCAGACGTCAAAAAAAAGAATGTAAATTCATAGAGAAATCAGGAGCATCTAGCACATTCTGTAGACGCATCGAAGGCATCAAAGTAATCTCCCCCTGTCCTGTGATAGGGGAATGAGTTCCATCAACTATCACAACTGTTCTTCCTGGTGGAACCTGTTTATATGCTGAAAGCTGATGTCTATCTCTACAAAGATGATGTGTTGTACCGGAGTCCATGATCCACTCTGTAATGTCAGACCCATGACAAGATGTAAAAACATAAGTACCTGTGGTGTTAGTTGTAGCAGAGGTATTGGTAGAAGATGAGGCAGCCACATCTGAATGATCTGCCGAAGATGGTGATGCGGAAGGAGGTATAATATCCCTTAATCTGGCCACATGGTGATCAAACATCTGATCTAACGTGGAAGCAGTAGGAGACTCAATCTGCTCTGCAACCCGAGCTGACGTAGGAAACCCATGCTTGGAATAACATGTTTCCTCAGTATGCCCTTGGCGATGACAAAAGGTACATGTCTGACGCGTGCGACCCTCTGCCACGAGGTCTACGTCCACGGAAGTTAGAATGACCTCCTCTTCCTCGAGAAGCTGCCATGGCTGAAGAAGTCTGACTAGAGTTGGTGGATGGAATAGTGATTCTGCTGAGCCTGCGAAATGCTTCCTCCATGGGGGGTATTGTGGCATCTGCTAGAATCTGAGAGCAAGCAGCATCATATTCAGGATCAAGGGTTGCCAGGAATACCCCAACCATGGTAGCATTCCTATATGTTTTCTGCTGCTCTGGAGTAGCTGTCAATGGCATAAAACTGTAAAGCTTCTCAAACATCCCACGCAAGGATGTATACAATGAGTGCAGAGGACGTCCGTTCTGTTTCACAGTGAATATGTCGTGCTGGAGTTGGAGGATCTTAGTTTCGTTCCTTGCTTGAGAATAGGTTGCTGTAAGGATATCCCACACCGCCTTGGTAGTAGGCTAATATAACACATCATTGACGATCTCAATCGTCAGTGTACCAGAAAGCCAGACCTTGGCATAGGCATCGTCTGCCTCCCACGAGGCATTCACCCCAGTCTTCTCCACCGGCTCCTTCTCGGTAAGAATATGCTTCTTACCATTTGACTTCATCAGGCTCATGAACTGCATAGCCCAGAGCTCATAATTCGTCCCGTCCATTTTGACAATAGGCACTGGACCTTTGAATGCGCCTGTGGTGGGTACATCAATCTTGTTCTTAGACATATTGCCGGAAGGAGAATACTACGGGTTCTGTAGACCAAATATTGTATGTCTCCACAGACGTATGTGGGTTTGTTTGCAAGTGTAGACTCATGCACGCAAACCCATCAACCAATCAACGAAACCGATGCACAAGAAGCGTGAATGGCGTGCTCAAGACGATGGCACGCTCACGTGCAGATAGCAGTGCACGAGTGCACCGTAACGACTGCCGCATAAACTGTAGGGTGTGCGCTGATGACGCGCAAGGAGGGGCGGCGCAGCGCGCGACGGTGACACACGAGATGGGGGCGGCGCGCGAGGCGGGGGCAACGCTCTAGGCAGGGGCTGCACGCAAGGGGGGGCGACGTGCGAGGGAGGTGCGCAAGCGGTTGGTGCATCGGTGACGCGTGGAAGGAAGGGCTGAAGGTAGGGTTAGGGTTTTAGGGTTCGAGAGCTCCGGTATAGGACCGTTGCTCTGATACCATGTTGGAGGAAATAAGAGAGTTGTTTTTTTCCTGTAACCCTAGGCTCTCTTATATAGGGAGAGACCTATGGATAAATTAATTATAGTGGACCGGGGAAATTAAAATAAACGAAAAGATACGTAGACAGTAGAAATATCTCAACATCATACAACCTCACGAAGCCTCCTCTTGCAGCTTGGTCTTCTCATGTCTTTGGACGTCTTCTCATCATGCCTCATGTGAGATGCTCGCAATACCCTTCATTGACACACAAGATTCGAACAAAAAACTTGTGCTATGTCTGATGCTGCTGCCATCGTTTGGTACACACAATTGTCACATCATTGGGTCACCAGATTTGTGGACATTCTTCGTTAATATTTAGCTTTAAGGTTCTCCTGTAGAACTCGTCACATTGCACAATCTTTGGGGAGCAAGTGATGCTTTATTTAGACCTCCATTCTCAAACTGATGTGATTGGCTTCTCCAACAGTATCTCCACCTCAAAGATGCGTGACTGTATGCTAGGGTTTGCAGCACTATTTTTCCGAATAGTAAATAAGAACTTGAAAAATAATTGAAATAAATCGAACCGTAAATCAGAGAACACCCTCATATGATGCTAAAGCATATGATACATGTGGAAATATAAAATATAACATGCTGAATAAAAAACAAGAAGAAAACATGAATTTACGTGGGACCATACTCTAGAAGAGTGGGTTGAACCATGCGAGAAAGGTCACAAATGGATGGATACCTTTATTTTTTCAATTGATACATGAGGTATATAGTTTTTTCATGGCCCTACCAATACAAGCAAGTCCCACTAAGCTATATGTACTAAACACAACTAACATATATATGGTCCACTTTCTAAGTACTCTCAACTGTAGCGGTGACCAAGACAATTTGGAATTCGAATGACCCTCAATGTCCATATGAACCAAGATCGAATGTTGAGGAATTAAATCATCATTAATGATGCTTTCCAAGCTGAGAAAGCGTCACATCCAAGTGTGGTAGTGTGGGAGTCAACTAAGGTAGTAGGGGTCAAAGTTTGGTGATGGGTGACAGATACTGAAGCCATAGAGAAGATAAAGCATCGTACAGCTGATAACAATAACATTCAACTTGTTATGACTGAAGATGTTATACCCCATTCTTCACAGCTAGCAGGCACAACAAGTGGAAACTAAATAAGATGGTATACCCTCATTGTTTGCAACTCTAGCCAATAGTTTTCCACGTCATAAAATCTTGAAAAGTTAACAATATATCATTGGAGACGGCTCTGCAACGCATGGCATTGCAAATCAGGATGATTGATAACGTGTTAGTAGAAGTAACCTCCCACTATCCCACAACCAGTGACCTGTGATCGTAAATGACCTTAGCAATCCTCCCAGGAGGACATGTATACTCCTTAAATTACTTCACACATCCTCAAAGATGCCAAGAAGCATCAGAATCTACCAACCAATCAAACTTAATGGAATGGATAGAGTAAGCATGTATACCTATACCAAATGTAGGAATAAATGCAGATGTGAATGTAATGGCTATAACTGGTGTCTCAAGTAGCATGTATGTATGCATGTATATATAAAGTTCAGGAGAAACATCTGAGCATCTCGTCTCCTCTAGAATAGTATAAGGGTTCATCGCATCCCTTTTTGTAGTTGATCGTGCATTATAGGGCATGCCATGCTTGTCTCAACATGTGTCCTTGATGTGGCATGTCTTGTTATACACACACACAACAAGCTTTACCTTCCTATGTAGGACATGTAGAACCGGTCCTATAGTGTTTTTTTGGTCTGAGTAATAGGAGCATTTAGAAGATCTGTGACCATTGTGCATAGTTTGTCTCATATATCTTAAGGATTTGGATGAAAGACAAGTTCCTTATGATACTTGTGTCCATTGCTAAGGATGTCACATCGAGATTGAAATATCCGACATCTCCCCTTTTCGACAAAATCATGGAAGGAATGCATGTTTTGTTGTGGACAGTAAATTCTGTGGCATTTTATTGGACCAACTTTCAAGACCGATACATAGAAACTCTTAAAATGGCAAAGCCTTCTCCCACTTTAAGTAGGGTCGGCTACATGGATTCTCGCTGAAATCCATGTTGAAATATCCGATCATCCGACTATTTCTTACGTTGACTGTCAGCTACCTAATGTGACCCCCACAAGGAGGAATTTGAACCCCATGGTCTTTTCGGTGGGAGGCACACTACACTACCACCAGACCATGGAAGTGGGTACGTAGAAATTCTTACATGGAGAAAAAATGAATACCGTTCATAATGTTTTTGACTCTCAGATGACAAACTTAATCTTAAGATTCTCTCGATATGCTGCAGGTTCTTTTCTATGTTATCTCTAGGTCCTTATGCTGTGGAAAATGATATATTCCACATATCTCTACATATTTTCTACCTTGAAGAGATACCTTCATTTCTACATATTCAATATCGTAAAGCAAAAAACAAAAGATTTTGAAGCTGTCATGTTTAGTAGACAATTGTAAGGGTCTTCATAAATATCTCTTGCCACAAGACATATTTAAGAAGACCGTTACAATCGTCCACTAAACATGATAGCTTCAGCATCTTTGGTTTTTTCCTTTACGGTATTGAATATGTAGAACTGAAGTTATCTCTTCAAGGTAGCAAATATGTAGAGATATGTGAAATATATCATTTTCCACAACATAGAGTGACCAAAGGACCTAGAGATAACATAGAAAAGAACCTGCAACATATCTAGTTATCAACAACCGTAATTCTTGTTTTTCTTTTTTCTTATTCTAAAAGTAGAGGAAGAGGGTGGGAAGGAGGCCGAATCAGGGCGCTGTGGGTGGGGGAAGGGTGAGAGGGAGGCGAAGCAGGTGGAGGGGGAAGGGAGGGGTTAGAGGAGGAGGTGCTGAAATACCTTGGATCGGTGCCGCCAAAAAGGGTATCCATGGTGCGAGAATGAATGTGATCACTTGTAATGTTAGGGGTTTGGGGTCGTCGGAAAAAAAGAGCGGCGATACATCAGTTGGTGTTGATCACAAGGCGAACTTGGTCATGTTGCAGGAAACGAAAATCTCGCTAGGAGTTGATGGGGCGTGGAGATATGTTGGGGGCAACATGTTGAGGGAATGCTGAGCAATAGCATTAGAAGAGGCTTCTGGCGGCTTAGTTACGGGGTGTGTGAGATGATGATATGTTCGAGTTGGAGGAGGTTGAACTGCGGGGAAGATATTCTCTCACGATGATGTTACAATGAAAGGCAGATGTGCTAAGGGTCTTGAATACAAAAGTCTATGTCCCATGTATTGGGATAGGCGTGGCTCACCTAGTGGAGGGATTGTTCTTGGCAAGGGTTGTTGCGCATGATGCTGCATGGATTATCTTTGGGGATTTCAATGTGACCTTGTTTTCAGACGATTGCCTGGGTGGACGTGGGAGGAGAGACAATGGCTCGACGGATTTGTTGGGCATGGTGGAGGAGCTTGGTCTTTAGGTGGTCAATGCGGCACGTTGTTTGTACACTTGGTGGAACACAAGATCCTAGTCTCGCATTAATAGATTTATGATGTCTATTGAGGCGCTAATGGCTTTCCCTTTGGTGGGGGCGTGAGTGTTGCCTCATGTGTACCCAGATCATACGTCGTTACTTATAATCATTAGGGATGAGGTGCGATCTCGGATGTTCTTCCGCTTCAAGAGGGTTTGGCTTTTGGAGGAGGGTTTTTTGAGAGTCTATTGCGACGTTCTGGGGGGGGGGTGCATGCCTTGTGGTTCGACGTCTTGTAGACTGGCAAGCAAGCTGGCCTCGCTCAGGAGGTACTTGATGAAATTCAATAGTCAATTGGGTTCAATGGCGTGGTAGGAGGTTGAGGGCCCAGCATGAGGTGTGCAGTTTGGACAAACTGGAGGATGAGAGGACTTTGACGGTGGAGGAGCTGTTGGAGAGAGGTAATCACTTAAAGGAAATTATACTTGAAAACAAAAAGGAAGAGGCGCCATGGAGGCATAGATCCAAGTTGCGATGGTTGAAAGAGGGAGATGCGAATACGGAATTCTTCCATGCCATGGCTAGTGGGAGAAGGCACATAAATTCGCTACATTTGGTTTCCGTTGGATGGATGCTGGTTGAGGGGGACATGGATGTGGGTGTGGCGTTGCGATTACACTTTCAGGCTTTCGGCAAACGATATGCTCGATCAGGTTGCGGCTGACATGGGAGAGGAGTCTCACCGATTTCTTAGTTTGAGGTGGGAGCATCGATGAATGAGTTTACAGAGACAGAAGCCAGGCATGTGCTTTTTCATCTTAATGCGTACGGGCCACTAGGACCGGATGGGTTCTTGGTATTCTTCTATAGTGAATTTTGAGAGACGGTTAAGAGAGATGTGATGGAGGTGCTGGAGGAATTTTAGCAAATAAATAAGAGATTCGAGAGACTCAACAAGGCACTCATTTTTCTGCTACCTAAGAAGGGCTCTCCAACCAGGGTGGAGGAATACATGCATATTGCATTATCCAATGTTGTTTATCTCTTTGTCTCAAAAATTCTTGCTAATCGATTGAGGCAGGTGCTACATCGGATCATTTCTCCCGAGCAGACATTATTTATACCTGGGAGAGCTATGGCATACGATTTGGTTAGGGCATCAGAGGTGGTGACGGATTGGAAAAGAGGTGGGATCAAAGGTGTGCTTTGGAAGGTTGATTTTTCCAAAACATATAATTATGTTGATTGGATATTCTTGTGGGCTTCTCTGGAGAAGAGAGGATTCTCGGAGCTGTGGATTGGTTCGATCAAGCGGTGCGCTACAATCGTTTACCATGTCGTGCTTGTCAACAATAGACTTAAGTGGAGCGTCTTCCGGCCGTAGAGGGGGATCATATAGGGATGCCCTCTGGCCCCGCTTGTCTTTGTGTTAGTGGTTGATGCTTTAGCGGTGATAATGAGGTTGGCAGTAGATGGGGACTGGTGTTCTGGGTATAGGAAGGAGGGGATATCCATCTCGCTATTGCAGTATGCTGATGACACTGTGTTATTCCTGGGAATTGAGGTTGCGAAGCTTCAACGGGCATCGCTTATCATGGATATTTTTGGGGACGTATCGAGTTTTCAGATCAATAGGGAGAAATCGATGGTGTTTCCTTTTGGCCTCACAGAGCAGGAGCTGTGGAATGCGACGGTGGTGCTGGGCTGACCTACAGCTGCCTTGCCGATTACGTGCTTAGGGCTTTCATTGGTAGCGGGGAAACTGAAATATGAGGATTGGAGGGCATTGCTGGAGAGATTGGAGGGGAGGTTGGTTGGTTGGAAGGCGTCGATGCTTTCTAAGTTAGGGAAGTTGGTTCTTTTGAAGCATGTTCTCTCGGTCTTCCCGATCTTCTTTTGCTCCATAAGGTCATTGCCTGTTGGGGTGCGAGCTAAGGTTGATGCCTTGATAAGGAGATTTTTTGGTTAGGCGGGAGACAGGGTAGGAAGGATTTCCACCTTGTGGACTGGGGTAAGGTGACAACGTTAAAGAGGAAGGGTGGGTTGGGAGTGCTGCAAATGGAAGAGATGAATAAGGCTTTTATGACGAAATGGATGGTTCAGCTTTGGAGGAATTCTGAGGACCTGATATGTCATTTGAGAAAGATTTTCGGTGTGGCCATGTTGGAGATCATTCCGAGGCATCTACCATCCTCATTGTGGAAGGGGATTACCGCAGTTATTTCGGAGGTAACTACTAAATTGAGACTAGTGCTTGGGGATGGAGCATGATTTCATTTTTGAATGGATGACTGATTGGGGGATGGGGCGGTGGGGGAGCGGTACCCACGCCTCTTGAGGTTGCCGGGAGACAACGAGGTCACAGTGCAACACATGTGGGACCGTCAGGAATGATCTCCGGTGTTCTCTCCGGCCTTGTCGGATCAAAGTTGGAGGAGCTACTTCCTCTACAGCATGGCCTCAAATTTCAACGAAATTCGGTCGAATTTCTGTCGAATATCGATATCCAGTCGAAGTCAAATTTTGACCGAAATGATCGAAATATGGTGTCCCTAGTATAAAAATGACCGAAATGACCGAAATTTCGATCGAGTTTTGATCGAAATTCTATCGATTTTGACCGAAATGATCGAAATATGGTGTCCCTAGTATAAAAATGACCGAAATTTCGATCGAATTTTGATCGAAATTCTATCGATTTTCCGTTTTGGTCGGTCACCGAGATAGTGACCGAAACCGGCATTTAAGGCCTTGCTCTATTAACGGAGCTGTTGCATAGCGAGAGTCTGTCTTCGAGCAAAGATCACTATGTTTCGAGATATGGGAGGTTTACGGTAAAGAAAGCATACTGTTTTTTGGTGGAGGACGGGGAGGAGGTACATGAGGATGTTGGTGTGGACACAGGTTTGATATGGAGATGTAAAGTGTCGGAACGAATTAAGGGTTTTCTTTGGCTATTCACGCTTGGGAGGATTCTCATCAAAAGTCATCAGGAGCAGCTACTGTACATAGGGGATGTTACATGTGACAGATGCGAGTCGACTATAGAGGATGTTGATCATTTGTTTTTCTCTTGTCCTTTCTCAGCTGAGGTGTAGAACATGGCCAATATCATGTGATTTACCTCCTGGATAGCACTACTTTCTAGAGAGATATTAGATTGGTCTGCGGCTTTGTACAACTTGTACCCCTTTGCTTTCGTGTGGTCGATTTGGTGCATCAGGAACAAAGTCCTTTTTGGGGGGCAAGTATTTTATTTTGAAAATGTAAATGAGCATTGTAGGGCGCTTTGTTTATCAAGGCAAATGTTATATAATGTAATATCTAACTTTTAGTTATATATATAGATAGAGAGAGGGGACTAATCCTGTGAAAGCAAAATCTTTGAGAGCATGAGAGAAATGATTCTGGATAAATTCTGTCATCTCTCTCCTCATTGATTGCAGGAGAGAGAAGAGCTAAATCTAGTGGTCCGGAATCATTCCTCTCACGCTCCCACAGTTTTTGGCTCTCACAAGATCGGCCCTCTATATATATACATATACGCTGAGGTGGATCCCAGCTTGGGAAACCACCCGTCATTTTCTCAAAAAAGTAGATACTTGCTATTTTTTTCCTTATTCTAAAAGTAGATTCTTGCTTTATAATACTTTTCCAATTTTTCCCTCTGAACAATGTCAAGGTTTTATGTCCAACACAGTTTGCTGGTCATAATAAGCAGTTGCCAATTTAGAACTTCATTACAGATCCTCTGAGTGTAGTTATTGACTATCATAATCTTCTTAACTGCTGGTCAGCAGTTGCCAATTTAAAACTTCATTATAGATCCTCCCAATGTAGTTATTCACTATCATAATCTTCTGATAAATGTTGCATTCAGATTCTAAATCTTTAAATGAGGTAAATTTTGACTTCCGTTTTTTATTTGTTGTGCATACTAATTTGTAGGGGAGGATCCTTTCGAGCATGTTGGCTCTATTCTGGTGAATTTATCAAAAGTAGAGACTGGAAGAAAAATTCTACTTGATCCCAAGCGCAGCCTCCTCAAGCAAATGATTCCTCAATTTGATTCTACAAGCTCGTTGCGCAAAAAAGGGGTATGATGATTGATTTTATATTACAGTTTCTTTGTATAATATTACTTATGATTTTCTTTTCCAATAAAGGTATCTCATGTAATCAAATAACATACGCATATACGAGGAGAGTAGTCCGCTTTAGACGTTTCTGTAAAAGTGATGCACTTAGCACCATCGGGTACCTATCCTCAATCGCCACCACCATCACCATCGGGTGCCTATCCCCGATTGCCACCATCGGATGCCTATCGTCGATTGCTACTACCACCTCTTTGATCGAAAGCACCGCCAACACGCATCTCAACCATCTCCATCATCCCTGACCAACGTAGCTCCATCTTCGCAAGATGATCTCCCCTTGCACGTTTCTTGCTAGATCCAGGAAGCAACTATAGGTTCCCCATCTGTGAACCCTATTCGGGGCATGCATGGAAAAAGAGGGCCAATACTCCCCGGTTATCAAGATCTCTTCATGACAGAAGATTGGTCCCACTCGTGGGACCCTTAAAGGCGCAAGAGATTTTTTTAAATGGGCTTTGGGCTGTCTGCTATTGTAAATTTATAAAAAAGGAGAGAGGGGTATCTACTGGGTCGAATTGGGCTTCATCCAGGAAAGAGGGGGGAGTACTTGGGCCTAGCAAGTTTCAGGCCCATAAAGAAGGGACCATGGTGTTTTGGGCCCAATTGGGCCAAAGTCGAAAAAAGAGGGGGATGTGGAATTTGTTTTTGAAAATGGGCTACCGTAAAAAAATAAGCTGTGCAGGGAAAACAAGAAGAAATAGAAAAAAAGAGAATGACTTATTTCACAAAAAGAGATAAAAAAGAGAAAAATTTGCCGTCTGGATTTAATCAAACATTTAGATTTCATTGAGCCGTTCCCCACTAGAGACGTGTTGCATCGCCTGAATGCAATGCGAAGTTGGCAAGGGCCGCTACATCGCTGCATAGATGTAGTTTAAACTTTGCAAGGGTTCTCGTATGAGGAGCACTTGTGAGTAAATAAGATAGTTCTGTTGCATTGCTGCCCGGATGCAGTTCAAAATTTTCGAAGATTCTCGCATGATGGATGCATGCGCGTAAAGATGTTAGTCCAAAAGAGGTTGCGAAGGAAGTTGCATATAGGTAGTTGGAATATTAACACTTTAATTGGTAAATCGATAAAAATAGTAGATATGATGGAAAGAAGGAAGATTCAGATACTATGTCTCCAATAGACAAATTGGGTTGGAGAGAAAGCTAGTGAGATCAAAAAGACATGCTTTAAACTTTGGTAATAAGGTTAAGATAAGGGTATTAAATGGTGTTGGAGTGGTTTTTCATAGGTATTTGAAGAATTGTATTGTTGAGGTGCAAAGATTCGAGGATCAGATTATTTTGTAAAAGTGGTGCTCAATGAAAAAAATTTGAATATCATTTCAGTTTATGCACTGCAAATTGGTTTAGATGGAAGGATTAAACATGTTTTTAGGAGGATTTGAATAAGATTATACATGAATCCCACAAGAGAGAGAGTTTCTTTTAGATACTTAGGATCTATTTTGCAAAATGGTAGGGAAATTGATGGAGATGTTACTAATAGAATAAAAGCATGTTGGCTAAAGTGGAGAAGAGTCAAAGCAGTCGTGAAACTTGCTATGTTCTATGGATCTAAATGTTGTCCTGCGAACCATAGACATGTGTGGAGAATGACAGTAGCATAAATGAAAATGCTTACGTGGATGTGTGGACACACACATAAAGATCCGATTCAGAATGATGTAATTAGAAGGAAAGTTGGTATATCTTTGATCGAGGATAGGTGTGAGAAAATCGCTTAAGGTGTTTCGACCATTTGAAAAAGTGGTCAGCTGACGCACCCGTGAGGAAATGCGAATTTTGAGATGTTGAGCCGGTTAAGAGAGGGCGAGGAAGAGAACTTCCGCAATAGGGAGGAATGGAAAGCGAACGACGAAAGAGGGGGACGAGGCGCTACCAGAAGGAGGCTTTGTATCGCCAGGTCAAAGCGGGACTTCGCCTATGGTGGAGAGTGGCTGAAACAGGGAAACCCCTGGGTGAGGGGAATGAAGATGGTTGGGTCCAGGTTTCTCATCGTAAAATGTGGTCGAAAATGTTTCAAGTGCGGGGCTGCGGGCCATGTTACATCAAAGTGCTTACAGCCCTTACGTTGTTTCAATTGTGGGAGGCCTGGTCATCGTCGTGATTCTTGCTCGGCTCTGGTACCATCTTCGATGACGTGGGTATCACAGGATACTGTTGAAGATGGAATGCGAAGATCCTTTGATCATGGCTTGATCAGGGATACGACTCTCTCGTATGTGGATGTTGTGGCAGGAAAGGTGGATGACGATCCGTGTAAGACAATGTTGATAGGTTCGTGGACGAAAATGAATTTGATGATGAATTCAGTTTGGAATGGAGTATTATTGCTCTTAGGGAGCAGATTTCAAGGGGATGTTGTTTTGCTGGGAGTGAATAAATGTGCTCTGCGGGTTCTTTTTGCCGCTTAGGCGCACCTTCTTCTTAATCCAAGAGGTAAGAGCGACATCTTTGGAGATTTCCCCGTTTTACTGATGGTGGCGAGGTGCCACTCTCCTCGAAGGTTGTTGAACTTAGAGGGGTCCCTTTTCTATCAAGAAGTTTGGAGGTTCTGGGCTCGTTGCTTAGAGGATTTGGGGTTGTCAGGAAGATTTTGGCTGATGGATCCGTGCCTGGGTCTGACCAAAGGATCACCATCGCTCTGTTGGACTATTGCAACTTCTACTCCTTGCCCACTACATCGTTGACGCTAACGACTGGTCGCGCATCGTTCCAGATTTTTGCCCAGGTCTTGACGCTGTCACCACCGCCTACGGTGACTCTACCGACGATGGTGTGTTGCTCGAAGATGGCAGCTCGTGCTAACGTTGGAGCGTCGATCTTGCCTTCACGGGCGGATCGGTTGGAAGCTCCGACCCGATCGTTTCAGCAAAGAGTAGAAGATTTCCGGACTGGATCCGATTGTGCTAGCCTGGTTATGCCCACTCTCGGGTCGGATCGGATGATTCTGCCCCTTCTCGGATCGGGGCAATTCGGGTCTCAATTTTGGTCGGACATCTTCCTGAAGATGGAATCGGTGGCATCGATTCGCGTGCTTTGCTTGGACAGAGACAATCCAAGATCTCTCCATCTACATCTCCCCTGTCTGCCGTGGTATCGACCTTCGATAAATGGGCAGAATGATTTGAGGGACCATGATCACAACACCAATTGATTCCCTGCGATAACTCCTCCATTTCCAATTTTGTTGTTATCAATGGCGATGGTTTGGGACAAACCGAACCGGAAAATTCCACCTGTGCTAGTAATGGCGGGGTACTGCAAAGTTGTGGATCGATTGGTGGAATCTCCTCATCGGAGGGATATGGCAGAGACAACTCTAAGAGATATAGGCGAAAATGAAATAAGAAGGCCACAAATGGAGGAACACAAGGTGTCTCTCAGCGGAAAGTGCAGGTAGCCGTACTTGTAGGTGCGGTTAACATTGGGGGGGGGGGGAGCATAATGATGTCTAAATGAAGATTCTATCATGGAATATTAGAGGTCTGGGTGACCCTGATAAGAGGAGAGCTTTAGGTGCAAGCGTTTTGGAATGGGGCGGCAACATCATCATGTTGCAAGAAACGAAACTGGACTCTTGCGGGGTGTCAACGCGGAACTCTTTTGGGCCCAATTCGATGACTGAGTTTCGGACATTGGATGCGTCGGGAAGCTTCGGTGGCCTGATCGTTGCGTGGAAGGAGCCAACTTTTCTTGTTCGGGCAGAGGTAAGGGGAGCTCGCGTGCTCACTATCCTTTTGAAATGTTGTGCTTCTTCGTCTCTTTTGGTCTTATCAAACGCCTATGGGCCCTGCTTACCGGCTGAGCGACATGAGTTATGGATAGACATCTGCACGGTTAGGGAGGCCTTTCCCGATGGGGCTTGGCTTATTGGGGGTGACTTCAACGTCTCCTTGCTGTCATCTGACCATCCGCAGCAGCGGGGATCCCAGGATCCGGGTTCATCTGATTTTGGGGATCTGATTGACGATTTGGAGCTGGAGATGCTTGACGCTGCGGATGTCAAATTCACTTGGCGGAACACTGGTTCCCGTTCTCGCATTGATCGCTTCCTGACGTTGGCTGAACTCATGGAGTCGTTCCTTTGTTCGTTCATTTCGTCTAGGCCTCGCTCGTGCTCTTATCATGTTCCTCTTGTTTGGGGTTCTAGCTCCTCATCTCCGCCGAGAGGATTCTTTCGATTTGATCGGAGTTGGCTTTTGGAGGAATCGTTCAGGGAACTCGTGACTACACATTGGACCTCCTTGGTGCTGATTGGATCTGCAACGGCACGATTCGCAGAAAAACTCAAATACTTACGTCAGAAACTGTGTGTTTTCAAGAAGAAAACGAGGGAAGCGAGGAAAGCTACAAGGATGACAGTGGAGTTGGAGATCCAAATGTTAGACAGGGTGGAGGACGATAGGCAACTAGATGCGGTTGAGATCAATCAGCGTGCTGCGACTCTTAGAGTGGTTGCTGCTGGGGATAGAAAACCGGTGATGGAATGGAGGTAAAAGTCACACATCTCTTGGCTTAAGGAGGGAGATGCGAACACGCCGTTTTTTCACAGGATGGCCAGCAGGAGACGTCCGGTAAACTTCTTTTCATTCTATGATTGTGAATGGTAACAGAATAATGGGGGACAAAGACTTGGGCGCCGCAATTGCTGATCATTTTAGTGAGTTCTTTAGGAGATTCGAGTCAAGAATGTGGAGATGGAATGGTCTTGGGGTGTCCAGGATTTTTGAGGCGCAGATGGCTTTTTTGATGACTCCGGTGACGAGGGAGGAGGTTAAATCGCCGGTTTGGAGCTTGAATGCAGATAACGCTCCGGGACCAGATGGGTTCCCTATCTTTTTTCTATAAAGAGTTGTGGAATGTGGTGGGAGAAGAGGTCCTGGAGGTAGTGGAGGAATTTTGTCGGCGCAACGTGGGTTTTAAGAGAATAAACAAAGCTTTGATTTTTCTTCTCTCAAAATTTGGGGCGGCAGAGAAAATCGAGGATTACAGATCGATCACCATCTCCAATGGAATCTACACGATTGTGGCGAAGGTATTGTTTCTTCGCTTGAGTAGGGTACTTGACCATATGATCTCTCCTGTTTAGTCAACGTTCGTCTCTGGGCGCCAGATAGGTGATAGTATTATGATGGCTTCAGAGATCATCTCTGATTGGAAGCAGAATGGCAGACGGGCGCTGCTTTGGAAAGTGAACTTTGCGAAGGCATATGACACATTGGACTGGCGCTTTTTGTGGTCTGCTCTGCATCAGCGTGGATTCTCGGAGCTATGGATTTCTTGGATGAAGAGATGCATCACCACTTTGTACCTCTCGGTATTGGTCAACGACTGTCCTGAGGGGGGTACTTCCAGCTACATCGTAGAGTTAGACAGGGCTGCCCTCTTGCCCCACTGCTATTTGTTATTGCGGTGGATGTTCTTGCTGCATGGTTGATCGGGCTCAGACTCATAGGGGTGGGGTTGTGCAGGGATACTCGTGTGGAGATATTCATATCCCTCTATTGCAATATGCGGATGACAATATCCTTTTTTTGGAGGGTGACAACGAGGCGAGTAACTTGGCTATCATATTGGAGATTTTTAGCGAGATGTCTGACTTGGAGATTAACTTTTGTAAATCCACTGTTGTCCCTTTTGGCATGACGGATGAGGAGGTTGCTACTTGTGGCGCGGAGCTGCACACGGTTTGTGGGTCTCTCCCTATTCCATATCTTGGCCTCTCTCTCTCTCTCTCGGATGGCAAAATTAAGGTCTCGGACTGACTACTGGTGGTGGAGAAGATGGAAAAGTAGCTGACGAGCTGGAAGGTAGCGCTGCTATCACGAGGAGGTAGGTTGGTTCCGATTAAGGCTGTCCTCGCTACGATACCGTTTCTCTTCTTTTAATCCCGAATTATTCCGGTGGGGATTAGAAGAAGGATGGAGCGTTTGATGAGAAGGGGAATAAATCTGGGCAGGAGGGGCACAACATCCATTTGGTTGATTGGGAGTCCATTATTCAACCGAAAATGCTGGTTGGTCTTGGGATTAGGAGCTTGGAGAATAGCAATGAGGCTTTATTGCTCAAACGGGTCAACAAAATTTGTGGCAAGGATGATACTATTTGCCGTTGATTGATACGATGTCTCTATGATGTGTCCTTCGAGAGCCATGTTCGTCTGCAACATGGGCCTTATCAATCTTCTCTTTGGAAGAGAGTGTTGAAGGTTACGTCGAGATTTCATGAGCTTCTCAGCCCTGTTGTGGGTGATAGAGCCACATCCAGTTTTTGGAGGACCGACTGGACCGGTGGTGGCACCATTTGTGACCGATTCCCTCGGCTATTTGCTTTGGCTGCCTCTACGGAGGCTCGGGTCATGGAGTGTTGGGATAATGGGAATTGGATGCCATTGTTCATAACTTCTTTTTTGGATCAACACTTGGAAGATTTCCTCTGCCTCTTGGACTCCATGGGTTAGGTGGGGAGACCTTCCTCGGGCACGGATCACTAGGTTTGGAGGGGTGCACCTTTCTCAGTTCCGAAGTCCTATGGCACCATTTGTAGGCCTCCACCCTCCCTTTCTGAGAGCATGGTGCGGGATTGCGAGCTTATTTGGTCGTTGGGGGTCCCGAAGAGGATAGGGTTCTTTCTTTGGCTAATGAGACGGAAGCGACTCATGACACGTGATCGATGTGCCAGGCTTTTCAAGCAGCTGTCTGACAGATGTATTCTATGTAACACTGAAATTGAGACGGTGGAACATCGCTTTCTCTGTTGCCGGGTTTCCTCTGGTAGTGATCTTGAATCCTTCTGGTCCTCGTTACTTCGGGCGCACGGTCGTCAAAGAAACGAGAGTGTTGCTCCGGTGGCGGTTTTATGGATTGCTCCGGTGGTGGTTTTATGGTCTATTTGGCTGGCCCGTAACAATGAGCTTTTTTCTTGTCATCGTTTTTACTGTGAGAATGTATGTTTACACTACAAGCAATTGGTAGCCTCGTGACTCTTGTAATTTCCTTGTATTTCCTTTTATTTTCTTAAATAATTAATATATTGGGGTGGGCACCAATGCGTATTTCCCCCTTTTTTGGTCTAAAAAAAGAGAGGGCGAGGAAGGACCAAGAAGTGTTGAAATGAGACTATATGAATGGATCTTAGTGTTTTGGATCTATGCACGAGAATGACCAAGATAGATCTGAATGGAGGCAAAGAATCCATGTAGCCGACCCTACTTAATGTGGGAAAAGGCTTTGCTGCTGCTGTTGTTTCTCCCAACTTGGTTGTCCATTTTCTTATTATGAAAAGTATGAGAGAAAGGGGGAACGAGAGAAGGAATATTCTTCTACTTGAGATATATCTACATGTTTTCTATCAAGTCCATATATTCATGGTTCCTCAACAATAACATTCCCCTTTCGAGGTTTACGTTTAGGACTTGTCCAACTCTCAAGATTTGTATAGGTGATGATGACTCTGCACATGGATGGATTTAGAGGGTGACATGGAGTGGTACATGCCTCCCTCCTTAAATTTTAGAAAGGCACCCCTATATTATTACTGCCCCCATCCTATCGTGGTCGATGTGGAAGATTCAGGAGGCCTTTAAGGGGTTGGGGGAGGTGTTGGAAAGTGATGGAATTGCTCGCAGACGGCTAGGAGCTACGCTTTGACATGACTTCAGTGGTGGTTGCATTTAACTTGCTGGGAAGGACTTTGCTTCAACTTTCATTGATGGTCGGGAAGGTGCCATTTTTTATTTGCATGAAGGAGATGTTCCCTCCTCATCGTTTGGGTCTGATCACTGTGCGAACTTGAATGGGTCATCGAAGCTTGCGGAGGGGCGGTCGCCGTAGATCCGGCCGCCAGTGATGAAGGTTTCGAATCCACCGTCAGATTTATTTGGCATGAGTTATTTGACCTGAGTCATTTCGTTTGCAAAGGCTCCCCTGATCCGTATCTAGGTGAATAACCGGATCCAATGGGCCATCCTTTTTAGCACCTTGATTCGATGGCCTGTCTTTTGAGGAGTTCTTGGTTACGAAGGCTCGTTCGATTGTTGCTTTCCCGTACCCATTTTCTAGTCCGTTTGAAGACATCTTGTTCCTTGCTACAGATGGGGCGCAATCTGCATGGTTTAGGGGCTTTTTGGTATATTAGGGAATCTCCGCGGTAGAGCTTACACAGTTGGGCGAGGATTCCCCGATGGCCTCTTCGACATGAGTGGCAACAACAGAGGTTCTAGAAGGTGACTTCCGATCACCTTCCCATACCTTCCTAGGCATTTGTTGAAAGTGAGGGGGGGGGGGGTGCAAGCGCTCATTGAAGGGGCTTGCTGGTGGAGCTTAGGACCTGGAGGTGGTGCAATTAGTGTCGTGGTAGGGGTTGCAGCTCCAAGGAGCGGTGGCTTGACTCATGATCTTCCTTCATAGGCATCTTTGGCTCGCTCGAAGGTGGGTGTGGTTGTTTGAAGAAGGCTGAAGCGCTATAAACCGAGAAGGAAAGGGTTAGAGGTTTGGTTAGTGTTGGGGATTCTTTAGCGGTGTATTCAGATTCGACATGTGTAGTTGTGATGGCTATTGTGGCTAGGGTGGCAGTTACGATTCCGTCTGTTGGTGAAAAAATGGTTGTTTAATAACGATAATCTCATGAAACGTGTGAGGTTTGGTGGACCCAGAGATGCGAAGAGCTATTCGTTCGATTCTGAATTAGTGGTTTGGTGATATTTTTTTACTTCAAGAAATAAAGTTGAATGGGTAGACTGATCTGTTGTGGATGTCTTTTGGTCTGAAAAATGCGTCCAATTACTCTGTCATTAATGTTGTCGATGGTGCGGGAGAGGTTGTTGTTGCATGGGATAACAACTTGTTTAGAGTGTTATTTGAGAAGGGAGGAAGGGTGGTGCATATGGTCGAGCTTACAAACAAGCGGCTGAGTTACAGAATGGTTATATCTTGCATGCATAGGCCAACATAGCATACTTTATGAAAGGAACTGTGGACCTAGCTGTAAGAGATGTTGGAGTCTTTCCCTGAGGTCACATGGATTGCTTGTAGAGATTTTAATGCTACCATCTTCTTTGCTGACAAACCAAGTATGAGGGGTGGGGGGCATGGCCCATGATGGGATGCTTTTGTGGAGTTGATTGCAGATTTGCAACTAGATGTTGTTGATGCGCCAAATATTTGGCACACATGGATGAATTCTACTCCTGTTCTATGTTGGACCTTTACTTGGGTTCACGCGAGTTGCTGCAAACGTTCCCACTTTGCGATGTTTTGACCCTATCGAGATCTAGCTTAGATCATAATCATATTGTATGGGACTTTAGGGAGGAGATAGTTCCACGTTCCTTCTTCTGATTCATTGTGCATTGTGCATTGGAGAACTTGTCATTGTGCATTGGAGAACTGTAGAGGGAGAAGGGTAGGTGGCTACTAGGTTGGTCCAGAAGTTGACTAGCTTGAGGAAGATGTTATGTGCTTTTAAATAAGAGGTAAGGGAGGTACAACAGATGAGCATGACGCATGCTGAGGCTGTGGTGGAAAGACTGGATAAGGACTCCATAGACTTGACATGGAATAGCTGAAGGAGAGATTGAAACACTTGAAGGTTGCCGAGGCCAAGGACAGGAAAGGGTGGTGGAGTAGAAGTAAATATCCCGAAAAAGATAAATAAGAGGGTGATGCAAACACATAATTCTTCCATATGGTAGCTTACGGGAGGCAGAGGCGTAATTTTATCTGACCAGTGGTTATGGGGGACTCTCGCATGGAGGGGAAAAGGAGATTGGGAGGGCCTTGGTGAACTGTTTTCGTGACTTTGTCCAGAAGAGTGAAGCTTAGACGGTAGAGGTGGGTAGGGACACGTGCGCTTGGCCTCTCAGCTGAGAAATGTGCTCGTCTGGTTAGGCCGTTCGTGAAGGAGGATATAAAGTGAGCTTTGTCAGCGTTGAATGCAGAGGGGGCATTGAGCCCCGATGGTTTCCCTATCTTCTTCTTCAATTAGTTTTGGGAGGTGGTTGGGGATGGCTTGTTTGCTGTGTCAGGGTAACATCGATTTTAACAAATTCAATAAAGCACTCATTTTCCTGTTTCCGAAGGGGCTTCAGAATGAACGGATGCCTTCCGACCCATATTTTGTTCGAATGCCATCTATTTGGTTATTGTGAAGATTCTTGCTGAGAGGCTTGGTGTTGTTTTGGATGAGTTGGTATCACTGCTCCAATATGCACTCATTCATGGATGATGAATTGGGTACAACATGGTCATGGCCATAGAGATTGTTGCTGACTAGCGAAGGAGGCAAGCTAGCGCTATTTTGTGGAAGGTCGACTTCTCGAAGGTCTACGATAGCATGGATTGACGATTCTTGTGGTCGACCCTGGCTAGAAGAGGGTTCCCAAACCTTTTGATCTCATGGTTGAAGAGGTGCATCACCACTACCTCTTACACGATTCTGGTGAACAAGAGACTTGAAGGTGGCTTCTTTCAACCGTAGAGGTGGTTAGGCAGGATCTTCCTTTAGCGATCCTTCTTTTTGTGTGGGTCGCTGATGTGCTTCCACGGATGAATCAGGTGGTGTCTCATGGTTTCTCAGCATGTTTTTTTTGGGAAAGATTTCCATTTCGGTATTCCAGTATGTAGACAACACCATTTTCTTCGTTGGGGGGAGCGGAGACAACAATATGCATGGTGATGGCGGTGGAGGTTTTTTGGGGAGCTCTCAGGGTTGAAGATTATCGGAGACAAGTCTAACTGTATCCCCTTTGGCTTGTGTGATGAAGAGGAGGATGTGTCTTATGTGTAGAAGGGAGTTATTGTTCCCTTATGGTACATTGCCGATCTGCTATCTTGGATTACTGCTGGGCAGCGGTTCTTTTCAACTGTCGGCTTGGCTACTTGTGATGGAGAATTTTGAATGGAAGTTAGCAAAGTGGCACAGCTCTATTGTCACGTTGTGGGCATTTGATTCTTGTGAAGGAGGTGGTTACGGCCATTTAGGTGTTCTTTGTGTCATTTGGACTGCTTCCGGTGGGAATTTGTCATGGATTGGAGGTGATTATGAGAAGGTTTTTCCGAGGGAGGACAAATTAGACTGGGCATGGTTTGCATCTTGCTAATTGGGAGACGACTACTCTTGTCAAGGAGGATGGGGGCTTGGTATTCCGAGGCCGGAGGAGATGAATCAGACCATGTTATTGACATGGGTCGCGAGAATTTGGGGTGACAAGGAAGCCACTTATTGTAAGATAATTTGTAGGATTTATGGTATTAGTGTAAAGAGTTCAGCGGACTGTCGTCCTCCACGGTTTGAGACATCTTTTTGGAGGGTATACATATGGTTCAGTTTGAGCTGCTTCTTTCGACTTGTGTGAGGTGACTGATGCAATCTTTCTTTCTGGAATGATAACTGGACCGATAGTAGGACTATGGCCTCTCGGTTCCCATGTCTCGGTTCCCTTGTCTCTTAACACGTTGACTACAAATAAGGATGCACGTGTGTTTGACTTTTGAACATATGGGATTACCTACTTTCGTTGCGAATTTCTCAGATCAAGACTATCGGGACTTTATTGGACTTATGGAGTTACTTCCTTCGATTGATGGTCCAACTTCGGGGAGAGATTACTGGATCTGGAGAGGTGATTAATATGTGAAGAAGACATACAGAAGTTATTAATTGGTAGAAATGAACCTTTACATGAAAAGTTGATTAGAGACTGGCATAAAGTTGTTTGTGGCTCATGAGACATGACATGATACTCACTAGAGATAGATTGTCTCGAATTTTTTACGTTTGTGGCAGCTCGTGTTTGATGTGCGGATTGGAAGTGGAATTGACATTTCATCTTTTCTTGGGTTGCATGAAGCCTAGAGAAGTGAGGTCGGCGATGGGGAATAAATGGTGGATTGTGATAAGCCAATTTTCTTTATGGGAATCACTATTCATTTCACGCTTCTTCCCAACTACATATTGTCTCAAGATATTTGTTGTTATCTAGGCATGGTTAGCGTGGAAGGGTATTATTTTTCGCACAAAGTGTTTTCATGTTGAAAATGGGGTTCATTGTCAAAGACTCTTCTCGAGTCTTGGCTTTTATATTGATTTATTTTTTGTAATTCGCTAATCTATTAAGGCAAGTATATTTGGCGAAGCAAGAAAATGCCTAAAGAATGGAGGAGAAGCATCATTGTGCCTCTTTATAGGAATAAATGAGACATTGAAAATTGTTCGAATTATAGACGTATGAAGTTGATGAGTCATACTAGGAAAATTTGTTATCGTTTGATCGGAAGAAGGTTGAGACAATTTTCCAAAGTAAAAGAAATTCAATTAGGATTCATGCCAGGCCGCTCAACTATTGAAGCTATCCGCTTGTTGAGGAGAACTATGGAGATTTATAGAACTGAAAGGAAGAACCTCCATATGAATTTTATTGATTTGGAGAAGACTTATGATTATGTCCCACAGGAGATATTGTGGAGAGTTTTGGAGAAGAGACAAGTACATGTCATATACATTAACCTTATAAAGGATATGTATGATGGGGCTTCATCTTGTGTAAAGATCCAACCTAAGAAGACTGGCTATTTTGACATTAACATTGGTCTGCATCAAGGTTCATCTTTGAGTCCATTCTTTTTTACTTTAGTTATGGACGAGTTGACTAGTCACATTCATGATGAGATACCTTGGTATGTTATTTACTGTTGATATTGTTTAGTTATGGACGAGTTGACTAGTCACATTCATGATGAGATACCTTGGTATGTTATTCACTGTTGATATTGTGTTGATTGATGAAACTAGAGGTTGAGTAAATTAGAAGTTTGAGGTTTGGAGACATGCCTTGGTGATTAAAGGATTTCGTACAAGGGTAAGACTGAATATATGGAGTGTACATTTGCTGAAAGCAGTGGTGAAGGAATTGAGGTGAAGATTGGTAATGATAAAATTAAGGAAAATATTTTTTAGATACTTTGGATCTATTTTGTTATGTGATGAGAAATCTATAGAGATGTTACTCATAGAATAAATGCAAGTTGGCTCGTGTCGTGGCTTTACAAGTGGCTGAAACCGATAGCCCATAACGTTTCCTTTTCCCATATTTCACCAACATATCGGTCCATTTTGGTCCATCATGTTCAATTTCAATCTATTTTATTGGAACTTCAATGCCTCTTTATCACTACCAAATATCTAATGCATATAAAGGAAACCTCAAGATCTCGGCTTTCTGACGTGCATGACTTATCAAGGCCCCATCGAAGCTCCTAGGGCATTACCAAATTATTGAGGACGTTGTCCCTTCCAGACCATGTAAAGAACAACATTCACAACTCTGGTCAAGAGACTATATAAATCAAGAATACTACTGGGAAACCATACAATGTCCCCATACACACCATCTACCAACTCCTAATCGAAAACCACTTTTAGTTTCTCAAGATCATTCCTCGGGCCCTATTGAATCACCATGCCATCCATAGGAGATGAACTCACTCTTTTGCGCAACATGACATCACAACACCTTGGAAATATCACCATCGCATACAACATCCTCCGTAGGTTGCACGAAAGGTTTTCTCCACTCACCCTTATGTACCAACATCCCACACCAGGAGCAAATCTCCACTTTCTATAAACAAGTTCTAACCATATGCCTCCTTGGGGATCCGCAGATGCCACTATTTAGGTCTATTCCAAACCCAATTCTCCTCACTTGCAGTTGTTGTAATCGAAGAAACCTTCACACCAATGTTACTGTCCAACACTATGGAGTCGATTCCCCTACCATCCTCACTAGATGCCACAACCTTCATTGTTACGACCTTTGCAAGGATTGGGAGCCCGAAACGCCAAACATGGAACCTTCCCCTCCATCCCCAAGGGTCCTACGATCATCTTGATGGGCCAAATACTCACTCATGTGTGTTGCAAAGGACATCCTCGTGAGAAAAAAAACTTCCCCGTTGATGGAGAACATCCCACTGATGAACAATGGCGGGGCCGGGGAGAAACCATCGTCGCGCCCACCATCACCTTCATGCGAGCACCACTAGGACCCTCAGATCCTTAGGGCACATAACACAAACCTTAGCATCGTTACCCTTGTCTCTCGAGAGAACAAGAGGGCTACACTCATCGAATCCTACATGGAAATGATGTGTTGTATTCAAGATGTCTAGACACTGGGAGGAGGTTGTGTATCATCTCTTCCTTACCCTTAGTTCTTTTTGCATGGAATGATTTGTCACTGAATTGATTTGACTTGTCTTATGTCAGAAGTTTATTGAACTCCCTTAGAGTTGCTTGCTTCAAATCTCATGAGGGTTGTATATGGCTACTAACGTTGTTATGTGTGATCTATTCGGAGAGAGATTATGTTAAAAATGTACTAGTTCATGTTGAGGCTCTCTTGGAATCTTGGTACTTGTAACTTAATCCGACTTAAGTACGTGGGCATGTGCTACCTCAGGTGCACTGGCCTTTTATCATTAAAGAAACTCAATCCTAAAATCTAACCATTTAGAATCATTGTTGTAAAAGTCTCCCGACTAGTCCGACTAATAGTTTCGAGTAGTCTAGTCAGTGTGGTGGTCGACCGAGTATTGATTAATTTCGACTAGGCCGACTAGTCGATCGATTTTTGCGAGGAAATACCATTATTTTTTTATTTTTATTTTTTTTAAAGCAAACTTATTTGAATATGCTTAATGTTTTATTTAAATTCAATTACTTCTTTTCTTTGATTATGATTATATGAAAACGTACAAAACTATGTAAATATATAAGAATATATGTATAAAAATGATTTATATATTTAAAATAATTTATAAATTTAAAATCGATTAAAGCTCGACTAAATCTGAATAGTCGTTCGACTACCGATTAATCCTTAGTCAGTGACCTGATCAACCGAGTCCCGAGTACCAATTTTTGACCTGATCAACCGAGTCCCGAGTACCAATTTTTGCAACCTTGTATAGAATGAAAATATGTTTTTTGTTCTATGAATGTATCAAATTCTATCTATAATAACACATTCATCTTTGAAGATCAAAATCCATGACAGTCTAGAATCATTTTAAAACATTTCTTTAAGGATGAACAATTTATAGGTATTAAATCAATACGAAATTGATAGCGTTTAAACTACAAAAATGCCTACTTTCTATTTATATTGTTAGAGTAGGTATTGAATGGGTAATTGGATCCTCTAGGGTTTAATTACGCTATTTTCATGGTTAGTCCCATTTCCAACACCTCGGATGGGTAATTGCATCGAATCATAATTTTTGAGTATGTATTAGATGGTAATGTTAGAGTATGTTGTCGATGGGTAATTAGTAGGCACGTTAAATTTGGTCTGGTTTTTTTTGAAGTTTTTCCCATGAAGCTTATTATTCATCTTTTTGTTAAGGGTCAGTGAAACCCTAACCACACGTGTGATCCTAGAAGAAGAGATGGTTTTCACAGTCTACTCCCAAGAAGGCGCAACTCCAAGCGCATGGATCTCGTGCGTGCCATCTCCAAAACCACAGACCGGGCGATCATGCCCCCTTCAACAAGATAAGGTCAATGCCTTTTCCTCTTTTTGAAAGATCAAGTGTGGTCTCCCTATTCCCTGTGTGCAACTCTTTCCTAGTGCATGAACTCTTATCGCACGCATAACTCCATATGCTGGAAGTCTCGAACCCGATCTTCTTGCAACTCCACCTGTTGAAAACTTAAGGAAGCCGACGATGAAAGCGCTTCTCCACATGTATCTCCTCTAGACAACACACCAATCCGGTAACCCTACTTCGCACGTGCGACTCTCCTCTCCAGACACGTCACTTCCCTTTGTGCAAGCAACATACCTCCACTCGATGCGACCCTGTCCCACCCTCCTGGCGACGACAATGGACTCCCCCCAATTACGCATCCAACAATCTTCCTCCATGCAACTCGTCCTCCATGAAATCTTAGGCGTCAACGATGAGTTCTTTCCGGGGGGACCCTTAGAGTCGAATGAGAAGAAGGGGCTGCTACTGTATCTAAAAAAAGACGAGCAATCATACGAAGAAAAGGGCTACCGTACGAGAAAAAATATACTCAGGAAAAGGGGGGGGGGCATCTTATGCAAAAGAGAGAGAGATCAAAGGAGGATAACTTTAGAAAAGAAGGAAGTTGTTTGTTTACCCCAAGATTTCTCCCAAGTTGTCAATCATCCCTATGTTTTAGACAAATAGGAGAAAGGGGGAGTGGCAGTTGGGCATATTTTCCCACTATTTTGGAGTTTCCAAATTTATATGATGTCCATCATCCTCTGCACGTGGCTCGTCTGAAACAGATCTTATCTCCAGAGTCGCTATATAAGACTTGAGGTCCCCATAGGATGGGAGAGGCCCTTCCCATGGTTCATGTATAGGAGAGACCCCACTCTGCGTATGTGAGATGACTGCTCTACTTCTCATGTTCGACATCAACTACTTTAGATAGACATCTTCTTGGGAATTGTTATAAAATAGAAAGCGGAAGCGGAATAACATAATAAAGAAGAATAATCACGAAGAACACAAAGATTTTTATGTGGAACCCTACTCCGTGAGGAGCGGGATGAAACCACAGGAGAAGCCCTCAACGGGGGCGGATATTCTATTGAATTTCTCATCTGTTACAGGAGGCCTGAGGTTCTTTATATAGCTTCTACAGGGCCTCCAAGTCCCACCACTAGGCGGTATGGGACTAAACTCAGTGGTGTGGTAAATGGATCTTGGAGGGATCCATTTACCCACCTATTACATAAGTGACGCATGCTCCAAATACTCTAACACTCCCCCTCAAGCTGGAGCATGCAATGCTCAGCTTGGACAAACAGAAAGAAACTCAACTCACAATACATGACACTACAGACAATATCAACCCAACGCGCACAACTGCTGCAGTCGAGGACGTTGCTTCTCATGGCGTGCATGTGAGGAGGACGAACGGGGCTGGAGTGTCTATCTGGCTCAGAGAATGGTACTCTACTGTGGAGTCCCTATGATACCACATGAAAACCCTTGCCCTTAATGGCATAGGGAATAGTTCTCTGCTATGGAGTCCCTATGGCTCACATGAAAGCTCTGGCCGACCAACAAGAATGGCAAATGATTGGCATGCGTCATCGTCGAGTCTGAATCTGAATTTTGTAGAGTCTGAATATCTGACCGGTCTGCAACATCTGATATCTGAATCTTAGAACAAGACCTGTGACTCTCTATATATACTCCCCCTTTCTCCCATACTGGTCGGAATGACATTGTTGACCACGTTGGGAGAAGATAAGATAATACATAAATATGGGGAAAAAATGAATATTCTCAAAAAATTTCTTTTGCGGCTTTTCTTCATTTTTTTTAATAAGCCGTCCAATTTTTTTTAACATTTTTTTTATATATGCCGTTCCAATTTTTTTCCGGCTTTTGCAACATTTTCTTTTCTTTCTTTCTTTCTTTCCTTTTTTTTTAATTTTGCATACGGCTTTTTTTTGTACGCGCCTCTTTTCTCTTTTCTTTTCTTTTCTTTTTTTTTTTGAAATCTCGCGTACGGTTTTTTTTTGTACGCAGCCTTTTCTTTTTTTTTTGTTTAGCACTATAAGCGTGGTCCATTTGGACCCAAATATACCTTAGCCCAATTGGGCTTTACAAAATCTCTCTCTCTTTTCTCTTTTTTTTCTGAACTGGCCAGCCTAACAACAAAAACAAACTCTTCATTTTTTTTATTTTTTTTATTGGGCTCCCCTCCCCTCTTTTTTTTTTTAAATGGGCTCAAACAACCTTTCATTTTTTTTAATACGCCGCCTCCCCCGTTAGGGTTCCCACGATGGGAACCCATCAAATAGGACCGCCGCCCCTGGAGGGAGGAGCCGCCTAGGGCTCAGCGGAGAGCTCGTGCCGGGAGGGAGCCGCCAAGGGTCTCTGAGCGGGAATCGCCGCTTGCTGCAGCCGCTGCAAGCTGTTGGCGGCGTCGCTGCAAGCTATCGGGCTGGTGCCGCACAGCGATGCGGCCTGGAGCACTGGAGGTTGCACCGCCCAGCGCGCACAAGGAGGAGAGAGGCGGGGCTGTGCCGCCCCCGGAACTTAGACAACGACGAGTATTGCGGCGATGCGACGCCGCCTGGGGCCAAGGGTCGCGGGAGTGGCATGGCGGCACGACGCCGCCTGGAGCAAGAGGAGCACCGCCAGCCGAGGTTCTGGAGCGCCGAACGGTATGGCTGCTGCTGGATCTCCCGCTTGTCGCCCTTGCGTTGCAACTTCTTCGTGGTGCGCTCGATGGATTCTGGAAGCGATTCTGGGCTCGCAGGAGATGCGGCCTGGAGCGTCACATGTTGACGCCCTGCCGCCTGGAGCATGGAGCCTGGAGCACGATCCCCTCCTGGGTTCGTGCGGGGGTGCCCTAGCCTTGACTGTCGAAAGATTTGGAGCACGTCCTTTGTGCCAAAGGCCAAAGGCCGAGCACTAGAATCGCCAGGAGTGGAAGTACGCTCGATCTCCATCTTCCCGATTTCCAGATCGGAGAACGTTGCTTGGAGATGAAGTTGAGCGGCCGAACATGAATAGGGATTAGGGTCCAGATTGGAACCCTAGAACTCAAAATCTTCTCGAACAGTTTTCATAAAATAATAATAAATCTCGAATACATGATAAAAGACAATAACTCCACGAGAATCAAACCTGCTCTGATACCATGTTATAAAATAGAAAGCGGAAGCGGAATAACATAATAAAGAAGAATAATCACGAAGAACACAAAGATTTTTATGTGGAACCCTACTCCGTGAGGAGCGGGATGAAACCACAGGAGAAGCCCTCAACGGGGGCGGATATTCTATTGAATTTCTCATCTGTTACAGGAGGCCTGAGGTTCTTTATATAGCTTCTACAGGGCCTCCAAGTCCCACCACTAGGCGGTATGGGACTAAACTCAGTGGTGTGGTAAATGGATCTTGGAGGGATCCATTTACCCACCTATTACATAAGTGACGCATGCTCCAAATACTCTAACAGGAATAATTCAAACTTCTACTGCCATCAACTGCATGAAGACTTACACTGCAACACATGTTATAAGGTGGTCTGCATCTGCCCATGATATGTGCCAGGATTCGGGTGCTGAAAATCTCGAAGTCCTCTTTGAGATTATATGGCTTTATCATGGCAAACAATGTGTTCATGTGGGAAGTAGAATAGGGCTTCGTAGTGGTTAATGCCCAAAGTATGAAGAATCTGTTGGGTGAATAAGGGTGATTGATACTTTAAATGAACTTCCTTCTATGAAATGTTGATGACTGAGCAGAGACATACGAAGGATCTCGGTTGCGACAGAAAATTTTTCACTAAATGTACTTATTGGAAGATGGTGAATGCAGGGTCCTGAGGGAAATGGTAGTCAGAAGTTACCTGACATGCTCCTGTGTACTTCGAATTAACTTTTAGTCACCCTCTACACTAACTTTAACAAAATCTAATGAAGTAAACTGATTTGTTGCATACTTTGTTTCTGTTTGATGGTGCTGATTTGTTGCATACTTCTTCTGTTGGAAGTTGGTATAAATGGCTGTCCATCATAACAAACACGCCACATATTCATTAATTAAAAAATGTCATATATGATGATTTCTTTTTTCTACTTGGACATGGCAAACTGGCTATTTCTAAAAAATGTCATAAACTGGCTATTTCTACTTGGACATGGCTAGTTTAATATGATGCCTTGTGCACAAATAGCTTGAAAAGTTTCTCCTCTTGCTTTAATTTCTCATTATCTTTTGGTAGGTTTCTGCTATTTTTGATTGAAATATTTTGTACATAAGAAAAGGCTATCATGAGCCATTGCGCCTACGGCGGCTTATATTCTTTGATATGATAATGTTTGATAACCATCCATTGTCTACAATGTTGTAAGGATTTTTGTTGTTTGCAGGTCTCTGGGACCATCCGTAATTGTTGTTTTGAAGCTGATAATCAGATTCACAATATGCTTTTATTATCTGAGTTTCTTTGGCCTGCTCTGCTTTTGCCTGTTGCTGGGAACAAGGTCCGAAAGTATATTAACATTTAGTAGTTAAACCATACTGTATTGTTCTCATTATTTGTTCAAAATCGCATTCGTGTTGAAAGGCTCATAGCCTTCTAATCTAATGTATACATAAAGTGATTATTACATTTATGATTGTAAGTATTCAAGTTTACAGAATTTCCTTCTTTTCTTCATATTAACAAGCAATGTTGTTGAACATGCTTCATATGCTTCCTAGATATCTAGGTCGGACCCTGGTTAGCATGTAGCTCCATACATCACGTGCCCAAGGTAAGTGAATGAGACAAATGACTTGATTTTTTTGAACAAAAAAAGAGGAAACACTCGCGATGATGTCCACCTCAGAATATATTCATATGCTCAATGAATGGATGAAGTCTCGAGGAGAGATCTAGCCAGACATATTACATTCTTAACAAAAAACGTTCCACTTTGAAGAAGACTCAGTTGTGGGAGAGCCAAATAGCCTATAGCTTTGCCATCGGTCTCAACAACTCGACCGCATGTTTCAATTGATTGCTTATGAAGCAATCCCAGAAGCTCGTATATGAAGAGTTATCCACCCACTCTATATTTGCCGCATCCCAAATCTGAGTGTAAGGGTAGTTGTAGAAATGGTGGTCTAGATGTTTGGGAAACCTGCCACAGAACGAACAAGAGCAATCATCGTAAGGAGTAATATAAGCCCTGCGTAACTTCGTAAGCGTTCTCTTTTGACATTGAATTGAAATGAGCATCTTTATCTTCATGGAGACCAAATAAGCTTACAATTGCATTCCTTTACCCTAGGCTGGGCATTTGGATGGAAGTGAGAGCACAACAAGCATTTTGGAATGAGAAATTGCCATTTTGCCAAACCAAGTGGTCGCGACCCACCGTACGAACCATGTATCTAGAGATCATATCCGACAACTGCAGAAATCCTTCATACATTGTTCGGAAAAGTCAACTACATAGGTTGGTATTCACTGGCATCCAACCAAGCATCCACACCGATAGATCACGATCCATAGACATTGCGAGAAGGTGCACCAAACTTGGTGCACAAAGGCCCTTCACCGTCCAATCATCAGTCCAAAATATGAAAGAAGTCCCATCACCCAACATCGAGCACACATGGGCATGGAGCTCATTAATCACAATGTAAATGCACTTCCAAACGCAGACGTTGAATGGCACGATCAAACGGGGGGGAGGGGGGATTAATAGAGGGGCGTGTCTATATCTCATCGATCTCTTATATCAGACAACATGATAAATTATCCTCACTGCCCCACAATGTAGCCAAACACTTGAACAATATTGCTTTATTCATTTATCCCACAGTTTAGCCAACCACTTGAACAATAATGCTTTATCCATTTCTTCCAATATGCGAATATCAAGGCCACCTTGTTCACAAGGGAGATTAACCATTTCCCAATTCATAAGTTGTATCCCCTTACGCTATCACCCATTGAACTGCAGAAAAACCTCTTCATGCAAGACTCAAGGAATGTCCATTAGGAGCAAATGATTTGATATAAAAAATAAGAATTACCACTAATTGGGCCTTTAAGAGAACAAGTCTCCTGCCCCTAGATAGAGAGGCCTTCCACCAGATAGCCATCAGTCTAATTGTTCAATCACGAGAAAAGGTGATACGTCTGCTGAAGACTGAAGTCCACCACTTGTTAATGACAACCCCAAGTAGCTGATAGGCAATTTATCACGGGAAATTGAGGTGATCACTAGACACATCTCAATCTTCACATCAAAGATACCAAAAAGGAACAAATGTAGATTTCGAGTTGTTAATTGCCAAACCTAAAAACCCTCCAAAAATATTGAGAGTAGTGCTCATTCCTTTGACCTCTGAGGCTACCCTTTCCATAAAGAAAATAGTATCATATGCGTACTGAAGCAAAGAAATTGTTTCACCATGATTGCAAGAATGTCTACCACAAGAATAAAAAGGAGTGGGGATAGTAGACAACCTTGATGAACTCTTCTCTAAGGTTAAAAGAATCCCCTTTCAGGCTTCCTATTGATCACAACTAGCATGGAGGTCTTGGTGACACCTCTCTTTATCCAAGAAATCTAAAGATATGGGAATCCTCGTTTCACTAGTGATTCCTAATGGAAGCGACGATTACCACAATTATAAGCTTTTTAGAAATCCACCTTCTACAACACACACACTACTTCCAGTCACACAGTCTTGGACTCCATAATAACATTGTTCATCATTTAGCAGTCCGAGATATATGCAATCCATCTTAAACAATTTGCAAACTATTAGCCAAAACCTTTGCTCTCTTGGGTGAAAATCATTTGCTCTCTTGGAGACCTCCCTCTTTACAACAACAACAACAACAAAGCCTTTTCCCACATGACCTCCCTCTTTAGGAACAACAAATTGAGGGCGCGGTGGACCCGTCAAAACCATGATTCCCATCAATAGATTCCGTGATAATCTCCATGAAGTCAGCCTTGACTGATTCCCAGAACCTTTTGAGAAAGAGCACTGGAAAACCACTAGGTCCAGGTGCACCATCATTGTTTAGGCCTAATAATGCAGTGTGGACCTCTGACTAGGAAAAATCCTTTACAAGATCAACACACTATACCTGGCGTCAAAGAGGATGCCCCCTGCCTCAACCATCTCCATTTACTAGGGGTTCGTTTGGTTGCAGGGTTGGACAAGATTGGGTTGAATTGAGGTACCCCTGTGAATAGTAAACTGTGAAGAGGATTGGGGTGTTTGGAAGGAGGGATACCCCGGGTTGGGCCAACCCAACCCTGCCCAACCGTGCAACCAAACAGAGCCTAGGAGGAACAATGGTTCGTACTACAGAAGAACTACGACTGTCTTCCCTGCCTCATCTTCATTGACCTGAACGCCCTTCACCAGAACCGACTGAATGGAATATAATCGGCTTCTCCCTTCAGTCATAAAATGGAAGAATTAGGTGTTGGCATCCCCTTCACCCAACACTTCCTATATTGTTGTTTCCACTCAACTTCTTGTTTCTTGTCCTCCTCTCGGATAATCTTTCGAAGACATGCCCTTTCCACCAGTTCGGGTTAAAGGAGCTCCCTGTGTCCACCCGATCATGCTGGTCCAAACTAATTTATGCTTCCTTGTGATGCGTGCCTCGTTACCCATGAACCTCCTTTTATATGTTCATAACTTCTTTTTGTTGCATCTAACCTGTAGAAAATTTTCAGTATGGCAGAACTGTCAGGGCATTGGAAGGAAGTCCAGAAATCAATAACCATCTCTCTTAATCCATCTACAAGTAACAATGCCTTCTCGAACTGGAATAAAAGCTGGGGTAACTAACCATCCCTAGAGATCCAAACTAAGGGTGTTTGATCTGTCTTGGAACATTGTAATGCGAAGACATGTGCCACAAGAAAGGCCCATATCAAGCTCTTTTAGAAAAAAAGATCCAACCTAGATCTTGACTTGGAAGCGCCAAATATAATGATAATCCATTGTATTCGGAACTATAGACCATTCACTGCCTCCTTGAAATCAGTAGGCCTCTCTCATGGCCTCCATGCAAGTGTGGATGATGTGGCAAACGAAGTGACATTGAAGTCACCTCCAATTATCCAGTTAGATGAAGAGAACCAAGCACTGGCTTCACAGAGGTTCTCCCATAGCATGTGCCAGAGATCTGCATCATTGGGGAATGTCGAGCAAGCCCTGCAGCGCTGATCATTAAGCAAAACGTTCACCATATGTCTACCAGGCAGTTCACTTTTAAGATTGAACATGTCACCATTCCAGGTTATAGGCAAACCTCCAATGGCACCAACCACGTCCATCGCCCTGAACTCGGAGAAACGGTAACCTAGAAGAACACCCCAATGGGCTTGATCACGATTGGATTTGTTCTCCTAAAAAATCACATTCCCGTGTTACTCTTATAGTAACATCTTTACAGTCGTCTTCTTCGGGTTGCCCAACTCATTTCCAAGTGATTACTTTCATGGATATGCCATTGTCTGCCCTATGGCAATGTCTGCCACCCTTGAAAGTGCGAAAATTGTTGCGCTAAGAGGTGAATTTTAGGTGTCGTCACTACGCATGATCTTCGACAGTTTTAAGATAAATAATTCAATGAAAAAGCTAAAAAGCTTCCAAGAAATGTAGCGGAAACTTCATATGTCAAACACAGGGAGGGGATGTTTGTAGCACTATTTTCGAGAAGAAATAAGCTCAAAATTGACATTCAAGCGAGACATTCTAGGAAAATTCTCATTTTTTTGAGCTCAAAACACAATAAAACATGCATTAATGTATTGTAGAACTTTCCATGATCTCGTAATTTTTCCATGATTTTTTTGGAATTTCTGACTATTTGTAATCAATTTTCAAAGATGTAGGGGCATAAGAGTAACACAATTTAAATAGGACCGAATTTTAAATTTTAGAAGTGCAGTATTTTGTTGCAGTTTCTCTAATCTGATATTTTAATTCAATAAGGAACTGAGGAAATTGCATAAAAAGAAAAATAACATCTGGAAATTACAAAAAGGTACCTGGTGGATCAAAACATAAAACAAAACAAACTTTATGATAAAAGAGCTAATATTCCAACTAAGGGAAAATGTGAAGATTGCAGAAATTAAAATAAAGCCTTACAAATTGCAATTAGGTATAAAAATAATAAAAAAACTTAAAATTACAACTAATTGTAGAAAGGCCCCTGCGGGCATACTAGCAAAGCCGTGCTTGACCTTGTTGTAGAGCATGATTGCGAGTAGGCTGCAGTGGAGTGTGCTACGGTAGAATGGGCTACAAGGGTGGAGTGGACGCAATGGCGAGTTGAGATATGGTTGAGCTCATGACGGTGTTGGGATTGGGCATGAAGACAAGGTAGAGAGAGGAGGAGGTTATCCGGCGATGGTTGGAGGGAGCGGTGACTGGTCCCTCGAACTCCTCCTCCCTCCATGTTATAGTGACAGAGGGAGAGGAAGAGGATGTGACAAAGGTCAGGGAAGATGGAGTGCCGTGGTGCCATGGCCAGTTGGCATCGTGTCGGAGGCCAACCGCTCCATCGGTTGTTGTGAGTGGAAGGAGAGGGGATGCGTCGCTACACCTTCTTAATTGGAGAAGAAGATAGATGCCAACCCCTTAGTGGGATGGTTTCAGCTATTTTGTGGTTTTTAAGGGAACTGAGAAGAGAAAAAAGCACAAATGAGCTTCTTCGAAATTGGACCTGAAAAATAAAAAGAAATGTTTGGAAATTTATATGGGATTTAAGCCCATGTTTGTTGATAAATATTTATTGAAATAAGAAAAGTAAACTTTGAGAATTTAGTTTACAAGGACATGTATACACTTTCTGGAAGATTTATATTGAATGAAAATAACTTTATGAACATGCATGAAATCTAGTAAAATGCACATGCACTTCTCTTAGATTTTGTTCTAAAAAGAAGAATAGTCATGATGTGTCACTGATTCATCACACCCCCATACTTATTTTTTGCTAGTCTCGAGTGAATATGTAAAAAAACAGAAAAGATTATAGAAAGGGGAAAGGGGGTATGCAACAGACACCCACGAAAGTCGTAGATTTTAACCCATGTTTGGACGAATAACAGACATAGATCGAGTTGACCTTTCGGTCAATAAAGTGTTTAAACTCCTTTTAGATTTGAGTACTTAGTTCGACAACCCTCGAGTTCTACTAACTTTAGTCGGTTCCATTCTTAGGTCAAATAAGATCATCTTGATCAACAAATATTCTCTTTAACATTGAGTAGATTTTGAACTGTATGTGATTGTTATATCTTTTCCCAGTTTGCAAGATAAATAAATCGTACAATCCAAAGAAAGGTACATGGAGATTCCCAATGTCTAAAGTTGCCATTCTCCCTATGCTTAGGCTCATTCTCATTTCGCCTAAGTCTGTCAACAACAAAGATGGGAGCAGATAGTAGAAAACATGGATTTGTTTCCATATACCATTTTGGTTTGTTGCTCTCAATTTTTTTCTTTTTGCAGAGCTTAACCTTGGGCCTCATTGATCTCTTTTATAATAGTATCATCATTGGTATGCTACTTGGCTTTTTTTTGTAGAGGTGAGTTATTTTGGTTGATATTTCTTTGATAGGTCTTTGCTTTGCATTTGCATTTTTGGTTTTGGTACACGTACCCCTTGTTGTGCCTTTTTTGATAGAATTGCTGAAGTATTTTGTAACTGTTATAAAATAACATTGCGGAAGCTAAATGATAAACTGAGCATAGAAATAGAGACAAACACGAAGAACACAAAAGATTTTACGTGGAACCATACTCCATGAGGAGCGGGATGAAACCACGGGAGAAGCCCTCAACTGGGCATATTTTTCTATTGCTTTTCTCAATGAGTACAGGAGGTCTGGGGCTCCTTATATAGCCTCTCCACAGCCTCCAAGTCCCACCACTGGACGATGTGGGACTAAACAACTGGATGGGGTAAATGGATCTTCTCCAGGATCCATTTACCCTGCTACAACACAATGGGCGGACAACCACATACTCCAACACTCCCCCTCAAGCTGGAGCATGCAATGCTCAACTTGGACAAACAGAAATAAACTCAACTCAACGCTACATGACACTACTGACAATATCAACCCAACACGCACATTGCTGCAGTCGAGGACGTTGCTTCTCATGCCGTGCAGGTGAGGAGGACGAACGGGCTGGAGTGTGAGTCTGCTGAATCTCCTCGTCGGAGAGCATGTTCTCTGAAATGCGCCTGTCAAAGTCACTGCAACTGAAATGAGTCTCCTCGTCGGAGTACTCTGGCCCGCCACAATAATGTGAACAACCGCTCCATCTCTGAAAAGGGCTGAACTGAAAAGGCCGTGGCTGTGCAATCCTCGTCGGAGTCCACGGTCGCTGGAGACTGGAGTCTGAAAAGTCTCCTCGTCGGAGAACTGGGTCTCTCCCATCTGGCTCAGAGAATGGTGCACTGCTCTGGTGTACCTATGATACCACATGAAAACCGTTGCCCTTAATGGCATAGGGAATGATCCTCTGCTCTGGAGTCCCTATGGCTCACATGAAGACTCTGGCCGAACAACAACAAGAATGATGGGGACCTCGAACTGATGATGGCAACATATGCACATCTGAAAATGACCGCACACTCGTGCGTGTCTGAAACTGAAGACTCGGAAACAATGATCGTCGCGTCTAAAACCGAACTGTAGAGTCTGATCAACTGACTGGTCTGGAAATTTGCATGTGAATCTGGAGCATCTGAATAGACCTGTGACTCTACATATACTCCCCCTTTCTCCCATACTTGTCGGAAAACAGAGAAATCGACAAAGTTGGGAGAAGAGAACATAATGGGGAAAAACAAAACATGAAATTTGCGGCTTTTCATTTCATTTTTTTAGGGATTTTTACCCGGCAGACCCTGAAATCTTTTGCAATTACCGCTACGACCTTTGAAACATCGTAATTCCTCCCTCGACTCTGTAAACTTGCTAACCCTTACCGTGCAGACCCTGCGGTCAAGGGCCGTTAATTGACCCGTTAAAAGTAACCCGATTCCGTGAATTTCAGTTTCATAATACCCATTTTGTTTCTCAAAATTACAAAAAATGCCCCTTACAGAAAATGCCCCTTCTCCCTCACGCGTCCGACCT
Source organism: Ottelia alismoides (assembly GCA_037367405.1). NCBI lineage: Eukaryota > Viridiplantae > Streptophyta > Magnoliopsida > Alismatales > Hydrocharitaceae > Ottelia > Ottelia alismoides. The sequence continues at coordinate 756,392 of JAZKJV010005765.1, forward strand.
TCCTCCACGACCCCCTCCGCCCAACCTCCCTCTGCCCGACCTTCCCTCCGCCCAACCTCCCTCTGCCCGACCTCCCCTCCGCCCGAGCTCGCCTATGTCCGACACATCGGCCTCTGCCCGACCTCTGCTTGGATGCCCACTCGAGCACGTCTCCGATCGAGGAACTTCACCAGAGGGGGGATGATCCTCGTCTCCGAGGCCCTGAAGGTCTTGGACAAGCAACCCAACGCCACTATGCAGGGAATCAGGAGATCAGAGTATTCCCCTTTCTCTACAACCTTCAGGAGCTGATCCACCACCGCCTTCGCCGCAGGGGAGGTCGGCTTAAATGCAGAATGCCGTAGATCCGCGTCCTTCTTAGCGACAAGAGCAATCTCCATGAGAGCCGCCGCGGAGTAGCTCCGCACCTCATCGGTACCCTTCTCGAGCAGCACGGCGAAGCAGAGCAAGGCCTTGGACTCAGTGACGCTCTTGCAGATGGAGGCGTTGTCCCTGCAGAGACAAGAGAGGGCCTTGGCGGCCATGGCCTTCATGTGGGCTTTGGTCGACAGATCCTCCATCTCCCTCCCCTTCATCACCAAAGCCGCAACAGCAGCAGAACCAACGCCGCCGGTCTTCGCCGGATGGTGGGTCGCGTTCGAGGTGGCGGTGGTCGTGGTCTTCAAAGTATTGCCGGTCATGGTGCTCTGCACTACAGAGTGCATGGACGTCCGTTGGTGGATGTGGTGGAGGGAGTACTTGCTGTGCTCCTCCACGGTCTCGAACGCGATGTGGCCGACGAGCAACCTCACGGCGTTGTGCTGGAGGAACATGTCCTGCGATTTGGGGAAGTGGGTCGCGAACTCCGCGACGGCCTTGGCGACGGAGGACTGCACCTTCATCGTACCATCCTTGAGAACTCCGGTGAGGATGGAGCACGCGTCGGCCTGCACCATGGCCTCGACGCTCTCCGGGTCGTTCCCGAGCAACCCAATAGCCCGGACGGCGTTCTCCTGCCCCTCGAGGATATGAGCCCGTCAACCTCGATCATGGGCGAGTTGGAAATGTCGAGTCTCTCGAGGGGGCGGCAGCATGTGGCGATGGAGGCAAGTCTTGAACTTCCGACCTTGAAGCAGTCCCAGAGGGGGAGGAGAAGGAAGGAGAGAGAGAGGGAGATGATATTAACTCAAGGTTAACTCAAGAAATTGACTCCAGTAAAGTTAAAATTGACGGCAGGGTTGTGGGGTAAGACGGAGCAAGATTACAGGGTCGAGGGAGGAATTACGATGTTTCAAAGGTCGTAGCGGTAATTGCAAAAGATTTCAGGATCTGCCGGGTAAAAATCCCTTTTTTTATTAGCCGTCACTTTTTTTCGTAAGCCATTCCAACATTTTTTTACTGCTTTTCATTTTCTTTTCTTTCCTTTTTTTTGTACTTGCGTACGGCTTTTTCTTGTACGTGCCTTTTTTTTCTTTTTTTTTCTTTTCTTTTTTTTGAAAAATGCGTACGGCTTTTTTTGCTATATGTACGCGCCTTTTTTTTCCGAAAACTGTACATCTCCTCCCCTTTTTTTTAAAATTAAAAACAGCCTAGCCCACGTGGTCTCAACTCATCTAACGGCTTCCTTTTTTTTCTTCTTTTTTTAATACAACGCATCTTTTTTTTTGAACCGTACAACCTTTTAGGGTTTCCCAATCGTGGGAACCCCACCTCTCAAAGTCGCCGCCCCCTTCAGGGCTTCTTCTTCATGTGCCGCCGCCAAGGGGCTCGGAGCGGGTTGCTGCTGTTTGGATAACGGAGTGGCTCCGCCTATGCCGCCTGCAGCTGTGTCGCTTGGAGGCTTGTTGTGCGTGATGGAGGTCGCCTAGCGATCTGGAGATGATGCACCGTGGAGGGGTTCCGCGTAAGGGCTGCTCATGCGCTGTAGATGCGTGCTGCCGGGGACAACCTACTCGCCGCCTTGGGCGCTGGGGACACTGCCGCCTGGGGTTTTTTTATCATGCTGTTGAAGGGTGGAGCCGTTTCGCCTGGAATGGTCCTCTCGCGCCACCTGTGCGAGATCAGGAGGGGGCGACCGCGCGAGGGAGAAGGATCGGGGCCTGCTTGCTTTCGCCTGAGTAGATGAGCGTGCAGGGGCTCGAGTTCCTGGAGCTCTTGTTGGATCTCGTTGCTGGAGCCAGTGCTCGCACTGCCTGACACGCATCGCCTGAGGAGGAACGACGCCAGGAGGGCGTCGCCTCCTGGAGAGGGCTGGGAAGAGGCGATGCCCTAGAGGAATAGGGCTCGATTACCTATATGGAGGGGTCGTTGCCAAGAGATCGGCTGGAACATGGAGATGAACAGATTGAAGTCGCCTATTGCACAACCTTGAGAAAGGGGCCGCCTCGTCGAGTGCCGCTCCTGGACGATAGGGTTTGGAAAAAAACCCTAGAACTTGAACCAAATATGATCATAATGATACAAACTAATCTTCAAACAGACATCTTCAAAAACATGAACTCTAACATCGAATCTCGAATAAAAATAAGAAACTTAGAATCCTCAAGAATCGATCCCGCTCTGATACCATGTTATAAAATAACATTACGGAAGCTAAATGATAAACAGAGCATAGAAATAGAGACAAACACGAAGAACACAAAAGATTTTACGTGGAACCCTACTCCGTGAGGAGCGGGATGAAACCACGGGAGAAGCTCTCAACTGGGCATATTTTTCTATTGCTTTTCTCAATGAGTACAGGAGGTCTGGGGCTCCTTATATAGCCTCTCCACAGCCTCCAAGTCCCACCACTGGACGATGTGGGACTAAACAACTGGATGGGGTAAATGGATCTTCTCCAGGATCCATTTACCCTGCTACAACACAATGGGCGGACAACCACATACTCCAACAGTAACAAGAGGGCACACATATGTAAATTAACTTTTGGATACACTATACGAGGCAAGTTTGCTGATAGACCCAGACATAAATATAAGAAGTGGTCTTCAAATTTAGATTATTGAATTTTGTTAAGCATAGATTCAGTTTAAGCATTTGGTACTACAATCGTAGTCAATCACTTTCCTTGGTAGAGATTGAATCAATGTCTTGTATACATAAACTAAGTTGAGCTACTTTTAACGTGCATATCATTCAAAAATCATCAACAGTGATATAACTGCTCAAGTCGATCTTGTTAAACAGAGTTTTGGTCACTGCATGAACTAGAGGAATTCAAGGATTTAATTACACAGTGGACCTGAAGAAGCAGAATACTCAGACCAATGCAACATCTTGGAAATCATTCAGTGGGTGAAGTGTCACGTTTAAGGAAGTGGAGGGAGTGGCATGAGGTATAAATGCAGATGATGTACACGGTCCAGATGGTGTCCCGGTTTTCTTATGTCAGTAGCTTTGGGAGATTGTAGGGAAGGATGTTATAAACGTTGTGAAAGAATTTACCAAGGGCAACTCTAGCTTCGACAGGTTAAACATGGTGCTCTTATTTCTTATCCCAAAGAAGGAAGTGTCGGAAAGTATAGAGCAGTGTAGGTGATATCAATATCGACATCGTTATCGTGTCCATACGATATATCAACGATATATCGATGCCATATCGCTAATGTCGAATCGATTTTGTGAAGAAAATAGCCTCCCAAGGGCAAATATTGGCCATATCGGCGATATATCGGTCACCTATTGATACCAATATATCACCCATATATCGTTGATGTATCACGATATGACTTTCTATGAGATAGAGAACTTCACCCTATAGCTATCTCTAATGCAATCTAATTGATAATGGCCAAAGTAATGACAGACAGTCTGAACACAGTTATGAATGACATCATACAATTTGCTTTTATTCATTGGAGGCATATTAATGACGATTTAACTATGTCGACTGGAATTATCGCAGATTGGAAATAGAGATACTCATAGATTAGTGTGGAAAGTAGACTTCTCTAAGGTTTATGATATGGTGGATTGGTGCTTTCTTTGGTCAACAATGACAAGAAGTGGGGTTCCCAGATCTTTGGATTACATGGATGAAAAGATGCATTACCACTACGTCATGTTCGGTACTTATTAATAGGTGACTTGAGGAGGGTTTCTTCCAGCCTCAATGGTAGAGAGGAGGGGGATCAGCATCGATGCCCTCTAGTACCTATGTTTTTTGTCATTATTGCTGATGTCTTAGCTTGTATTGTTGAACAAGCAATCCAACAGGGTATCACTACTGGTTTTTCTCTTTGTGATGTCTCTATTCCTCTTCTGCAATATGTTGATGAAACTATTTCTTTATTGAAGGGGAAAACATGAAGCGCTTGGATTGATTGCCGTACTCGAAAATTTTTGCGAACTCTCTGAATTAATTATGAATAAAAACAAGACAAAGTAGTTCCTTTTGGCCTCTCAGACGAGGAGGCGGAGGCTTGCAGTTTAGCGCTGGACATAACCTGTGGTTCACTTTCGATTTGCTATCTATGGCTTCCTTTGACGTGTGGAATGCATAGAACTACATTGGCTCCCTGTCATGGAGAAGCTGGAGAAAGTTTGGCTGGTTGGAAGGCCTCTTTGCTTTCACGTGGTGGACATCTGGTACTTGTGAAGGCTTTCTTGCAACAATACCCATTTTTTCCATGTCGACGAGACTTCTTCCAGTCGGCATTCATTGACGCCCAGTGACTGCCTGAGCGCCCTCCTCAACGCACCGCATTCTCGAAACCCCACTCTATGCACTCTATGCGCATATGCGGACTGCATAAGCAGGCTGTGCGGTCGCATATGCACATTGTGCGGCCCGCTTATGTTGTAGACTGCATAATGATTACCGGATCTGGATCTTAGATTCGGATACGATTGGGATAAGGGAACCCCGATTCCAACGATAGAAAAGAATCTAAATCCTCCAACGATAGGGGTTAATGCTATTTTTTATTCTTGATTTTTTACATGCTACTGCTAGTTTTTTTAATGTATGATGTGTTGGTATCTTTTTTTAATGTTTGATGCTACTGTTATTCGATCCTATGTTGTAGTAAAACGCTACGCCTATTTCTTTTGATGATATTGCTACTTTGATGCTAGATGCTACTGCTTTTCAATCTTACGTAGTAGCGGAAAACTACTGCTTTTTTTGTGCTTCTTTTATCTTTTTATGTTTGATGTAGAATTCTCTTGTAACAAATTCTAATTTTTGTTTATAGGTATTAATATACATTATATACTTGAATTCTGAATATAATAAATTTGGATTGTAACATAATATGTTACATACATAATAATCATGAAGGAGATGTATATAGAACTCCGAATTCCCATGGTATGTTTGATTTTTTTGATGTTTGAATGATATTGTGATGTATGATATTGTTTTCTAACAATGTTTGGGATTGATGTTTTGAGCTCTAAATGAAAGTCATTTTCATTATATTTTTTATTGTACCATATTTATTCATAAATTCAGTTCAGTTGTAGTCACTTTGCTAGATATTTATTTATTTTTAAATAAAAATAGAAAACCGCGTAGAACCACATATACTCCGCATATGCCCCCGCATAACGCTTAATCACTATTGGGTGAATTGTCCGAATGCATACACATACCCCCTTCCTGAACTTTGTTGACGCCTTGAGATAATTATGAGGAGATTTCTTTTGAAGCAACACTGGTCAGGTTAGAACATGTATGCACTTGATCGATTGGAAAATAGTCACGCTCCTCAAAGATGAGGGTGGACTTGATGTATCTCGCCTGCAAACTATGAATAAAGCACTTTTGCTGAAATGGGGAGCAAGGTTCTAGGGAAGAGGTGAAGGCTTCTGTTATAGACTCATCCGTGGTATCTATGGCATCCACGCTCAAGATCACCTCGCGATTCATCCTTCTTTCTACAACTTATTTTTTTGGAAGGGTATTTGCTCCTTGATGCCACAGTTCCCTGAGCTTTTCTCGCCGACTTTTGGGGATGGATGTTCGTTTCATTTCTTGACAGACAACTGGTCATATGATGGACTACCAGCATCTCGTTTTCCGTGTATTTTTGCACTAAAAACCGATCATGGGGTTTTGGTAGTGGACTGTTTGGAGAACGGCTCTTGGATGCCTTCGTTTCTTACATATTTCTTTGACCAGCGATTGTAGGATCTCTTGGAGCTCCTTGATTATATTAGTCTTTAGGCGGGTCCGATGGGGGAAAGGTCCACTGAATCTGTATAGATGTGGATTTTTATGTGAAACATGCCTATAAATGGTGGATAAAACACCCACCTCGACACCCGAATGATTTGTTCGAGATTGCAATCTTATTTGGGAACTAAAGGGACCAACTTGCATCAAGCTTTTTCTGTGACTGATGGTCATGGAACGAATCTTGACGAGACACCGTTGTTCTAGATTTTTTGTGGGGGAACATACGGATGTCTACCCTGTGATGGAGCTGTGGACACCATAGACCATCTTTTCTTCTCTTACGAGAAAATTAAGTCTGTAGGCAAGGTTTTGACATTGGCTGGATGAATTCAATTGGCAATGATAACTTCTGGGACTCGTTATACAGTGCTAGGCATGGCAGCTTAGATGAAATGCTTCTCCTGTTTGTGGCAATCTGGGCGATATGGTTAGCAAGAAATGGAATGATTTTTGCATCAAATCATTTCTATGTTGAAAAAGTTATTTTCCACACTAGGACTCTCCTCGAGTCATGGCTCGAATAAGGTAATACTTGTATTTTTCTAATAATTTAATATGTTCGGAGCAGAGTGTTCCCCCCTTTTTGGTTTGTTTTTCTCTCCTATTCATATTTACCATTAAACATGTCTAATTAATCAGCAAGACTCTCGTCTATATGGTGTGTTGTGCCGTCTAGGTGTTATGGGAGGTCACATATAGAGCTCTGCAATGTACCTTGCGGAACATACATGATAGGATTCTAGGCATCTCACTATTGTACATGTATTAGCCACACAACATATAACATTTAAGAGACATATGTTGAATCATACTTTTTATGCACCACAATATATATGTAATATTTGATATTTTGATACATTTATAGCCTACGAATCCCTATTTGAACGTATGAAAAATTTATAGAAAGTGAAATGGAATAGCTTTATTTTTTGGTGTTTTTATCGTTATAATTCCATCATATATTATACTGATAAATATTATGTATTGATCAGGTTATATATAATTTCATGGACATATATTTAATTGAAGTTTTTATGTGTATTTTTCTCTATAAATCAAGGTATATTTTCTGTCTATAAATTGAGGTTTACACCTTGGCCGCCTTGATGATACAACCTCAATCACAAGGAAAATGCTTCATTCTGCATTTTGTTTTTCAAAACTTTGGTATAAGCTGTCTAAAAGGGGTTTGTATAACCAACGAGCACCAAATGTGTGCCCACTACGTTATTGGCTTTTCCCCAACTATTTCCCACCTGTTATTAGAGTTTCAACACGTAGGAAGTGCTCATTTGTTCCTTTTAACATAACGATAAGATCGCTAAATGAAGGTGTTTCTGTAATTGGAGGAGGGCCATGCCGTGGAGGATACATGGTAAATGTGAATAGCTGGAGGAAGGTGTAAAACTTTACCCAAATAGCTTTAACCGTAGTGATAATATTTATCATGCATATTTTTCATATTTTCTAATTTATTTTGGTCAACAACGATATTCTCCATAATTCAGAAGTTGTTCTCAGGTTTATAGCCTTCAGGACACGGAAAAAATGCCCCTTGAGCTAGCGAATGTGCTGTCACATGAAAGAGAGCCTGTTGATGATCCAGAGCTTCGTATTCAAGCTCTGGAATCCATTTATTTAATTTCCTTGCAGGTGGGGACACTACGTGGAAGTGAATTTCTGATTTTATGTCTTTGGCTATTTATTTATACACTCCAGATCTTGCTGAGCTCATATTAACTGATGTATAGTATGACCATCTCAGCATAAAACTATAGGCCTTACTCAATGTTATTTGTCTTTTTGGGGTGTAATATTTTGCTAGTCATCTTTAATTAAACAATGGAAATGGAGAACTTTTTTATGGTGCAGCAGTCCTTTTGCTTTAATAAACAGATGCAGACTATATCATTCATTGTCTTTAATCACAGAAAAACGTACGAATCACCTAATTTTTTTTGAAGGTTTCCCACTATGATCCCTATTTCTGCGCTCAGTACTGTGGGCTCTAATGCTGCAACATTCTTTTCCATCAATGCAAACTACATTGCCATCTATTTTGACAGATTTACATTTATGCTCTGAAATCACCCTCAGAGTTGGGATCAACTCGTCTTTACTCTCTCACTCATGCATTTCTCCATCCCTAGGTATGTACTTTGTTGCCCTTCTCCATCCTCATGCTGAGTCTGCTTGTCTTCTCCATGCTTCTCTTTTGTTAAATGGGTTATCCACTACCCTCATGGGAATTCTTGGACCAGATACATCACCAACAAGAAGCTTGAGAGAGAACGGGAAAGAGATGGTATATTGGATCAGGGTAGGGCTTACAATGCGAGGTAATTCTTTTGTATGAGTCGTGCTTCTCCCTTTGGATGGAGGTTTGTATCTATAGGGCATGTATAGCCCCTCACATTGTCCTCCCTTACCCTTCCACGCTTGTGAGACCCGGTCCGTGCAACCACTGGCTCGCACAATGGTTGATGAAGGCTTTAATCGCGAGGTCACCATTTGGATTTGTTCAAACATCTCACATTTGACTGAAGCAGTCAGCATTTCTTCACTCTTCCTATTCGTGCAGTATACACATGGAAATGTCTTCATATGGATCATTATTCGTGAAAACCTCTTCCTTGATTCATGCATTCCCGAATCTCATTAATCCAGCATGTTTAATATATGTACATGTTCTTATTCCCTTAGAGATTCAACCAACATACCACTTGTAGGTATATATGTTACCGTGATTTCTTTCTTTGCCACTATATTTTGTATATAGTGATATTAGATTTTAATATGCTTTCCTTTGGAACTATTAACCCTACTATAGATCAAGCTTATTGTTTCTTGATATCACAATACATTTCAATTGGTCCTTTAATGAATTTAAGCCTTAAGTTTTTCAGAAAGTGTTTAATCCAAATTGCACGACCAGTGGTCATGCTATATGTAGTGTATTCTACTTCTGCATATGTCTATATACACATCTTTATTTCTTGCTACATCAAGAAACAACTACTTCACTAAACATGAAAAAATAACCTGACGTGGATTTCCTATCATCTACACCTCCTCCAAATTTCGCATCGGAATGTCCAATTACCTAAAGTGATTCAGCTTGATAATACTAATTTCAGATGTATAATTCCTTTTAAATACCGAAATATCCTCTTTATAGCTTCCCAATGTGCTGGTACGATATTACTTTGATATATAGATAATAGGCTAACCGGATAAGCTAAGTGAGGTCGAGTATACATCATAGCATACATTAGACCAAGGCCTCAAATGTCAGATTTCGGTTTCGTTTCGGTAAGCCCAGAAAAGGAATTTCGGTGGAATTTCGGTGAAATGGCCGGAAATTGGGAAAACGACTTGAAAACTAATTTTTTCAAAATTTAAGATTTGTAATGTTGTTTAATCAATAAAAGAGGCATAAATACAAGTTTTTTTTGCTTATAATAAGATGTTATAATGTTCAGTACCTTAAAATAATGATTTCGGTCATCATATCAATGACCGTCCAGAGTGAAATTTCATATTTCAGTACACGGTCAAATTTTGGCATTCAATTTTTCTATCAATTCTCAAAAGAATAATAATACTTTTATTTAGAAATAAAATAAGACACACACACAAACACGAATATTTTAACATGTATGCCAAAATAAATGCATAGTAGAGTTTGTGATCGTAAAATGTATGTTATACGAGACTTGGAATTTGGAAACTTGGCTCTCCAAGACTTAAGTTAGGTTGTGAATTGTGACTTGTGAAGTTGTGAGATGGAATGAGAACATATACATTATATTTATCGGGTTTAAATAGGACCCTTAGTGGCCTTATTTATTACAATGGTGGTTGGGATAGTGGCTTATATTGCAATGGTGGTTGAAATAGTGACCTATAAATTTCATTTAGTGACCAAACAGTACCTATGAATATCAATAAGTGGCCTAGGCATGACATATGGTGACCTAGAACAATTTCAGTCGAAATGGACCGAAATGGACCGAAATGAACCGAAATTCCACCGAAATCCGAGAAATTTGTGAACAATTTCCACCGAAATGGACCGAAATGACCGAAATTCGGCCGAAATTTCGGCCGAAATCCTGGAAACAGATATTATACATGGTTTCGATGTCGGTATCGCCACGAAACCGAATTTCGACCGAATTTTGGTCGAAATTCGCCGAAATTTAAGGCCATGCATTAGACTTCCCACTGCTTGTGCATATCGAACTTCTAGATATTTCAGCTTTTTCCAGGAGATTGACTCTTACTGAGTCTCTTTCCCATCACAATTGGTGTAGGAGTTGGAGTGCTATTATGCATTCCACATCTCTTTAGTACATTATGCACATATTTTTTCTTAATTAAGATTTATTGCTCTTAAGTCTCTGTCTTATAATTTGAATTCCTAGAACGTACATTCATTGCTCCCTCTTTTTTTCATCGAGCATGACTATGACAATACTTGCGAGTGGTATGTCATCCACATAATTACATTATTAAAAACCTGCTCTTCTTTATGACATTTGTACAGTTATCCAACTTATTTGCGACAAAATCAAATTGTATAGTATTATCATGAAATTTGGTATACCGTTGCGTGAAGACTGTTTTAAGTCATATAATGACTTTCTTAACTTAAAATCCTTCTCTTCTCACTTTTTACCTGGAATCCATCAGGTTACCACATATATATTTCCTCTCATAATTCTCCATTAAGGAAGGTTGTTTTCAAATCTATATAGCATAGTTCCAAATCCATTTATGTGACTATAGCTATAATCATATGTATTGCTACAAACTTGGCGACCAAATAGTAGGCTTCCTAGAAGTTTATTTCAGCTTACTGAGTACAACTTTTGACAACTAATCTAGTTTTGCGTTTATTAACAGATCCATCAATTTAGTACTTTTTCTTGAATACTCTACCTTTTGGCAGATCACATATAATAGCTCCCACAAATGTTCACTCAATTAAGTCTACTTCATCCCTCATGGCGGAGTGCATGATTCTGACTCATACTAAACCATCGCTTTGTCAAAGGATATAAGATATGTACCATTTGCTACGTCTTAATCTATGGTGTAATATGCTGCCTCACATCCATGAAATATAATATTCCATCCATGCGGGTTGTATTCTGGGCCTCTTGTTTTCAAATATACTTGTGAGCTATGTGGGTTCATCCACTTCCTCTAAAGGATCATCATTTTCTATAGGTTCATTCTCCAAGTATTGATGATTGGTATCATCCAAGGTTCGAAAAAATTAAAGGCGGAATGAGGCGTTTTCCCTGGAAGCGAGGCGAGGCGTAGCCTCGAGGCGGTCGAGGCGTAAGCCTCAGTTTGTATAGAAAAATAATTATAAAATATATAATAAATATATTTATTGGTGAAATAATATAATCTGACAAACATATAGTATATAACAATGTAATATATGATGATATTACGAAGATAAGAACATGAAAAAAGAATATGTCAATGCCATAAACCTTTCTACTGAATTTCTACCCAATCAAAAGGAAATCATTGGTTGTAACTATCGCTAAATTTTTTATCTAAAGGGGATTGGCTATAGTTGTCATTATAGATATCCAAGTTGTTGATATGAATCATATGATTTGAATCCTAACTATATGTTCTACTGCACTCAGATGAAGAACGGTCTGATGTCCTTCCTGTGCCACCATACCCACGATACACCGTCCCGATTTTTTTTTCTTATATGAGTATTCAAATTCGTGTACACTTTTTTATATGTTTAAGGATGTAATAGTAAGAGTTCACTGAAATAATTTGGCATGTTAATGGTAAATATGAATATGAAAGAAGTCAAATTTAAGCATATAAGTATGAAAGAGGTCAAATTTAAGCATTCATCTTGCATAAATATATACTCAACAACAAGACCTTTATAAACATATGAAAATACGAATAGGATTAATTTTTTCCTTTAAAAAAATACTTGAAAAAGCCCCTCACGCCTCACCTAGCGCCTCGCCTCGCCTCAACGCCTCGCCTCGACCGCCTCAGGCATCTGAGGCGTACGCGTCTGCCTGGGGGTCTGAGGCGGTCGCCTCAGGGCGTTTTCTCAACGCCCCGTTTCACCTCGAGCACCTTTGCGTCTCGAGGCGCATTTTTTTAAACCATGGTATCATCTACTAATTCTTGTCTCATATATAGACATTTTTCATTGTCATGTATGACCATCAAAGGATTTAGTTCCTCTACTTCATGCTCCTTCTCTTGATGTTTTTCAACGAACGTTGAATCATGACTTTCGAGCAAACCTTTAGATTTATGGGAGAACCTATATCCTTTAGAATGTTTACTATATCCAACAAATTTGCACTTTAATGTCTTAAAGTCTAGCTTACTAACTCCGTACGAAGACTTGTACAACACTTCCCCATTTCCAGAGATGACCTAATTCAGGCTTCCTCCCATTCCAAATTTCATATGGCGTTAATTCTACGGACTTGGTGGGAGAATCCTATTCTATATGTAACTAGCGATAAACACTTTTCCCCACAAAATTTCTTTTAGACCCGAGTGCGACAACATACATCTTACTGCAATCATCATTGTTCCATTCTTTCTTTCCGCCACATCATTTCATTGTGGTGTACAAGTTATCATAATATGCCTATAAATGCCTGCTTTAATACAATACTCTTCAAAGTCTTTTGAGGTATATTCATCATCTTTATCAATCATAAGAGTCTTAAATGATTTCCCTATTTTATCTCCACTTCGGTCTTATATCTTTTGAATGTTTCAAATGCTTTTAGTTTTATTCCTAAGAAATAGACAAGAGAACTTCGATTAATCGTCAATGAATGTTATGAAATGTTCCTTATTTCTATGTATATTGATACTCAACGATCTCCATATGTTTGAAAGAATTATTCTTTTGATCGAGCTCACGTCGAGAATGATTTTCTCGTCATATTGCCAGTTAGATAATGTTTGCAAGGCAATGTAGCCTTGCAATCCTAGGCAAGATCATATTTAATCATTTGATCCATCTTTGAATTTTGTAGATGAACATGTCTCATGTATCACCAATTATAATCAGATGAATAAATCTAGAATACTTAGAAACCACATTCTTTGTTTCGTTAGAAGTTATTACAGGCAAGGTTGCAGAAAGCGGTAGTCGGTATTCAGTCGGCGGGGTCACCTACTAAGGATTAATCGGTAGTCGGGCGACTAGTCGGAATTAGTCGGTCATTAGTCGGTTTTGAATTTTTAATTATTTTAAATATATAAATCAGTTTTTTATACATATATTCGTATGTATATACATATATTTGTACATTTTATATGACATCATGATGAAACAAAAGAAGTAATTGACTTTAAATATAACATTAAGCACATTAGAATTTGTTTGCTTTAAAAAAAGTGAAAAACAAAAAAATAAAAAAGGTTGTTGTAAAAGTCGGCCAGACTAGTCGGGTGGACCGACTAAGGGCCGACTAGGCCTAGTCGAGTCGGCTACCCCCCCGACTCGACTAGTCGGACCGACTAGTCGGCCTAGTCGGCCGACTTTTGCAAGCTTGATTACAGGAAGACATAATAGGCTATGTTGAGGTACAAACTTTCTCATGACATAGACCTTTCTATTCTTTCATATGGATGCATGTTTACTGTAAAAATGAACTTCAAAATATTTCTTGAGTAGAACTGGAATAGATAGAGCTTTTGCCACGTTCGTGGAGTGAATAGTATATTATGAAGAACCATTACACTATCACCAATGTTATGCATGTATGTCCAACACCTTCGACATCCAAGTAGGTGTTGTTTCCCATGAAGATCATTTGTTCTCCTTTCTTCATTTCCTTGAAGTCCATTAACCCTTAATTCATGTTGGCAATGTGGAGTTGCATAGAGTCAATTCACTACCGTTACAATTTGTGATTGCAGAGTTGCACTCCATGATAGTCACGAATTCAGTTTTCTTCTTGGCTTTATTCTTAGGCTCTTTAGAATTTTTCGACTTCTTCTTGGGGCAATTGACCTTGAAGTGGACATATTTGCCACAATTGTAGCACGAGATACGTAGGCACTTCCAACCTTTTTTCCCTTGAAATTCGCATTGAATGGTCCTATTCTTCTCTTTGCATTCACCACATTTGCTTATTCTTCTTCCTCGACATCAATGATCTTAACTTTTGATTTTTACTTCGAGAGATCCCTTGCTCAATTACCATATGCGTAGGTAGGCCCATCACACTCTTGATGTTGTCGTTCATCCTCAGAGATATGTCAACCATGTGAAGGACGGCAGGAGACTTCATAGAATGGTGCTATTTGCATCCTCTTCGGAATCACACAATAAACGACCGCTTGATTCTTGGCCATCATGATCATCTTGTTCACATGCTCGAAGATGCTTTCAGATCCTCTCATTCTACATAAGTTGTACTCGTGTATTTAGTACTATTAAGGTACTCGATTTTCCCCTCTTCAACAGTAATTGTTTTGCTTGCTGTTTTTCTAATCAAATGAATGTAAATCAAAGATAAGAAAAAGCTATTTAATAGGAATAATCAAAAGATGCTTTTTAAGCAATGAAGATAGATTGAATTTTAATCAGTAAAAAAAACTTGCAATGAGATTCAAAAGCTTTAATGTACTTTGTTGGATGGACAAGAAATACCTTTGAATGTGTCTATTACAAGCATTGAAAAATCATCTACACTCAAGATACACATATGCTTCTGTTAGAGCAAAATTCTTCGTTGTTATTCCATAGAGCCCTAGGTTCTTTTATATAGAGAAAACCCTTAGTAAATTACATAGATGTACAGGATATAAATAAGAAATACGTAACGGTACATCATGACATAACGTAAACCTCTATACTCCCCTCAAGATCGAGCATAGATATCGATCATGCTCAGCTTGGAAGAACATCTCTGGAAAGGTCCTCTGAGCAATGGCTCGGTAAATATATCAACAGTCTGGTCCTCTGAACTGACATGTGAAGTAGAAATTAAGCCATTCTGGATCATGTCTCTGGTGTAGTGACAATCCACCTCGATATGTTTTGTTCTTTCGTGGAATGCTGGATTATTGGCATGAACAATGCTGCTTGGTTGTCACACTGAAGCTGCATGGGTAAAGAGACATTCACATTCAAATCTTCTAAAACTGCTCGGACCCACATCATTTCTGTGCTTGCTTGTGCCATGGCTCTATATTCAGATTCAACACTAGATCTTGCCACAATAGTTTGTTTCTTGCTTTTCCAAGAAACCAGAGAGCTTCCTACAAATATAGCGAACCCTGAAGCAGACTTACGATCCTTCGGTCACCCTGCATAATATGCGTCTGCACAAGCGGAAATGGACAAATCTATGTTCTTTCTAAATAGCAAACCTGAGCCTGGAGAAGACTTCAGGTATCTCAGTGTCATGTACAGGGCTTCCATATGAACTTGTCTAGGCTGCTCCACAAATTGACTCACCCGGCTTATTGCAAAAGCAATATCAGGTCGAGTTATGGTGATGTACAGAAGCTTACCCACCATCTCTCTGTATCTTCTTTTGTCCACCTCTTAAGTATCGTTGTCATATAGTTTCATACTTGGGTCCATAGGAGTGCTCGATGGCCTGCATTCAACCATTCCTGTTTCAACAAGGAAATATGTAACATTTCCTTTGGGTCATCACCATACCTTGTGCATTTCTCGCAAATTCCAAACCCGGAAAGTATCGTAGGGTAGCTAGATCCTTCGTAACAATCTGACTGCCCAATAATGTTTTAGTCATCTCGATTCCCTGAGCATCATCTCCTGTAACCAGAATATCATCAACATATACCATGACAACCATGGTACCTCTGGGAGTCTTCTGAATAAACAACGAATGGTCCGCATTTGATCTTTTGAACCCCTGTCGTTCAATTAGCTGAGAAAGCTTCTGGAACCATGCCCTTGGGCTTTGTTTAAGGCCATAAATCGCCTTATGAAGTCTACACACCATATGATTCTCCCCCTCAGCAGTAAAACCTGGTGGTTGCTGCATGTAGACTTCATCATGTATATCTCCATACTAGAATGCATTCTTGACATCTAGTTGAAAGATAGGCCAGTCACGTACCACAACAACAGATAGAAGTATGCGAAGCGTCGAGTGTCGAGCCACTGGTGAAAACGTATCCAAATAGTCGACACGCATATGTTTGCGGTCATTTGCAGATGAGCATATGTTGCCATCATTTGTCAGTGGTCCCCATCATTCTTCTTCTTGTTGTTCGGCCAGAGTTTTCATGTGAGCCATTGGGACTCCAGAGCAGAGGATCATTCCCTATGCCATTGAGGACAAGGATTTTTATGTGGTATCATAGGTACACCATAGCAGTGCACCGTTCTCTGAGCCAGATGGGAGAGATCCAGTTCTCCGACGAGGAGACTTCAGGCACAGTTTCAGACTCGATGGTCAGATTCCGAGTCTTCAGTTGACTCACACTCCAGCCCGTTCGTCCTCCTCACCTGCACGGCATGAGAAGCAACGTCCTCGACTGCAGCATAAAATGTGACATCTACACTAACGTAGTACTTGTCATTAATAGGATCATAGCAGCGATAGCCTTTTTGTGTCCGAGAGTAACCGACAAAAACACACTTAACAGCTCTAGGAGAGAGCTTGTCAAGTCTTGGAGACAGGCGGTGAACAAAGGCAACCATACCAAAGATACGAGGAGTAAGTGAAAACAAGTCCTTGTCAAGGAATAGAATAGAAATTGGAACTTTCTCCCCAAGAACAGAAGAAGGCATACGATTTACCAAATAGCATGCTGTAAGTATAGCATCTCTCCAAAATGCTAATGGCGCAGAACTCTGGATGAGTAATGTTCGAGCAATCTCAAGAAAATGACGATGTTTCCTTTCGGCGACACCATTCTGTTGTGATGTGTAAGCACAGGAAGTTTGGTGAATAATGCCTTTGGAGGAAAGAAGCTGAGAAAGATCACGAGTGCAAAATTCCAATGCATTATCCGTACGCACATATTTAACAGTAGAAGAAAAAACATTTTGCACTTCATTGATAAGATTTTTTAGAACATGTCCTGCTTCAGATTTATTCTTAAGAAGAAAAGTCCAAGAGACACGAGAAAAATCATCAACCACGACTAGATAAAACATGTGTCCCTGAAGATCAGGTACACGACTAGGACCCCAAATATCTATATGAAACAACTCAAACGGGGAGCTACTTCTCCGACTTTGACGACTAGGGAAGCTAGAACGGTGATGCTTCCCTAACTGACAAGCTTCACAGCGAAAAGATGAATTTGGAGAAATATGAGGTAGAAGGTGACACATTTTCTAGAGCGGAAGGTGACCAAATCGAAGATGCCATGTGTATGGAGAAACAGATCCCTGCGAGTGAAGGGAGACACCAGCATAGGAGTTTGGAACCAGACGATATAGACCATTATGCTCAGAACCACAACCGATCACCCTGCCCGTTAGTATGTCCTGAAAATGAGAGATAATGGATCAAATATAGCATGATAGTGCAAATCTTTCGTAATCTGACTAATTGATAATAAATTCATTGAAAACTCAGGTGCATGTAGAACATTCATTAAGTGCATGGAGGGTGATAAGGAGATCTCCCCCTGTCCAATAATAGGGGAATGAGTGCCATCAGCAATAAGTACGGAGCGGCCAGGAGCAATGTCCCTGTAGGACTCAAGTTTATTTCTGTCACGACAAAGATGATGGGTGGCTCCAGAGTCTACAATCCAACCAGATAGATCATGGCAAGGACGAAAAACATTAGTACTACCTGAAGTACTGGCAACAGCAGAGGTACTGGCTGATGCTGAAGCTGCAACATCAGAGGATTCACTTGGAGACTCCGTCGATGACTGGGGCATAATGTCACGAAGCCGCGCCACAAGTTCCTCGAACCTGTGATCTGGAGTAGATGCTGAAGGAGACGGAACATGCTCAGCTACACGTGCCGAAGCTGGAAAGCCATGCTTGGAATAGCATGTGTCCTCGGAATGACCAGTGCGATGACAAAACGTGCACGTCTGACGGATATGACCTCCTCAGCCACGTGTACCATGACCACGAATAGAAGACGAACCAGCTCGCCCTCGCGATACTGCCATCGCCGAAGGAGGTGGAGTAGCTGTGCTGGAGGAAACAGAGATACGACTGAGCCGCCTGTAGACTTCCTCCATAGGAGGAATAGTAGCATCGGCAAGGATCTGAGAGCGGGCTGCCTCATACTCAGGGTCAAGAGCCGCAAGTAATACTCCCACCATCGTAGCATTGCGAAAGGTCTTCTGTTGCTCGGGCGTGGCTGTGAGCGGGATGGTACTGTATAATTTCTCGAACATCCCTCGCAATGACAAGTAGAGAGAGTGAAGTGGACGCCCATTTTGCTTGATCGTGAAAATATCATGCTGCAACTGCAACATCTTAGTCTCGTTCCGCACTTGCGAATATGTAGTAGCCAGAATATCCCACATCGCCTTGGCGGTGGGCTGATGGAGGACGTCGTTGGCAATCTCCATTGACAGTATCCCTGATAACCAGACCTTTGCATACGCATCATCAGCCTCCCAAGAGGTGTATATCCCCGTCTTCTCTGCCGGCTCCTCTTTGGTAAGAATGTGTTTCTTACCACATGACTTCATGAGACTCAGGAACTGCATCGCCCAGAGCTCATAGTTTGTCTCGTCCATCTTGACTATCGGCGCGGAACCTTTGAATGCGCCTGTGGAGGGCATATCGACTTTTTGTTCTGACATGTTGCCGGAGGAGAAGACCTAGGGGTGATAGACACAAGAACTGATGTCTATAAAGATTTGATGGGATTCAAGTGCATATGTAGACTTTTATGCACTTGAATCCATGAAGGAATAGGGCCGACTAAAGAAGAAGGACCGGGGGAGGAGGCTTCCTCGGCGGCGGCGGCGGAGAGAGAAAGGCGGCGACGGTATAGAGGTAAGCAGAGGGAGAGAGAGGGGCTGATGCAAAATGGAATTCGGCGCGGCGCGGGAAATAGATTTGACGGTGGATTTTTCGATGGTAGAAGAGAATAGAGGGTTGAGAAGAAGAAACTGGAAGGGTTGAGAAGAGAAGACATGCCGGATGCGCGGGGTTAGAGAAGAAGAAACGCGTAGACCGCGATGGGAAGAGAGAAGAGACTCGTCGGGAATACGAGGGGTTTGGGAGAAGAAGAACACGTGTAGATCACGTGGGGAGAAGGAGAGAGAGGGGAGAGGAGAGAGAGATAAATCTCTATTTTATCACATCTTGAACTGACTAAAACATTGGACCCCCATCCCTTTATATAGGAGGGATGACATTACAAGAATAGAAAATAATTTAAACCGACAACCAATTATCCTAAACTGACTCTAACTAATTAACCGACTAACTACCAAATTTGAAATTCAAATTAAAACTAATTGAGATCACACGCGATCTCTTTATTTAAAATTGCGACAACTTAAAAAACGTAAATAAAATTAACGGCCACAATTTAAATAATTAGACGGCCCTACATGTCGAGTCCATGCTGCATCAACTCTCCTCCGCTTTTAAAAATTCATCTCCGGACGAAATGCTTGAACCTTGAGGCTTGACATAAGGCGCTTCATGAACTTGTGTCGATGTGCGCGTGAACGCGAATCATGAGATATGCAACTCAAATCATATTGCATCTTCCAATGCATGACGGGATCGTCGAATCGTAGGGACGATTCGGTTGCCATGCTCTGATACCAATTGATGCAAAATGTGTTCAATAACCTAAATGACGAACTACGCAATGTAACTAAGGAATCAAATGACAAAAATGAAGAAATGATACACGACAGGCAAAATCAGCAACAATGAATTGACGTGATACTCGCAATATAATACCGATTATTCCACAAACGTTGGGCAATCAAGTAGTTAAATGATTAACGGAAAAGAATAGCGATGTTGCAGTATTAGAACCTTAATAAATCACCAAACTAAACAAGCAATATCGCAGGCCACAATGCTAACTTTATAAGGTGGAATAAACTGTGGAAAAATACGCTCTTACCACAACCGGCAAGGGATTTTCGTGTCGCCTCAGACCTGGTCGGCGTTAACTCGAATCTGGGAAGGTTGCCTCTGCACGGGTGGCTCTTGACAGGGGCGCAGGCGATCGTCAAGTGCTGGGCGCGGCTGGCAGTAGGGCTGGCTGTAACAAGGAGGGGTATGGGGGGCAGAACAGCGGTGAATAGCGTGCGAGAGGGAGGGGAAACCCGGCTGGGTGGGCAAGGTATGGGTTCGGAGGGAGGGAATGCGGCAGATGGGGTCGGTGCAGGGGTTGGTGACCTGCGGGGAGGTAGGGGGCGGTATATGGCGAGTCGGGGAGGCCAGGCGGTAGGCGAGCGGTGGGAGCAGTGGAGTGGCGATGGCGGGGCGAGGTGGTAAGGGCGCAGGAGGCTGCGCTGGTTGGGGGAAAGGGCTTGGGCGCGGAACGGTAGTGAGGAGGGGGCGAGGGGTCGTGGGCGGGTGTGCGGGGAGAAGAGAGGGGGGGGGGGCGGCGAGGCACGTGGGGAAAGAGGCGGCGGAGTAGCAACGGTAGGGTTAGGGGAAACGCAGGGAGAAACGAGATCGGGGAGAGAGAAAGAGGTTTCGAGAGAGGGAGGGAGAGACGGCGGTGGGATTGGGGAGGGGGAGAGAGAAAATCGAGAGAGGGAGAATTAGGGTTGGGAAATTTTCTCAATTCAACTTAACTTGAAAAACCATAATACAAAGGGAGCCCTTTTATAGAGGCTACTCCCCCTCAAAAGAAGCAACAAATCCCTAAAATTAGGGAAAGAAGAAATCAAAAGGGAAAAGATAAAAAGAGGCCTTTTATAATGAGCCTTTTACATGGAAATTAAATAAACAAAACAAATGATAAATAAAATAAATTAAATAAATATGCACAAAAGTTGTTATCATGCTGCATCAACTCCCCCGTACTGAAAAGAATCTCGCTCCGTCAAGCTTGCAAAAGTCGGCCGACTAGGCCGACTAGTCGGTCCGACTAGTCGAGTCGGGGGGGTAGCCGACTCGACTAGGCCAAGTCGGCCCTTAGTCGGTCCACCCGACTAGTCGGCCTAGTCGGCCGACTAATCAACCGACTTTTACAACAACCTTTTTCTTTTTTTTTCACTTTTTTTAAAGCAAACATATTCTAATATGCTTAATGTTATATTTAAAGTCAATTACTTCTTTTGTTTCATCATGATGCCATATAAAATGTACAAATATATGTATATACATACGAATATATGTATAAAAAACTGATTTATATATTTAAAATAATTAAAAATTCAAAACCGACTAATGACCAACTAATTCCGACTAGTCGCCCGACTGCCGACTAATCCTTAGTAGGTGACTCCGCCGACTGAATACCGACTACCGCTTTCTGCAACCTTGCGCTCCGTCGAGATAGCATCGTGGAAATTCTGAAGTATATCGGGGCGGAGTTGTTGGAGTTCATCCTCGTCAATCCAGGTGCAATCGGTAAAAGGTCGTCCCTTCCATTTGACTAGATATCGTCGGAAGAGACCACGTCTAGTCGTCATATCTCGGATGTCTGCAATATCTTCAATCTGATCAGCATAGGTTGCGGCTGGTGGTTGGCGCGTATCATCATTGGCGGGAACTGCTACTGGGGTGGCATCGGCCTGTTCATCTCCATGATATAAGAAGAGATCTGATACATTGAAGACCGGTGATGTCTGAACGTCTGGCGGCAGGTCGAGTAAATATGCATTGGGTCCAATCCTCTTGAGGACTCGAAATGGACCAATTTTCCGTTCACTCAATTTTTGGTGGACTCTCAAAGGAAACCTCTCTTTTTTAAGGTGGACCATCACTAATTCTCCAACTCTGAACTCACTCTCTCTTCAGTGTAGGTTGGCTTGGGTTTGGTATTTCTGGGTCGTGGATTGGAGTTTGGCTCGGATTTTAGTATGGATGTGGGTTAGGTGTTCGACCAGATCCTCAACAGCTGCACTACTTCTCCCTTGCATGGTTGTGGGTTTTAGGTCAAGAAATTGAGTAAGTGGAAAGCCGTACACACTCTCAAAAGGGGATTTTCCGGTGGACCTATTAGTGGAACTGTTATATGCGAATTCAGCTTGGGGAAGAATTAGATCCCATTTGGACGGAGAGTCCCCTGCAAGACATCGCAACAAATTTCCTAATGATCTGTTAACTACTTCAGTTTGCCCATCTGTTTGTGGATGATAAGCGGTGCTATATTGCAGACGAGTACCAAGACGGGACCAAAGCGTGCGCCAAAAGTGACTCAAAAACCGGATATCACGGTCTGAAGTAAAAGAACGAGGGACACCATGCAAACGGACGACATCACGAAAAAACAAATCAACGACATGAGATGCATCTGAGGTTTTCCTACATGCAATGAAATGTGCCATTTTAGAAAATTTATCCACAACCACAAAAATAGAGTCAACTTTTCGCACAGTGAGGGGTAACCCTAGCACAAAATCCATGGTGATGTCTTCCCAGGGTCGCAGAGGAATGGGTAGGGGTGTGTATAGTCCAGTGTTCTGCCGGTGGCCTTTGAATCTTTGACATGTTTGGCATTTCTGTATGAATTTTGTCACATCCTTTCGCAACTGCGGCCAATAAAAGCGTTCTTGGAGAAGGGTCAAGGTTTTGTCTCTTCCAAAGTGTCCAGCTAAACCACCATTATGTAATTCTGAAATTAAGTTCTCTTGAAGGGACGTGGCAGGGATGCACAGTTGGTGGCCTTTGAATAGGAAACCCTCATGAAAAACAAAAGTGGCTGTTGGGTCCTGTCCAGTACCAACGCAGTCGGCATGAACTTGACCGAAGTCAGGATCAGTGGGGTAGAGGTCCTTGAGAGTTTCAAATCCTGTAGTGCTGACGGTCATTGTAGTCAGGGCATGTGCTTGCCGGCTCAACGCGTCGACCACACGGTTCAGGGTTCCGGCTTTGTGTTTGAGATGGAAGGTGTATTCTTGGAGGAAATTAACCCATTTGGCATGACGCTTGTTAAGAGTTTTCTGGGAGTTCAAATATCTCAGGGCTTTATGATCAGAGTTAAGGATAAATTCACGCTGGATCAGGTAGTGTCTCCAATGCTTGAGAGCTTGGACCACGGCATAAAATTCAACATCATAAGTGGAGTACCGTGATCTGGCATCGTTCAATTTCTCGCTGTAGAAGGCGACAGGTCGTCCTTCTTGACTGAGGACAACGCCAATCCCGACATGTGAGGCGTCACAATCGACCACAAAAATCTTGGTGAAGTCGGGGAGTGCCAAAACAGGAGCATGCGTCAATTGATGTTTTAGATTTTGAAAGCTCGTCTCTGCTTCAAGAGTCCAGGCGGGTGCGCCTTTCCGCGTGCATTCTACCAACGGTGCCGCACAAGTGCTGAAGTTTCGAATGAAACATCGGTAGAAAGAAGCTAACCCTAGAAAGCTGCGAATTTCGGTGAGGGTTTTGGGTACGGGCCAGCTCTGAATGGCCTGAATCTTTGAGGGGTCAACTTTAAGTCCATCCGCAGTGACAATGTATCCTAGGAAGAGGACCGTGTCAGACATGAAGGAGCATTTCTTGAGGTGGACATACAGTTTTTGGTCTCTCAGGGTTTCCAGGACTTGTCGCAAGTGAGATAGGTGGTCTTCTTTGGTCAAACTGTAGATCAGGATATCATCGAAGTACACGACCACAAACTTGCCAATAAAGGGCCGCAATACATGATTCATAGTTCGCATGAAGGTGCTTGGGGCATTCGACAAGCCGAAAGGCATGACCGTCCATTCATACAGGCCCTCTTTGGTTTTGAAAGCTGTCTTCCATTCGTCTCCAGGTCGCAGGCGAATCTGGTGGTAGCCGCTGCGGAGATCCATTTTGGAGAACAATTTGGCACCTGATAACATATCAAGCATATCATCGAGGCGTGGAATGGGAAAACGATATTTGATCGTTATTTTGTTGATAGCACGACTGTCCACACACATTCTCCATGTGCCATCTTTCTTCGGGGTAAGCAGAGCAGGAACCGCCACGGGGCTCATACTCTCTCGAACATACCCACGTCGCAGCAGATCAGTAACCTGCCGGTTCATCTCCTCATGCTCACTTGGGCTCATTCGGTAATGGGGTAAGTGGGGTAGGCTGGCTCCAGGGACTAGGTCGATGTGATGTTGAATGTCCCGCAACGGGGGTAGTCCTTCGGGCAACTCTTCCGGCATGAGGTCAGCGAACTCTTTGATGATGGGTTTTATCTCAGACGGGACTTCAGGCGGAGTTGTCTCTTGATTGTCCACTTCACGTCCCATTAAAGCATAGATGGTGGAGCTCTCTTGTATTTCACGTTGGAATGTTTGGGCTTCCATCAACAACACAGGGCCCGTGGTCACCGTCTTTGATGGTGTCGTTTTATTACCAGTTTGGGCAGTCGCAGCTCGAAGTGTTGCTACTTGGCGAGGGCTAAGGGCTTCACGTTGTGGTCTGAGGGTTACACGCACCTTGTCTATGAGTAAGTGTTCAGTTTTCCTCGGTGTTCAGTGTCTCAGTCAAATTGCCACGGTCTCCCTAGAAGTATGTGACAGACATCCATAGGGGCTACATGGCACCACACCTCGTCCTTATTTGAAGGACCAATGGAGAAGTTAACGAGGCTTTGACGGTGGATCGAGAGTTGAGTACCACCACGAAACCATGCTACACTGTACGGTTTCTCGAGAGGTTGAGTTGGCAGACCCAACTTGTCGACCATTTCTTGTGAAACGAAGTTCTCGACGCTTCCTCCATCAATGATCAGCGAACAATGTCGTCCTCCTGAGGTGCAGGTGGTTCGGAAAATGCTGCGTCGCAGCCAGCTATCAGCATCGTGGACAGCGGGGGTGAGCAGAATGTTTGTGGGTGCGCTGTCAGGAGCGATAAAGTTCTCGTGTTCAATTACCAGGAACGGACCAGAGTCGTCTCCATCCACTCCTAGAGGTTCATAGTCATCGGCTCCCATGGTGTCAGCAGTCAACGCAGTCGGATCCTCTTCAGGGGATTCTTGCTGGTCAGGGTCGGGGTATTCAGGGTCGTCGGTGGTGCATAGATGGACGGGTCTAGCCTTAGGGTTTGGGCACTCTGCGGCTCGATGGCCCTTTTGATAGCATCGGAAGCAAGTATCAGGTCCTACAATAGGTCGGCTTCCCAAGATGCCTTGGCCGGGGTTCCCAGTGGGTGGTCGGGCGACGACAGGAGTTGATGGTTTGGTTTGGGTTTTTTTTGCCACCATTGATGAGGAACCTATCGGTTTGGAGGGTGTCATCGGGGTGCTGGTGCGAGGAGCGGAGTTCACAGAAAAAGGTACTCTCCTCGTCTGGGCTTTAGCAAGCTTGATCTCAGCCCGTTCAGCCTGCTTGTAGGCTTCGTCAACATCCCGGCAGTTGTGGAGGTAGAGCTCATCCTGGATGACTTGGCGGAGGCCTTGCATGTAGCGGGTGACTTCCTGAATAGGAGTCTCCTGCAAGCGGTTGCGATGGACTAGTGATTGAAACCCTTCGGTGTATTCCCTCACACTCATGGTGCCTTGTCTCCATGATTGCAATCGTGCGTATAGATCTCGTTTGTAATCTTCCGGCACGAATTTGGTTTTCAGTTTGGTTTTCATCTTTCTCCAGTTGCGGATCTTACTCTTTCCTTTTCGTTTGCGTTCAGATTGCAAACGGTCCCACCATAGCAGCGCATGCCCTTTTAGTTTTATAGTGACGAATTGGACTTTTCGTTCGCTGGGCATGGACTTCCACACAAAGAAGTGTTCGACGGCTTGGAGCCAGTCCAAAAAGACGTCAGGATCTCGTCCTCCGTCAAATTCTGGGACAGCGAGACGGATACCTCGATCCCATCCATCGTCGGACTTGGGTCCATTTCGTGGTGGAAACTGATGTTCACCATTAATTTGGGGAGTATAGCCGGAGGTGTGTGGGTCTTGAATCTTGGGGACGAAAGGGGTGTAGTTCCCTGGTTCTTCCTCTTCACTTTCTTGTGAATGGTATTCGCTAACATGTCCGTCCGAAGTAGAAGAGCTAGAGTCACGGGAAGTGCTAGTCCGGGAGTGTGGTCTCCGTCTAGTACGTCGACTTTTGTTGGGTGTTTCATCACTTTTCTTTTTTCCTAGCAACTGACAAGTTAGGGTGGCAATTTGCCCGCTCAGGCTTTCGAACATTCGTTCTACTTTAGCATCCAAGGATTGTAGTGTTAGCTCAGGGTGTGAGGTGTAGCCGGTTTTAGAAGTGGATGATTTTTCGGCCATGGAAACCCTACGTTTCCTGCTCTCTTTGTTTTGGGATTTTTTTTTGTTGTGGGGTTTGTTTTGCGGTTTTTTTTGTTTTTATATGTAATGAATGAATGGGATGCAAACGAAGTGCAGAATCGTTCATCAGGGGCGGAGGCGCCGACAGGAGAGAGAGGGGCGGCGGCGGCGGGAGAGAGGAAAGGGAAGGGCGGCGGCGGGAAGGGGGGGAGGGGGCGGTGGAGAAAACCCTAGGTTAGGGTTTCTGGCTCTGATACCATGTTAGAGCAAAATACTTTGTTGTTATTCCATAGAGCCCTAGTGTCTCTTATATAGAGAAAACCCTTGGGTAATTACATAGATGTACAGGATATAAATAAGAAATACGTAATGATACATCATGACATAACGTAAACCTCTACAGCTTCTATTAATGTTAGCGAAATAGTTATATAGATTAATATATTTGGCGGTAGGTACCAAGTTCTGGGATGCCATCCTTTTCTTCTAAAAAATGTTTAGCGGGTGAAACTTATAACTTGCAACAAAAAAACCCACTAATTATACCCCCGTCCCCCTTTTTTTAACAACACTTTACTTTCTAGTCCAAAAATTCCCAATGAATTTAAAAACAGCTGTCAAGAAATGACAAAGAATTAACATGAATACGAAAAACAATCAAGAGGAACCCTATTAGTTAACGAATTTTTAAATTTAGTTCTAACTTAAAGTTAACGTAAGATTTAAAAAAACAACTGGGAATTTTTAAGGATAAGCGGTTATGCAATAAAGAAAGTTGTGCAAAACTAATTATACTGGAAAGACAGGGTACTTAAAAAAAAGTCCCCCATACCCTTCTTATTTAAAATTTTCATCTAAACCAGTAGTTTGTTTTCACTCCTCCCCCCTTCAAACAAAAGGATTGAAGAGAGCAATGGTGTACAGAAAATCAATACTTACTAAAAAAGAAGAGGGCCAAAAAAAGACATGTGAGGACTTCAATTAACATAAAAATTTAGGATCCTTTTGGATAGTCTCATTCCAACACTTCTTGGTTCTTCCTCACCCTCAAACGTCACATCCTAAAATCTCCATAGTTCTCCTCAGCAAGTGGATGGGTTCAAGAGTTTTGCGACTTGGCATGAATCTGAATTGGTTTTCTTTTACTTTGAAAACTTTTCTCAACCTTCTTTCGATCACACATTCCCACATTTTTCATAGTATACTATTACTCATCGGCTCGATACCTCTGTAAACTGTAATTTGAACAATTTTGAATGTCTCCTTTGTTCTTTTTTTTGAGTAAGATAACGGAGGAGCCCTCTCGAGGCGGGAGTCACCACACCAAAGCATTCATTAATAAAGCTTATGGTGCATCAGTTTGATAACCAGAAATTGTACAAGGCATTACAGTGGGCAATAACATTTTTAAAGTAAAACCGCTGCCCCTTGAAAATTATATCATTCCTACCAAGCCAAATAGTCCATAAAGCGGCAAGAGGCTTGGAGACATCATCGGATGACCCAAGGCCGACCCCATGAATCGACCTCCAAAAATGTTCCGCATCGGATGCCCGGACCCACGGAAGCCCCAAAGACTCCCAAACCTTTGCCGAAGACCTGCAATCAAAGAAGATGTGGTTCGCATCCTCCAACTCATCCTCGCATCTGTCACACTTTAGATCCGTCCCACCTAGCAGTATGTCTCTTCTCACTTTGTCACAAATACGACCTCTCCTCATACACCAAGGAAGGCCTTAACCCGGGCAGGAATCTTAGCTGCCCAAATCACCTTCACGTCAGCACACAGATCTTCATCTCGCTCCACCAAAACCGCACTAACCTTCTGATAGGCCGCCTTCACCGAAAACTTACCATCAGTCCACTCAAAACGGTCCGGGTCTCCCGATAACTCCCTGGCTGGGGGAATCGCAGACAACATCCGCAAAAACTCCTCCAACCTCTGATCCGAGAGATCCGCAAGGAACCGCAGTGCTCACGACACAGATTCGACGACCTCTGCCACCCGCGCCCCCTATCCACGACCAACGCCATCAACCGTGGGAAGCGGAATGCCAAGGCCCCTTCCGCCGTCCAGTCATCTAGCCAAAAACGGGATCGGAGACCATCCCCCAAAATCGGCCTAAGAAAAGGCCGGAGCCCCGGAAGCACGACACGGATCCCACTCCACAAGGAAGACTCATGACGCTTCCTCACAGCCACCAACTCCCCAGTAACACCATATATCTTTCTCAGCAACTGCAAGACCGGCGAGTCGGACGAATCCAAATGCGCACCACCCATTTGGCTAGCAAAGCTTTGTTCATAGATTCCACATCCCTGATGCCAAGGCCCCCTCCGCAACTGGTACAGCAAGATCCTTCCAAGCCACCAGGTGCAACCCCCTCTTTGACTGTCTTCCATCTGACCAGAAAAAAGATCTCATCAAAGTCTCAATCTTCCTTCTAACACCAACAGGCATTAATCTCGTCGAGAAGAAAAAAGTCGGGATGGCAGAAACAACATGCTTCAGCAGTGTAAGCTTCCCACCCTTGGACAGAGTGATAGCCTTCCAACCTTCCAACCGCTCCTCCATTCTGTGCAGAACACAATACCAATCGGACTTCCTCAGCCTTCCCTCAACCAGAGGCAATCCCAGATAGGTTATCGGCAGTCTCCCCAGGGGACATCCTGCCCACTCTGCTAGCCCAGTGCTCTCCTCGCCACCCATTCCCATTGGAACAAGGACCGACTTATGCCTGTTAATCTGCAATCCAGAGAGGCACCCAAACACATCCACCAGCACAGCTGCATTATGGTTCTGCTCCTCCATCCCTCCCAGGAAAATCAACGTGTCATCCGCATACTGCAACACCGGGACTGAGATGTCCCCCATTCTGAAGCCCTCGCACCAGTTTTCTTCCATCGCCCTCTGAAACAACACCGCAAGACAATCAGCAACCAACACAAAAAGCAGTGGAGCAAGGGGGCAGCCCTGATGCACCCCCCTCTGTGGTTGGAACCATCCCCCCTCAGGCCTCCCATTTACCAACACCGAGCAGGAGCTAGTGGTGACGCATCTCTTAACCCACACAATCCATTCTTCCGGGAAACCCCTTTTCTGCAAAGCTATCCAAAGGAATCTCCAACTGACACAGTCGTAGGCCTTGGCGTAGTCAATCTTCCAAACTGCCCCTTTTTTGAGACCTCTTCCACTCACGATAGATCTCCGAAGCGGTCACGATTCCATCCACCATACATCGACTCGGAATGAAGGCAAATTGGGTCGGTAAGACCACAGAGGGCAAGGCGCCTCTAAGTCTGCTCGCCAACACCTTGGCGATAACAAGATAAATGCCATTGGAAATAGAAATCGGCCTGTAGTCCCCAACCCCAACTGGGGTCTCTTTCTTCGGCAGCAAAAAAATCAAAGCCATGTTAACTTTCTCAAAACCCATGTTGCCCCCCCTGAATTCTGTCAGAACCTCCAAGATGTCACCCTTCAGCAGATCCCAGAACTCTCTGTAAAAGGATATAGAGAAACCATCCGGTCCAGGAGCCCCGTCCGCATTCAGCTCCCAAACCGCCCTGCGCACCTCTTCCTCCGTGAATTTGGCCACTAAGGAATCAGACTGGGCTCCACTCAAAGACCTCGCCCCCCGGCCCGACCAACCCCAGCCATTTTCCACCAGCACCCTCCTCGAAGCCCTCACAAAGTGGCCCCGCAAGGCGACCCCAACGTCCCTCTCGCCTGAAACTCTTTGGCCCCTCACATCCATCTCATGCAAGAAGCTCCTTCTCCTCCCGGATGTCACAGAATGGAAGAACCGCGTGTTGGCGTCCCCCTCCCTTAGCCACTTCTGCCTCGCCCTCTGCCGCCAATGAACCTCCTCTTTTCTGTCCTCCCGAAGCACAGCCTCTAGACACGCTGCCCTCTCCTCCACCTCCTCCGGAGACTGTCCCCAATCATCATCAAGCCCATCTAACCTGCTGATCCCAGCCTCTGCCTCCGCCCTGACGGCCCGTTGCCTCTTGGCGACATCCTTCCCATAATTCAACAACAACCGCCTCAGGGACTCGAGCTTGGCCGCAAATCGCGACACCGCCAAGCCCGCCACCGCTACCGCCCGCAAATGTTCACACACCAGGTCCCAGAAACCATCCTCTAGAAGCCACTTCTCAAATCGAAAGGAGAACCGGGCCAAGCGCTCTTCCCCAGAAAACCATAGAACATAAGTATGATCAGATAGAGTCCTCGGAAGAGCCCAAGCCCTCGCCAAAGGGAAAACCTCCCCTGCCTCAATGGACATCAAGAACCTGTCGAGTCTGGACCTCGCTCTCGCGTTCCTCTAAGTGTACTTGCACCCAGCCACATCCAGTGTTCAGAAAAACGGTCGAGTAAGCTGCATACTCGGCCGCATACTCGTACTCGGTAGCCTTGCCACTCCGAGTATGATGAAACGGTCATGTATGCGGGTTGACCCGCATACTCGGCCGAGTATACCCCCTATGCGGCCGCATACTCGGCTGCTTTTCTGATAGAACTTTTTTTATTTATTCTAAAGCCAAATAGCCCCACCCGCATAACCGCATACTCCCCGCATAAAACCGCATACTCTCCCACATAAAACCGCATACTCCCCGCATACTCTCCCGACTGAGGATATTACCATAATATTAAATATTTATTTATATTTTTGACAATAAAAAATACCAAACCGCATAAAACCGCATATTCCCCGCATACTCTCTCGCATACCGCATACTCTCTATACAGTGACCCCTCCGACTGAATACCGCATAGCGCCTTCCTGAACATTGGCCGCATCCACAACAGACAATCCCAGAGACCGAACCACCTGCCTCATATCAGCAGATCTAGGATCAGAACCCCCGTTCCCCCCGGCCTGTCGTCCGGTAACAACGTGACATTAAGATCGCCACAGATAATCCAAATACCGTCACCAACCTCAGGCACAACACTCTCCAGATCCGCAGCCAAGCTACCATCCTGACGTCGACACGGGCCATATACATTAGTGACGTACAGACAGATCTCATCCGCTCTCCGCCACAACCTAACTGACAAGGTGAACTGGGAGGCAGAAATCTCTTGCAAATCGAAGAAATCAGATCGCCAACCGGAAAGCAGCCCCCCTGAAGCACCTGCTTCCTCCTTCTCAGCCAACATGAAAACCTCCCCCTACTCATCTCCCGCCGCAACTGGTCATCCAAAGAATGCAACTTAGTCTTCTGAAGCAAGAAAATATCTGCCCCAGACTCTCTCAGCAGATTCTGCACCCCGTGCCTCTTTTCGGGCCGGCCCTGGCCCCTGTCATTCAATGATAGCAGCTTCATTTGGTCACCAAAGCATCCATCTTCCTTGGGGGAATAACCCCCAAGCGCCGTGCCATATCCCTGTCGAGAGCAGCAAAACGGTTCCGCACCACTAATGGGCTGGCCTCCCCCAGACTCACAACCTCAGCAGCCGCCCAGATGCCAAAGATGCCCTCAGAGCAGCCCTCGCCACCTTCTCAGCCCTCCTCCGGCCCCCTCTCCCCCTTACATTCGCCAAACCAAAACGCCGCGGCACCCCCCCCCCACCCAGAAGCGGCAAAGACCCCCCCTCCCCCCCATCATTCCCTCCCCAGCCGGATCAGTCCCACCCCCAGCTGAGACCCCCCCCCCCCCAACGCACACTCAGACGCACCAACCTCCCCTCCCAGCGGGACACCCCGGCCCCCCTGAACAGCAGCCCGCTCCCCCACAGATCCCTCCACCCACGGAGAGCTCGCAGCTCCCCCCTCCCCCTCTCTCACAACCAGCGCCGAAAGCAACTCCTCCCACACCTCAGGCCAAAACTCCCGCCTCAACATCCACCACCGGACAAGCGGCCGACACCGCGCCAGCAGACCGTGCCCCACCCCCTCCCAAAGCTTCACCATCGCCATCAGACCTGGCCGAATGTACCGTGATGCTTCTCCATTCTTCAAGCATTTTCTTGCTTCACCGAATAACATTGAATAAGTTTGTAAGTCAAGTCAAATCACGCTCACTTAGAACTCTGCATACTTCTATAGGAATGTCATCAGGTCCTATACCTTTCCCATGTTTCATAACCTTCAAAGCCTCCCTCTACTTCATTCCCTTGTATTTGTTTATAGTTTGCATGATTCAAGTGACTTTCACTACTAGTTAGATCTCCTAAAGTTATCTCTCTATTTCATTCCCCAATACTGCTTCCATCTAGTCTCTATATCCTTTTGAGTAACAAGCACATGCCCTTCCTCATCTTTAATGCACCTCACTTCAGAAAGACTAAAATAAAGGTCTTTGGTCTCTCTTTCTCTTGCTTTGGTCAAACTAAATGTATCCTTCTGACCCTCCTTAATGTCAAGATTTTTGTACAAAACTTCATGCGCTTTTGACTTAGCTTCGCTTACAGTCTTCTTTTCTTCATTCGCTATTCTGTAGTTGTAACAATTTTCTCTTTTCTATCCGTAGACATAGCTTTAAATCATACTCTTTTAATTTTGAGCTCCACCGCTGAGCCTCCTTTTGGCTTGTAACTCCTCCCTTTGACTCGCGTAGCATCTCTTTAGCTACTCTTTGGATACAAGATGTTACCGCCTCCCACATCTCGTTTGCAGTTTTGTTACAATCCTTAGATAAGTCTATGCTAAAACATTCTCCTTAAAGCTTGATTTCTTCAGTTGAAGATTCCACCATATAGTTCTAGTTATCTTGAAAACCCTCCTTTTCTTTATCAATGCTTTATTTGCACATCCATGACTAATAAGTGATGGTGGGTTGTCAAATTCTCTCCTGGGATTACGTTGCAGTCTTTGTAATACAGCTGATCGCTTCTCCTCAACGCAAAGTAGTATATTCGTGTTTTAGTCGGGCAGAGGTGGTTCACTAAGGTCAAACTCGTCCTTTGATATGCATGGCGTAAGACATTCATTTTTCGTTCCTCGATGAAGTAGAATTCTTTTCTCACAATTTCCTACATTATTAAATCTCATGATTAAAGTATATCGTCGCCTATCTTTAAATTAAACTAATTTCTCATGTTTAACGTTGTGCGAATGAGTTACGGAGTTGCCTTTAGTGCATGATTCATTGAAACTGAGCATATATGCGTTCAATTGCCATGTTGGCACGAACGAAGCTTTAATACTAATTGAGGGAAATGAGTGGGGCAGATCTATAAACACATAATGTTTAAGGAAAAATGATGCAAATAATATCGAATCATCACAAAAAATCAAAATAAAGTACAATAATTATACATATTTTACCGAGGGAACCTAAACAAGTAAAAACTTTGGACAACGTTCCGCGTAGGATTCCACAACCACATCCCATTATCACACTAACATGTTGCTTTCACCACATGCAACTAAATCATAATATTGATCGTTCCAAAGACCAACTATATCTTCTGTCTAGAAAAAGGTTTTTACAATCTCAATACCTATTATAATATCAATCTAGAAAACTCGTAATAATCTCAATTAAGTATGCAATAAATGCGAGGTTGGAACAATATTACTCTTGAGATATTAGTTATCTTTTATCACTTTTATGTATTCTTTTTTATTTCTGTCTACCTTATGTAATTTTTCCAACAGGTTTCTCCTCTACATAAGAGAACCCTAGGACCTCATAAATAAGCATCTCATTATTCTCTCCACATGGTATCAAAGAGATGGTCCTAGACTGAAGTTCTTGTACCCCAAGCCCTAACCCTAGCGGCCCCTGCACATCACCTCCAGCGACTTCGCGCGCTGCCGCCAACCCGCCGAAGGGTTGCTTACGCTACTGCATCCCCAACTAAGGCCATTACACTGTCGCGTGTTGCTCCAGCCAATTGTACACCGCCCTTGCCATTGCAGGGACACCATTGGCACAACCCCCCTCCCCCACAACTCATTGTTGGCCTTTTGCCAGCTCCATACGACCCTCCTAATTCGTTCTGGTACTGCCCATCACTCCGAAATGGTCTGATTTTGATCGAAAAAGGTGAGTTCAAACTATTAAACCTCATTTTCTGGCCCTAACATGGATCGAGGATTGATAATGTTTGTTGTATAAGTCTACGCATACAACCAATTCTCCGTATGATCTTGTAGATTCGTTTGGATCTATCACTACCGCAATCGAATTTCGTTTCGGCCTCCTTTTCCATCATGTCTGAGAACACGAGTGGCGTCTTCTCATCGTTGGGTGTCTTCAGAGGTCTGGTTCCCATCGTGAAGATGGATGTGACCAACTACGAGTTTTTGTACATGCAGTTCTTGACCCTCATACAATGCAATAACAAGGAGCACATTCTGACATGGCCAGAATTGACGGATAAGACTGATGAGAATGTTTTGTGGAAGCAAGATAATGCGTACACGTATGGTTGGCTCTCTAGTACTCTTACCATAGAAATCGTTAATGACATTGTGAACTAGTCCACCGCCAAGGCAAAGTAGGATATCTTAGTAGCCTTGTATGCCCAAGCAAAGAATGAGGTCAAGATTCTTCAGTTACAATTTGATATCTATATAACCAGGTAGAATGGTCGTCCTCCGCATACATTCTACTCTTTGCTTCGTGGCATGTTCGAGAAGCTTCATTGCTTCATGCCCGTTTCCACATCTACTGAGCAACATATGGCATATATGAATTCCGTGATGGTTTGAGTTTTCTTAGAGGTGTTGGATCCTTAGTACGAGGAAACACATGCACATCTTCTTACAAGTGCAACCAAACCTCCCATAGAGGAGGTGTATGGTCGCCTCAACAGGTTACTCGGCACACCACCTACCACCACACAAAAATCCTCAGATGGTTGCATCTCATGACATGAGAGGCTCTTCTTAGTTCAGAGGGCATGGTCTGCATAGCAAACGAGGTGGATGTCAACGTGGCCCTTGTACCTATTGTCGTCGTCCAGGTCCATTTGAAGATACATGTTATCAGAAGCATAGATATTCCACATATGCTCGTGTGGCCGAGCAGATTGAGTCTCCTGATAGTTTGACTCCTCATACAGATTCACATCTTGATGCCATTGTCTCCTATCTGAGAGAGATAATGACTCTTGCTGTCGGCACCATGCAGCGCAGCTAGAGCCTCTTCGAGTTCCTTAGGTATTGCCTATGGCTTTTACTAGTTGTAGCGGGGCAGATATGACAGAGGGATCATGGACTCTGTTATTTACCACCATCTGTGCAGAGTAACACAATTTATCTCATACAGATCTATACCCCCTAGTAGATGGGTCGTCATTGCAAACATGGTTCATTTACCTATTACAGGGCATGGCGACGTTCATTTGACGTCATCCATGCGCCTGAAGAATGTCGACATGCACTTAATTTTCAGAGGAATTTACTTTGTATTAGTTAGATCACTAAGGATCTACATTGTCGTGCCATTTTCGACCCTTCTTGTGTTCATGACATAATAACAAGTATGGTGATTGGATGTGGCCGTGAGTAACTAGAGATCTACAAAATGATCTTGTCTTCTACTGTTGGTGCCTCTACGATTCTCGATAGATCAATCTCACCATGCTTGTGCCATCTTCATTGGTCACCTTGCTCTGCAGAAGCTGTGTTAAGTCCTCCCACAGATCTCCATGTGCTCTACCTTCCAGTGCGAGGCTTGTCAGCTTGGGAAGCATCACCGCTCTTCTCTCCCCGATTGTTAGAGTCGTAGCAGTAATCATTTGTTTTAGCTTGTTCATTTAGATATTCAGGGTCCCAATCATGTTCCTTATCATCAAAGACGCCATTTTTTTCTTGTTGTGCATGATTATTGTGGACTTTCTTGGATTTTCGATTGAAAAACAAGTATGAAGGTAGGTTTGTCATTAGATCTTTTATTAATGAAATAAGGAATATTTTTTAGCTATTGTCGAGTTTATTCGCTCTGATAATGCCTTAGAGCTCTGCACATTACAACTATCTGAGTTCTTCAAGTCTCTTTGCATCGTACACCAGACATCGTGTACTTATACTTCTCAACAGAATGGTGTTGCTGAATGCAAACACTGTCACTTGACGATACCATGACACTTTCGAACCATAGTTGTGCTATACATTCTTTTTGGGATGATGTTGTCCTCAACGCGTGCTTCTTGGTGAACCGCACGATATCTTCTATCTTTGGAGAGGTCCCTTTCTCTATTGTATTTTTTGAGAAGGATTTATTCTCCCTTATTCCTATGGGTCGGGCTTGGGCCGGGCCTGCCCATCTTAACCTATATATTATATTAACTTTGAGTTTATGTTAAAGTCAATCTCAATTCAAGTTAGACGAGCTAAAATTGTTTAAAACATATGCCATAATACTTGTGAAACAACTAACTCAATTCTACCGGAGACGATTTCTCATTTTATACAAGTCCACTCAATGTTTTTTAATACCATAAATGTCTCTCATTATAGAAATTGAAAGAGTGAACCAAGTTTACACAGTTAATAACAACATGTGCACCCTGCACTACATGTTAAAAAATGGGCATAATGCTCGTATTGGGTAAAGGTTCAATAATAGAAATATTCTAATGGAAAAAATAAACACTACAAAAATCAAGAATAACCACCAGAATCTAAGACATAGACTAATTAAGAAAAATTAATTCTGAAATGAAATACAATGATCATCAACTCATATGTCCCACACCTGACTTTCTTGATTTATATAAACATTGTAGGAAGATAGGATACATGAACAAAGTGTACATGACAGGTGAGAGTTTCCATACATGTAGGATATGAGAAGGGTTCGGGTCCTCTTCTGGTCGGGGCCCGTGGGCCGGGTTGGGCTGGGCCAAGCCCGAGCCTGACCCAAAAAATTTTCGGGCCTAAAAATTAGGCCCAAGCCCGACCCATTGTTTGTTTGGGCTTGGGCCGGGCCGGGCTTCGGGCTGGGCCGGGCCGGCCCAGCCCGATGCTCATCCCTAGGGGCCTGTTTGGGTTGCTGGGTTGGACTGGGTTGGGTTGGGCTGGGTTGGGATGGGTGAATAGTAATCTGTGAGGAGGAAGTACCCTTGTTAATAGTAACCTGGGTTGGGCCAACCCTGCCCAACCCTGCAACCAAACAGGCCCTAGGTATGCCAGGTTACCCCGGGATAACCTGGAAACCAAACAAGCCCTAGGTGATTTCGGGCTATACATGAGATGGATGTCCGAATAAAAAGCGTACATAAAACATTTTGGACATCTTGATGAAGCCAATCTGGCTGAGTGAAGTAGGTTTCACTATAAAGTGGAAACCAAATGAACATGTATATATATGCAAGCCAGATTCATTGCAAAGTGTCTCGACCAAGAGTACGACATTGATTACTTGGAGGCATTTGTTCTGGTAAAGTTGGATACAATGCGTGTTCTCTCTTTAGTTGTAGTTCATGAGTGAGTTTCACCCTATGAACACGAAAAATGCCTTCGTGAGATATGGTATGAAAAGCTTAGAGTGGTAATAATCAAAGTGGATACAACGTGGACAATACACTATTTTCCAAGAGAAGCAGAAACTAAGTGGCGCTCTTCCTTGTTTATGTGGACAGCATGGTCATCATATGCGATAATGAAGAGGAGATTGAAGAACTACGTGTTTAACTAGAATGATTTTAGCCATCTAAAATAATGGGCATTAGCAAAAGGCAATATGTATGGCATCCATTGATAGCGAGATACATGACTGTTCGCAGTGGGAGTTGCATGGATGTAGTGGATTAACATCATCTTGACTAACACTGAAATAAATCTTGAGTTATTATGAGAAAATTGTGACAACATGACTGTATTAAATTTATCTAATAACCACATCAAGGCATGGTAAAACAACAGGTTGAGATTGATGGCAACTTTATAAAATTAGGTGATTGATTCGAAGGAACTTGTGCCATCATGTAAGAAAAAATTGCCGATAACTTCACTGATGGACTTGCTGTGACCAATATTGAGAAGAATGTTGACAAGTTGTGCTTGGATTATCTTTGTGCCCGGATTTGTGTGAGTGTGTTGAGTGGTTGCTAGTTTGTTCTTATATCTGTCTTCACATTATCTCTCTTTTTGTGCTTCTTTCTATCCAACATTTCTTCCACTTATCTAGTGTCATTGTCCCATATCTTTATGATTTTTCGGCCCATCTCTTCCTGGTAGGCTCATTACTTTAATTGAAATAAATAAAAATCTTTTTATTTTTTAGTTGGAACCTTAGGTGGTTCTCGAAAAAAGATAGCGAAAAAAGTATCCCTAAAGTAGAAGCAAACAGAAGTGTATAAACCAATGGTTCCATAGTCTCGATCATGGTTTACAATTATAGCTTCGACACCTATTCATTTAGGATACGATCATGTACCAACATAAAGAATGGAAAAAAGAGTCAAATAAAATGGGGGTGATTCAAAATAGATCCGGCACTTTATGTAAAGCACAATATGCAGGCCAGTCTCTCTGAAAGCCCTCCCTTGTCAGTTGAAGGGGTTTACTATGTCTTCCTTGGTCAAGTAAAACAAATTTCTCACCATTTATAAGATTGATAAGAATTTTTACAAATTCTTTGCCATATATAGTTCACATTTTTCCGCAGAAGTTTACGAGTAATTTTTCGTCTGCATTGTTGTAAAATGGTTGCTTCTTGGGAGCCCCTTCACTTTTCAATTGGGTGCAATTTTTTTCTTTAGGATGCTGGCCGTAAATCTTTGTGGTCTGTTCATGGCCCTCGGATATTGCAAGTAGGCTATGAAGATGAAGAAGACCCAAAAGTTATGGAAGCATATGAACAAATTGGTTCCCTGGTATAATGCTGACAAACCTTTTTTAAAAAACCATTATATATTTTTTTATTCCTACACACCTAAATATCAAACTGCGACTGATATTGCTTGTAAACTTGGGTTGATCTTTACTTTCTAACATCTCTTTTGTTTTTTTCCCAGCTGATTGGAACGATGGCTCTGAGCAATAGGGAACAAAAAGCTCTTCATTACATACCTGATACTGCGAGTTTCTGGTTTCCCTGAAAATGCGCATGTTATGGAGCCAGTTAAAGAACAACCTTTGCTTATACTGTATTCTTTTTGCAATCCATGAAAATCAGTCAGGTTTCCAACTTGCATGCATTTAAGTGTAATTCTTGA
This sequence comes from Ottelia alismoides, assembly GCA_037367405.1. NCBI lineage: Eukaryota > Viridiplantae > Streptophyta > Magnoliopsida > Alismatales > Hydrocharitaceae > Ottelia > Ottelia alismoides. Next base: position 796,026 of record JAZKJV010005765.1, read on the forward strand.
AAAATTGTCTTTGTGAGAAGCTCTGATTCTTGAGAATTGATGCAACAGTTTGGATGGGTCAATTGCATTTTTCTAAGGACCATCAGTTTTTAATCTTTCATTATTTTTATATTTGCTTAAGTTAAAATACTTGAACTTGGCATCGAACCTCAACATAGTTCTTAGAATTTTAAAAGTCCCATTTTGATATGTAAAGTATTTTTAGGAATAGTTACATTCATGTGCTTTTCTAATTTTAATATTACATGTTGACTCGTCGATAGTTTGCATTTACTCCCCAACCCTTGTATAATCGTCACATGGCATGTTTGTGTGTTATTTGTTGTGCATACAGAGGTTAAACTGATGTTTCACTGGACAAGATTGCCCGTGTTTGACAAGCAGTAGGATTCCTTGCCATTATCACACAGCTCCTTCAATCATGAGCACCCTCCCTCTCCGAAATTTGCGTGCAAGCTGCATCGATTTCTGCATTGTTGGGTATGCTATTCAAGCTATCAATTCATGCATTTTGTCAATGTATTCTCGGATGTCTCGAAAGAGAGGTCTTCTTAGTTCTGCTTAATTTCATGGTTTTGAATTTTGTTTGCAAGCTACCATGCCCTGGAAGAGGATGCACCTTGAACGACATTGTAATGGAACATATGAGTAGCCAGAGGGCGGGATTTAAGGAGACTGTGAGAGGTCCCTTTATGTGGGTCTTCTCTTGCGAGCTGTCGTTGGAGGTCGAGGTGAGAATGCAACCAAGGCAAGGGGAGAGGAGATTGACGGAAGCAACAAGGAGGGAGCATCTATAGTTATGGGGGTTGGGACACTCATACTACCTCTAAGGAGCTCCCGACATGCGCCACCTGCTTCCGCAGCGGGTGTAGCATTGATGTCAAACCATGATTGATTGTTAGTTGCTTATCTCGATCATCATACAACTGAATCTGCATGTTTCAATAGGGGTCCCTTGTTCTTCACCTCTCTGCCTCTGGCTACTTGAACAACAATGTATTGCCTTTATAACTTGGTGCATTTGAGGTTGACGAGCTTAATGGAGCCTTTGACAGTGATGGTGTCGCAGCCCTTGACATTGTTGTGGGTGATTGCATTGAAGTGGAGGTGAGAGAGATCCATAAGAACACTTGCAGTGTACGACAAGATCTGCAGTTCCTCTCAATGGAGAGGTTTAACCCAAATAGGAGATGGCATAAGGAGAACAAGACGGAATGGGAGAGCTTCGTTGACTTCACAGTTAAGGTGGTAATGGTAGAAACGACGAGGGAGGTTAGGAGCCTTTTTCCAGGAGAGGACCTCGAACCCATATGGCGAATTGAGTCATTTTGAGCATTTGGTGTGTAGTCAGTCAGGGAGGATCCCAAAGAACACGATCCTGTCCCTCTCCCTCTGGGACTGTTGTGGTTTAAATGAATGAGAGGGAGGGAGGGAGGGAGGGAGAGGAAAGATAGAGTGAGCTTTGTTGGATTGTTTCGGGTTAGCCACATGATTTGATTCACTTAATGATAGTTATAAGTCCACTGATGATAATTTGATCTCTCCATACAATCTTACATTGAAGAGCTATCATATTGAACTTATTCTATCCATTATACCATTCATTTTGACGACCTTTATCATAAAGAAGTAGAGGATTGACACACCAAGAAAACTGTCATCCGAAGATACCATTATTAACTTGTTATCACTTTTTCTCGATCACATAGTAATCTATTAAGAGGGTTTATCCCACACGTGTACATGCATGTGCATATTGGTAACATATAATAATCATGTTCCTCTTACGGATGCACATGGATAGGATAAAATGTGTACTATGATCCAATTTCTTGTCACTGAATTGGATTAGTTTGGATTTTGTCTAATGTATTAGATTGGATTGAAATTTTATAAATATGTTCATTTATTAATTGGATTAATGTCAAAATCCGATTCGATCCAATCCAATATGTTAATCCACTAATAAATAATATAATACAGTATAATAATTCATTTGATGCAATTAGCATAAAATATATTTAATTTTATTTGAAATCTATGTGCAATATCAAAAGTACTCTTTTTATAGTTTAATCCATTACAACTCAAGGTTACCCTACTGTGCTTGCAGGAAACCCCAATACCCCACCCACTGATTGGTTTTGAAAAAAATGTAATACTTACCATGCAGTGCTCTTTAGGCTCTTCCAAATTTTCAAGCAAAATACCATCACCACCACCAACAATAACAATAAGGTTTTTTCCCACATCGAGTAAGGTCAAGTACATGCATTTTTTGCTTCCATTTAGATCTATCTTGCGTAATTCTCGAGCTTATATCCAAACAAGATACTCTTTTTTTAAAAAAAATACATATCCCTAAACCCCTTTCGACCCCTTCCAAATGAAACACCTACTCGTGTTGCACAACTCTCCACTCGCGGCTGCACCTGCATACATCTCTGTTGGATGCCAATCTAGTCCTCGATCGCATGCACGTGTAGCCAGATCTTCCATGTTCACACAAGCCCATACTTCCCTTGGCCATGATCAACAAAACCACATCCCCAACCTATTACCGTCCTCATCCTCACCTGTGTTGTCCTTGTCCCCATCCATGTGTACATGTAACTAGACCTGCCTCGTGCATGGGTAGCCAAACCTCATCCTCGACACACCCAAACTTGCATAGCCAAGCCCTTCAAGTGCCTCCCTCCTTCACCGCGCAATTGTGCACGATCCTCGTCCCAGACATTACTCATGCACAACCATCCCTCCCACACCACGCAACCAAGCAGTTTAGTTGCATGTTAGTTGTAATTCCTATTCAATATACATAAACTTGCAATTTTATTCCAAGTCAGTGTTGTGCTTCTATTACATGCATGCTGTTTATAGGGATTTTTACACCCATAACCCTGAGTAATTTCGCAATAACATTCCATAACCCTGCATAATCGTGAATTACATGAGAAACCTAAGTAATGCTTAACTCTTACATGACATAACCCTGTGTCATGTTTCGTTTATGAGGGCGTTATGTTTGATGGATTCCTTTTAAAAAACACAAAACTACCCCTAATATCTATTCTTATTTACAAAACATGCCATCCTTCTCCCTCCCCCCTGCCCCACGTGCGAGTTTCCCCTCCGCTGCCACGCGGAGCTTCCTCCCTGCGCCAGGCTATCACCTGCTCTCGCGCACTGAGCTCCGACTGCAACCCCCCAACCCGCGTGCGTCGAGCTTCCCCGGTCCCAAAGCCCCCCTTCCCGCACGCTGAGCTCCGATTGTGGCAACCCAACCCGCGTGCCCACTCTCCCATACCCCCCACACCACTCTTCCATCCCTCGCGACATAGCCTCCCCCCTCCCCGCGACGACCTGCAAATCCTGTTGCCCCCCCGCCCCCCACCTGCAGATGCTCTTGGAAGAGCCCCCCCTCCCCCTGCACGTCGCCCCCGCGTTGACCTACAGATTCTTTCCGTGTCCGCAAGCCGCCCTCGTGATGACCTGCAACAGCATGAGGGAGAAACAACGTTGTGCATTCTACGAGAAAGATGTGGGATTTTTTTATTTAGGTTAATCTCAATCGTTAGATCGTTCATCGGATAGATTAACTCAATCATCTGGTTGAGTTAATGAGATAAAATAACGGAAGGTATAGATGTAAGACAACACACTTATTCATGGTCATGTGCGTAATTCGTGATTATACAGGATTATGAATGTTATTGCGAGAGTACTAATGGTCTTGGGTGTAAAAATCCCTTATTTATATATAGTTATACAATAATTATTCATATTAAATCCATAATAAGTATATATTCTTTTGTTTGCCAAAAGTTAAATATATATTTACATTTATCCATACTCTCAAGTTTAGAATTATATTTCAAATGCCGAGGTCTAGTGTGCTACAAACTTAATCATAGCGACATATGTGCGTATTAAAAAACGAATCCAATCCGTGATTTGGTAGGTAGATTGGATTAAAAAAATAAAAAATAGTTACATGCGGATTGGACATGAATTAAGCTAAAATCTGATCCATGTACACACCTAGTTCCTCGTAACATTTTAGAGAAAATACCTCCTAAATTTGTATGTGTTGTCCATCTTTCAAGAAAGATGTAAATAATTTTATGTTTCTTGTGAGTATGCATTTTTGGGTTTTTGTGTTCACATGCAGACACGATGCATTTGTTGGCATCGACTTAACATATAAAATTCGAAATCCGACGAATAGTAAGCTTTATATCATGTTTGAACGATAAAAGCCATGTTCTTTTGGAGAATAAGTACGGGAACAAGGGGGATCAATTCCGTACA
>JAZKJV010005766.1:0-196220 GCA_037367405.1 Ottelia alismoides
TCTTAGGAGAGCCGGCGTACCCGAGCGAGGCAAAGGCTAGGCGTTCTTCACCGACCGCATGAGAGAGCAGTAGATGCAAAGCATGAGGAACAGAAGACCTCTTTTAGCTTTTAGTTTTATTTTTCTAGTCATTTTATTCTATTTATTATTGTAATTAATTTGTAATAATTCTGTCGGTACGTGCTCTTTTTCTATTTTTTGTAAGGTCATTTTAAACCTTGTGCTTGCGGGGTCTGTGCATGTGCACATGGGGATCTCACCATGTTTTGTTTTCTCAAATTTGTTCTCTTTTGTTTCACTTGATTTGTGTATTTTCTTTTTTATTTTTATTTGTTTTCATGAGCCTCCTAGATTTAGATTTCTATTTGATTGAGTCAAGTAGCATTAGGTCTATAAGCCCTAATAAAACATCTATTCCTATAGACATCGCTGGACTTAGTCAAATAAATCTGTATGTCATGATAATAGAAGTTCCTATTTAGAGCAGTTTCTTCGTGCATCATACACGTTAGATTTCATTTTATGTGTGGATCATATTGCATGTAGAGTGACGGGTACGCATCTTCTATCCCTGCATGCATCATTGATTTCATCACGCATGGGCTTTTCTGACTTCCTTCCCCATTTTTCTCTCTTAGGATAAAAGGAAAATTGGAAAACATGTTAGGTGATTTTATATGAAAATATCCAAAAAACGTGATAATCAATAATAAAATCGAGACTGCTAATTGAACTTGACCTCTAAAATTAAAAGTAAGATCGTTTTGTGTTGGGGAGAACAAACCCCTCATTGTATGCAGGTACTTACCTCCAAACAGAGTGGGTGAGGATGTAGACTTAAGGATAGAGCTCACGGTCGCAGTTGCAAAGCACTTGCCTCTGACTTTAGAAAATCATTTTGTGTGCTCCGCCTCATATCTCCTTTGGGCCTGATATAACCCAGCAGCCTAGGCAGATGGTTCCACTATTTAGGGAGGTTTGAGGATGTGCGTTGGGCGTTAGAGCGACATCACCTCGTGTATTTTGAGTTAAGTAATTGTTTGCATCACTAAATCCTAAAATTGAAAAGATAATGACTGAACTTTCACGGTCATCGGTGTATTGAGTTGGTGAACTTTCACGGTCATCATTGAAAAGATAATGATGAATCTCCATTTCATCACCTTCATTATTTTAATTTGGCCTTTAAACCCTAGCTAATGCATGTAAATAGTATTATTTTGCATAAAATAACACACATTATTTATTGTGTAAATATTATATTAAATATTGTATTTAAAGCCAAAATAAAATAATAAAGAAAAAAGAAAAAGAAATGAAATACCATAGTTATTGACCCTAAACCCCGAGACCTAGGCACCATGATGACTGAGTGGACAAGGAATAAAGTAGGGGAGATAAGGGCTAATATTGCAATAAAACCTAAATTATTTTGCCCGATAATTGAATCTTGGAACCTGTTTTATTCTTTACTATTTATACCCCAAATCCACAAACTTTGTTACATAAAAGTTGTAGAAAAATGTATAGAAAAATATAAAATTTATTCACACAAAAATAGTGTACGTTGTGCTTTCTACACTCAGAATAAAAATCCAAAATCCCAACTTCCCAAACTTGTATCTCTTCCATATGAACTCAAAATTCATCAAAATCACCTTTAATTGTATATAACTTTTTATTAGATTTTTAATGAAGGTGGTTTATGTAGTTTGGCGTTAATATGCAAAAGTTAGTTTTTGGACCCATATTGTACATTATTTATATATAATATATTCATTTTATTTATTCTTTATATTTTTCATATTTTCACATTTTTTATAATTTTTTAAATAGTATTTGAAGCATATATGCAAAATTAAAATAAAAGAAACCAATTAAAAATAAAATAAAATAATAAATCTATTTAATAAATAGATGAATACACTATACGTATACATATATAATTAATACATATAATTAATTAAGTACACAAATAAACATAGAAAAATACAACAAAAAATATATTCAAGTATATTAAAATAAGTTATAATTATATAAATTATGTATATAAATTTATAAAAATCTAAAATACAAAATAAAAATAAAAGACACACTATATAGGTAAATATACCGATAATTATACTTGTAAAAAGTAACCTACAATAAATAAACTTATAAAAATAAATAAAAATCAGATTAAAATACTACATAAAATAATAAATACTTTTTATGTTTTAACAAAAAAATTATTTAACCATTTATTTTGAATTAATAAGGAACTTCAGTATGTTTTGTCTTTTTCCCGACATACGTAGCCCAATAGGGTTGCAATCTTCATTGACTCTAGGACAACTTTCCATCCCTCTCTAATACAACATATGTCAGACCTAAACCACTGACTTCCTCGAATTTTCCCTGTAGATTCCTTCATCTTTTTAGGTCGATTTTCTTTTTTGACTTTTCTCCTCAATCAAATCTCTTTCCCGCACCCTGGTTACTTGATCGGAGGAACACTACATCGATCACTCTTTCTAATTCAACCCTAGCATGTACATATACCTCTTATCGGACCTCTTTTGAGGTTTGATATCCCTTAGCCCCTCGAAATCCCTGAATTTTGTGTCTTGAAGCCTCTTGGTGACAACAAGAGTACTGATGACCCCTTTGGCGTGGAGGAAGAGGAGTATAGGTCGAGATTCGAGCATAGCCACCCTCAGTGGCGGAGCTCCAACCAGGCTCCCAACCCAGGCATGGTATTTCTTTATGTTCCTAAGATCTAGAATAACATAGTTCAGTTTTAGTTTTGCTTAATTTAGTGCTATTTTTAGTTAAAACATCAGTTTTGTAGTTCACCGGAGTTGAGCTCCAGCAAATTTCTCATCATCATACGCCTGCTTTCCGGCCCGTTTATCACCTCTGTTTCATTCCCCCAGTGTTTCTCTACACCCAACATGCCTCCACCCAACCTAATCCTCAATCAGGAGTTAGGTGCTTCCACTCCGCTGCTCACCCGGAACACCTCCACTCAGCCTTACTTTCGTTTCATCTCGCCTAGATTAGATCCCAGAACCACTTATTGTGTGCACTAGAGCTTCCTGCAAGTTCTGAAGAACTGGAGATCCCTCCGAGATCGATTTTATTCAAGACAGAAGGGTCCTGGATCTCCAAAGCTTCTTTGACTTTACTGGAACTCGTCGGAGCTCCTTGGATCTTTTTGAAGCATCCAATAGTTCTGGGGAGCTTCTAGCTCCGTTTTGTGACCCTCTGGACACCCCCAGGTGGTCGGAGTCACCAAGAATCGCGGATTGAAGTTCAACCATGTCTATGTCCGTCTGTGTTTTTCCAGGAAGGTTCACAGTCGTGCGATTGAGCTTCACCTCTAGGAGCCACGGTTGTCGTCAGATCCAAGCATCCTCAACCGGTGATCCAGCCCACAAGATCTAATCTTGGCCACTTATCGTCAAACCGGTATCGACCATTGGAATCGCGCACGTGGATTAGTGGAGACATATGAGCCGTCGCCCAGCACCCAGTGTTGGTAATTTTGCTCGATACCCCTGCATATTTTGTACTTTATTTTTGATCCAAAAAATTTTCTTCTGTAGTTTTATTTATTTTGTTAAATTTGTAGTTTGACCCCTGTACTATTCATATTTGCACTTATATCCAATCCACGTCACCTCACGTGCCCATACGTATGAGGGGACTGGACAATTTGCACCTAAGACCTTGAGTTATTTTTATTTCAATTTAGTCCTATAATTTCTAATTTCAATATTAAAGCTTTTGGAAAAATTGCAAAAAGGACCTCGTATTTTTTGAATATTGCAATTACACCCCTACTAGTGTATATTGAGATATTTAATCATGTATTTTGCATTTTTATCCCTAAACTTCTTTAGGATATTCGGAAACAGTGCCCAAACTTTATATATTTGTAAAAATATCTCTATTAGGTTGTATTTTCAATTTGTAGATTTTATTTTTGTTAAAAATGGCTCTTATGCCCTAAAAATTGTATTGTCTGACTTAAAAAACACAAAAATATAATTTTTATTGAAAAATTCCAAAAAATATATTTTGTTTATTACCATATTTTGCATCAACAGACCAAAAATCCTTACCAAAATAAAACATTAGAAATTAAAATTATCCAAAATCCTTGTATAAATTGTAAAATAGTCTAGAAAAATCCAAAAATATTTTTTCTATTATTTAAATTTTGTCTATTTTTTGTTATATATTTAAAATAGTTTTGAAAAATTTTAAAACTAAGATATTTTTAAATTCCAAAACAATTCGGCCTACAAATATAACTCCCTGTTTTGAAATTTTAATTCAAGTAAAAATCCAAAACAATTAGTAAAAATCATAAGAAAAATATCAAAAACGGAACAAAAGACAAAAAGACAAACAATAATTTAATTAGAGATTTTTGAGTGTTTATAGTTGTTTCTATAAATAAAAAAACTTATATTATTTACATAGATATATTTATTTATATTACTATTACTATTACTATAGTTATTAGAATTTCACAAAAATATTTTTATTACCTTAAAAAATAAAAAAGGTTCGTACTAAGGGTATTTTCCAAATTTTTCTTCATTTTATATTTCTATGTATCTATATTAACTATATTATATCTATATACTATATATATACTTATAATATTATTAATTGAAAAGAAAAAAAAATGAAAATTAGAAAATATAAAAGAAAATAAAAACTATAAAATTAAAAATATAAGAATATAAAAATATAAAAATAAAAATTCAAAAAATATATAATTAAAAACCCACAAAAATACAATAAAAAGAGACTTGGAGGATATTTTTGGAATTAATTTTCCTAATCTATCTTGTGTGCTCCTTGTGTTCAACCTCTATAATACTTGCACCTATACACATCTTTTGTATAATTATAATAAACCGGGATGTTTACACCCATAACCCTGAGTCATTTTGCAATTACATTTATAACCCTGCATAATCGTGAATTACACATAAAATTCTGAATAGTACTTAACTCTTACACCTATAACCCCGTGTTAACTTTCATCTAATTTTCCATTAACGATAATGGTACCCGTCAAGTAATTTTTTTTTTACACTTTAATTATAGTTATTTACAAATAATGTCATTCTCTCCTTCTTCATTGAGCCAGCTCCCTCCCCCTTGCCGACCTCCTCCTCACCTTCATCCTCCAACACCTCATCCTCTCTTCCTCCAACCTCCTCTCCTTCATCTTCACAGGACTACCTCCTCACCCCCTTCCTCTCCTCGTCGAAGACCCCTCCCCAAACTGCAAGCCCCCATCTCCTGCCACCCATTCCCCCCCCCCACAGTCGAAGCCCCCCCTCTACCGCTCATGTTTCCCCCGCACAAGCTCATCAAGGCCCCCATCCCCTGCCCGCGAGCCCACACCCCCTCTCACCCGTCTCCTGGGATAGTCCCCCTACCCAACCTACAGGCCCCTCGTCCCCCCCCGCTCTTGTTCCCCCGTGTAGAGGCCCCCATCCCCTGCCCGCGAGCCCACGTTCCCTCCCCCTGCAAGCTGCTATTGTTGAAAGAACCCCCGACGAAGTCCAATCCCCCCCCCCCCACACACACACCCGCAGAAGCCCCCTGTGGCCCTTGACCACCCTCCCTATTGTCAAAGTCCCTACGTCCCCATGCAGACCCTGACCACCCTCCCTATTGTCGAAGTCCCCATGTCCCCCTGCAGCCCCTGACCACCCTCCCTATTGTCGAAGTCCCCACGTCCCCTGCAAGGTCCCCCTGTGCGACCCCCGATGAGCACCCCTCCCCCGAAGATGCCCCTGTGGCCCCTGACCACCCTCCCTGTTGTCGAACTTCACAGATCCCCTGTAAGCCCCCCCCGGTGCTGCCCCCAACGAGCACCCACCCCCCACACTCCCCCCGCAGAAGCCCCCCGCAACCCCTGACAACCCTCTGTACTATCGAAGCCTAGCCTACGAGCTCCTCGCCTGTGCGGCCCTCGACAAAGACCCACCTCCCTGCTGTCAAAGCCCCCCCTTGTACGACTCCAAAGAAGCCCAGCTTGCAAGCTCTCCCCCTGTGCGGCCCCCGACGAAGTCCCACTTCTCCTCCCCTTTTGCAACCCCCGACGAAGCCACCCCTGGAAGCCCCCTGAAGTCAAAGTCACCCCCTATGGAAGGCATGGCTGATGAATCTGTGATTCATCACTCTAAAAGTTGAAAATAGAGCTTCGTTTCTGAGTAATTAGCTGCATTTCTCCATTTATTTGGCATAATTAGCATTCATGCACTTATAAATAATATATGCATTTTAACATTCATATTTGCATTAAATAAGGAGCCAAATTCACTTATAAATATTCATCTGTATATCAGCCAAATTAACCTTTTTGTATATATTTTATACTAACAAAAAAATCAACTCTATAGTGTATATATTACTAACACTAATAAACGAAAAATATAAAAAATACTAACTTGTAAAATTATCCAATAAAACCCAAATCCAAGTTTGAGACCAAGAACCTTAAAATGTACATGTCTCTCTCATACGATGTTCGATTTAGGTCTACTAACTTTTAAAGTAATATACATTCAAAGACCTTCAAAACAAGATCAAATTCATAAAAATCGGATATCATATGTGAAACTTGGGTTTTGGGCCCCTATTTATATATTGTACATATTGACCAAAATACCCTTTATTTTATCATTTTATTTTCTTAATTATTAAAAATCCAAAAAAATGATTAAATTGTAAATATTCCTTTCATATTTTCTCTATTTTTTATTTGATTTTTTACTTATTTAAAAATAACAAAAAAATCCGCAAAAGGTAAAAATGCGGTATTTTATATCTATAAGGTACCACCCAAAATACGCTTTGTACATATGGCTTATTTTGGTTTTCGATCCTTCAATAAAGTCGTATATCTCGTTGAGACGAGCAACTTTCATGTTGACCACTTTTTTATTTGACCTCTTTTGTTATTTCTTTTTTATTTTTATTTATATTTAATTTTTGAATTTTCTGGGAGCAACACGTGGCAGCTCCTGGAGCCACCACATGTTACCCTATTTTATTTTATTTTATTTATTTATTTCTTATTTTATTTCATATTTTATTTTATTATTTATTTATTTATTTATTTATTATTTTATTTATTTATTATTTTATTTTAATTAATTATTTATTTATCCTCTCCCTTTACTTTTTCCCTACTCCAAGTCTCTACCACTCCTCCACTTCCTCCATCATTCTCTCCATTTTATCCACCTCTTTTCTAACTTCTTCTCCTCTTTTTTTATTCTCTTTTCCTTCATCATTTTTCATGGTCTGCCATTCTATGAGTGAGAGAGGTTCTAGCCCCATCGAAGCCACGAGGTGACAGCTCCTTCGACATCGAGCGATGATGAGCCGAAGGCGAGATCCGATGGCCTGCACCACCGTCACGAGTTTCACAATGCTCGTTGAGCTTCGGATCACACGCCATCTCCTTGAAGTGACAAATGGAGTCCAGCATAGCTGCTCCGAAAAGCCAACAAACCACAGGTAAATTTTCTATCTTCCTCTCATTTATTATTATTATATAATATTATTTTTTTGATCTTGTTCAACATCATCGCATTTACATCACCACATTTTTTTCCACCAAACAACACCATCAATCCTCATTCACCACCTCATAATCATTTTTTTTATTTTGATTTCTACATCATCATCATGCATCACCAACATCACCCCTCTCATTTATCTCTACATTATATTCCCTGCTTTTTAAAAAAACTACAAAAAATTACAAAAAAATAAAAAAGATAAAAACACAGACACGCAGCAGCTCCCCACCGCAACCGTCGTCGCGCCTTCATCTCCTCCATCCACGGTCGCGCACCACCGAACGTCAACGCCTCGCCCACCGTGCCCGGCACCAGTCCCCTGCGCTCCTCCTCCAACGGAGGCAGGCCGCAACCTACCTCTCGCCAGCGGCAGCAAGTCCAGCTGTTGTACGCCCTGCTCGGCTCCCCTCACTGCAGCGCCGCCCCACGCGGCCCCGCTGCTCTCAGCCGCAGCCATGCGCCAGCGGGCTGCGCCCCATCTCTTGCGCCGCCCGCCCCTACGACCCACGTCGACCACCAACGTGTTGTCTGCCTGCCCGTTGGCCGTGTGACCATCCATTCCCAGCACCATCCCCCCCAACCGCCCTCGTAGCGCGCTCTTCTCCATCACTCCTGCCCCACCACATGCCCGCGATCTCGCTCTAGCCCGCTTGCGGTTGGCCGCCTTTGCCGTGCACCTGACAGCCACCAGCCACGACCAGCACCGCATCATCTACCCATGCGGCTTCCCTTCATCCGACCTAGTCGCGACTGACTCACCTCCGTCGCCCTTGGTCGCGCCCTCTACACCTCGTCGGCCCTGCTCCTCTTTAGCCCTAGCTTGGGTGAGAACAAAGGTTTTAGAACCCACGATTATCAAGGTCATTTTATTTTTTTTATTTTTTTTATAAAAATTCCGTAGTTAGTCCGTTAAGTTTCTTTATTTACGAAAATGCCCACATTCACATTTCAGTTCATTCAGTTTTATTTATATTTTGCAAAGACACCCCTGACTTTGCATGATAATTTGGACATCTTTCTTGAATCATTTATTTTAATGAAAAATAGTGCATTGTTAAGCAATTAATTCTTTCTAATTTGGATATTTATTTATAATTTTGTGAGCATTGGGTAATTAAATAAAATTATTTTGGTGAAAAATTAGATATTTTACCGATTCATGATCCGTAATTCATATTAATTAAATATTTCTCCAAAAATTATGAAAAATTCAGATTTGATGCCTCTAGTTGTGACTTAAGCAGTCCAAATTTCATCTAAATTAGAGTTGTCTTTTGCATAAAATAAATTATAGAGTGATTTCCATAATTAATTTTTGATTAAATCCACAAATATTATTTTTTTGCGAAATTTCAACTCTTATGGATTGATCATTTAAATATCTACTTGAGATAAATCGCTCTCTAAATAATTTGATTTTTGGATTTATTAAAAATAAAATACTCTCAGTCACTCTGTTTACCTTAAAAAATTCATAAAAAATTTATAAATTGTCAGAAAATTCCAAAAAATAGGGTACATATTCCACTTCCAGTAAATTTTTCGTAATTTTTGCATTATGTTTGCATGAAAAATCGCATTAAAACCCATAAAAAGTTTGCATTTTTCATTTGTGAATCTTAAATGCAAAAATTCCCAAAAAAATTATTGTGCATTCATCATTGGACTAGGTTTTCAGGAAAAATATAACTTAGCTAATTTGGATTAATTTTACATTAAAATTAAATTTAGCTAAGTTGCTTGTTTTCTTAATAACCTAGTTCATCCACATTTTTGCGTTGGCATTTTTATTGTATAAAAAAACAAAAAATCCCACTTGGAAAACTGTAAGCTCATTCCTCTAACTCGATCAGAAGTTGTTCCTTTGCCTCCTTGAGTCGACCATGGAGCTTGCCCAGGTTAAACATACATAAAGCTGCACATTTATTAATTGATTGATTCATCAATTCGTGTGGTTAATTTATGATCGATTCTGATTGCTCGACTACAACAATTACAACGCACGTTTAAATAAACAAGGGAATTTCAGCGATCAATCAAATGGTGCCCCCATCCCTGCACTACTACACAACATCGCCATGCAGCACTCATCCTCCACCATTGTACGCAGCTGCCCTATAGTACCCGCCCTCCAGACTCGTATGCAGGTGCTGGATCAAGAGAGAATGGACGAGATATTTTTTCTTTTTTTCTTCTGACTTCTGGTTGATCCCAGTCGTTACATCACAATTTTGTTAGATTAACTCAGTTATCTAGTTGAGTTAATGAACTAAACTAACAGAGGGTTATGGGTGTAAAATGGAGGGTTATTTGAGGTCTTGGGTGTAATTCGCGATTATCCATGGTTATGAATGTAATTATGAAATTACTTAGGTTATAGGTGTAAAAATCCCTAATAGATTTTAACTCCACATTTTTTCTTCACATTGCTTGATTTATTTTGTGGGCTAATCATTGAGTTAGCTCGACTTTAGTGAGCAGTTGTCTCAGTGACACTTTATCTTAGTTCATTGTGAGGATATTTTTAGACCCTCGCCAAAGTCGTGCTCTTCAGAAAATGATGCCATTTGATGAAATGCTAATTGGCAATAATAATATGTATTCATTGTAATACGACTAATCAACACTCAGTTAAAACCGAATTAAATGATCTCTGCAAAGAGGATTCAGCTTTAAATTATCATGGGCAAGTCCAGGGTCGAATACAGGGATACAAGCAATTAATCAATTTAATCTAGGATTTAATATTTATTGTAGTAATTTAATGGTGATCTAGGTCAAGCAACAACAGACAATGCAATGCATGATATTTTTAAGAGATTTTTATATAATTATATTAAATGAACAAATAAAGATACAAATGCAATATATAAGAGATGTATACACTCAAAAAAGCCTCTAATTAGTTACTTTAAATAACTTGTGAAATTGATTAAGGCTTAATGAAAATTAGGGTATCAATGCATCATTCAACTGCAAAATAATTCAAATTTAGTTTAATTTTCAGGTTGAATAAACAAGTTATGCTCTCTGAAAATTAAAGTGTGAAATGCAAATCCAATTAGTATATAAAGTGCATCAACATAAAGAGTGTGAATTTAGTTCAAAATGACACTAATTTCATTAAAATGGATACATTGTTCATAATATATTAAACAACCACTATAAGGGCATAAATGCAATAAAACTTTATTTGTTTACAAAAAGTGTCCTTATAGGGATTAAATTTTAAATATGTAAAATCGCCAGAATATGTATGCAATTTAACAATGGACTGGGATTTATCTTTAATTTTGGAAATGCAACGAGATTCTATGCAATTCTTCCACCCTCACGTGTGCGCCACACGTGAGTGTTTGTCTCAGAGTCAGGCTTGTGGCTTGGGCCACATGGCAGGGTACAGTTGGTCTGCTCTAGTTGGGGTGCTTCAAGGCTTAGGTCTGAAGCGTTGCTTCGGATGTGATGTGGCAGGCTCAGGTCCGTCATATCACGCCGACGAAGGCAGATCCGATGGTTATTGCTTCTCTTATTCTTCCCCTCCTCCTCTAACGACGGTAGATGGGAGGAATGATTGACCGTTGGATCACCCTAATTAATCATATCGTGTTGTTATAATCGGGCAATCAGGATCGATCAAAAATTAACCGTACGAATCGCTGAATTGATGAATTAAATAATGCACGGTTTGATGTATTTTTAATCTAAGCAAGCTCCAGGGTCAACTCAAGGAGGAAAATGAACAACTTCGGATTAACTTAGACGAATTAGCTCAAGGTTTTCCAAGCGATTTTTTAAATTTTTTATGCAATAAAAATACAAATGCAAAAATGCAAACAAATTAGGTTATTATGAAAACACACAACTTAAATTATTTTAATGTCAAATTAATCCAAATTAGCTAAATTGTATATTTCCTAAAAACCTAATCAAATGATGAATGCAAAAATATATTTTTCTGGAATTTTTGGATTTAAAATGCAACAATAAAAAATGTAAACTTTTTAGGGGTTTTTATGCAATTTATTGTGTAACCAGAATGTAAACATTATGAAAATTTTACTAGAAGTGAAATATTATGAAATGAGGCTACATTGATATTTTTAGAAATTTTCGAGAATATATGAATTTTTTACTGAAAACAGAGTGTTTATGAGTATTTAATTCCTAATAATTCCACAAAATAAATTTATCCAGAAGCAACATTATCTCAAAAAGATATGTTAATAGACAATCCAGAGACTTGAAATTTCACAAAAATAGTATTTATCGATTTAAATAAAAATAAATTATAGAAATCAATCAACAATTTATTTTATGCGCAAAACATATCCATTTTTGATGAAATTTGGAAAGTAATTAAAGAGCACTTAATATCATCATCTACAAATATTTTTCACAGTTTTGGAGCAATATTTGATTGAATATGAATTTCAGACCATGAATTGGGTAAAATATGTAATTTTTCACAAAAATAAATTTAATTAATTACCCGAGGCTCAAAAATCTAAATAAGTGGCAAAAGATAAAGACATAATTTTTCAACAAAATGTATTTTTTAAAAAAATGATGCGTAATTGATGTCCAAAGTAATGCATAAATGCAGGGGTGTCTTTGCAATACTGAAAATTAAAGTCACAAACAAACTATTCCTAAGGGCACTTATGTAAATAAATAAAGTTAATAGATCTAATATGCAATTTTCACAAATGAAATAAAATAAAAATTTAACCTCCTTCTTTAAATGCGGGTGAACCCTAGGGCTGAAGAGGGCTCGTGGGCGGTACGGCGGAGGGGAGGTCGCGACGGCGGGCGGCTTGGCGGAGCGACTTGCAATTAGGGCATCGGCTGGTGTAGGGGCAACGGAAGCTCACGTGGCGGAGGCAGTCGTGGCGGTCTGGAGCAAGGCGCGCAAGATCGCGGCTGGTCGGGCGGTGAAGGAGAGGCACGGCAGCGGCTGGCGGAGGGAGGCCTACAACTGGAGGCGCTACTGGAAGGTGCGAAGACTGGCAGGGCACTGCGTGGCAGATCACGACTGGGAGGAGGCGATGCGGGCAGTGGTGGATGGGGTACGTGCGAGTCAGACAACAGGAGCTGGAGGTCGGTGGTGCTAGGGGCACGGCCGCAGGAGGAGCCGTCCAATGAGGGAAGGTGTGGCCGAAGGAGCTGTGCGCTAGAAGGTGCAGTAGGGGGTGGCGCCAGGTGTGGTAGTGCGATGGCTGGGGTGGTCGTCCAGGAGGGCTGACGCCGTGGGGGCTGGCTGGAGGATAGAGGCGTGGTCGTGGGCGATGCAGGTACAGGGGTTGCTGCTGGAATTCTTTTTTAATGTTTTTTTAATGTAATATTTTTTTTAGATTTTTTTCATTTGGAAATAGAAAAAGTGAAATGAATGGTTTGTGATGATGATGTGGTTTGTGAACAACAAAAATGTTAGATAAATAAAAAATGACAAGGAAAAGGAGAGGGATACTTACCTGTGATTCGTCGAATTTTGGAGGAGATATACAGCAACTCCGATTGTCGCCTCGAGAAGGATGGTGGAATCATTCGAATCTAAGTGAGCCTTCTTGGAATCTTGCGACACGACAATAGTGTGTCACTGATCTTGGCTTTGAGGTTGTTGTCGCTCAACTCGTCTCCTACATCTGTCACCTGAAGGTTAAAGGAGCTCGACCTCTCTTCACTCAAAATGACAGATGATGAAAAATGAAGGAGGAGAAGAGAATAAAAAGGAGGAGGAGGAGGAAGTTAGAAAAGAGGTGGAGAAAGTGAAGGAATGGTGGAGGAAGTGGAGTGGTGGAGACTTGGAGTAGGGAAAAAGTAAAGGGAGAGAAAAAATGATAAAAAATAAATGTAATAAGTAGGCTACTAAAAATAGTGAAGAGAAAAGAAAATAAAATGTAAGAGAGAACAAAAATAAAAATTAAATGAAAAAGAAATTAAAATATTTAATTAATTATAAAATAATAAATAAATAATAAATAAATAAAATAATGAAAATAATAAAAAAAATAGGGTGATACGTGGTTGTTCCAAGAGTTGCCACGTGTCGCTCCAAGAAAAATCACAAATTAAACATAAATAAAAATAATAAAGAAATAACAAAAGAGGTCAAATCAAAAAGTGATCAACATGAAAGTTCATCATCTCGACGTCTACAAATTTTTGAAGGACTAAAAATCAAAATAAGCCATATGTACAATGTGTATTTTTGAGTGATATCTTATAGGTGTAAAATACCATATTTTTATGTTTTGCAATGTTTTTTCATTTTAAATATGAAAAAAAATCAAAATAAAGTTAGAGACGATATGAAAGAAATATTTACAACTTAATCTTTTTTTTTTGAATTTTTAATAACTAAGAAAATAAAAAGATAAAATGAAGGGTATTTTAGTCAATATGTACAATATACAATAGGGGCCTAAAATCCAAGTTTCACATATGAACTCTGATTGGTCTTGTTTTGAAGGTCTTTGAATGTATATTACTTTAAAAGTGAGTAGAATAAAATCGGATACTATATGAGAGACATGTTCGCATTTTAAGTTTCATAGTCTCAAACTTGGATTTGGATTTTATTGGACAATTTTACAATTTAGTATTTTTTGATATTTTTCTTTTATTAGTGTTAGTAATGTATACACTATAGAGTTGATTTTATTAGATTTGGAGTTAGTATGAGATAGATACAAATATGTATTTACATGTGATTTTTACAAGGAATTTTATGCTTCTTATTTATGCAAATATGAATGTTAAAATGCACATATTATTTACATATGCATGAATGCTAATTATGCAGAATAAATGGAGAAATGCAGCTAATTAATCGGGAACGACACTCTATTTTCAACTTTTAAAGTGATGAATCACATATTCATCAACCCCCTATACTTAAATCTTGCTCGTCTCGAGCAACTAAAATGAAATGCAAGAGTGAAATGATTTTGGGTTCCATACCAAGGTCATGAACAAAAGGTGAAAATGGAGCTTGACTCAACCTTAGGATTAATAGTGTGGCGGAACCTTATTGGGATCTGATTTTAAGACCTAACAGCCTTTAAGTTCCACAAGTCTTCTATTCAGGTCCTCTCAACCGTCAGGTCAGAACAAATCCTCATACATAAATTCTAATGACTATGGATCTTACTTGTACTTTGTAAGTGAAATATAGCTCTTCGTATCAAAAATGGCAAAGAAACAACCTCCTCTAACAAGGTAACTCTGATTCCCTGATCTAGCAACTCTTTCCTAGAAGAGCGGGGTATTCTCTTCCAAGTTCAAGTGCGACCAACTCAAGAAGAGGGGGCGGATAAGAGAATGGACCGTGACCAGTGTAGTCACATATCCGTGGAGCTTGACCAGTGTAGCCAAGTCTTCAGCTGCAAGCTTTGGAGCTCTTCTTATTATTCTAAACTTGTATATACACTTGGGCAGGCATTTTACTTTTCAATCGGGCTTGTCCACTTTTGGAGATTCTGCATTTTCCTCTTTTTTTCTCTCTTTTTTTGACATATATACAAGGTGCAGCATGTACATAAGGAGTTTTTCTTCTTGAGCCAGTAGACTATCCCTCTTTTGAAGCTTTATTGCAACCCACAACATCTTGTCGTTAGACGTCAACGCCATAAGACTAGGTTGAGATGCACTACCCTCCCTAGAGGAGGATAGATGTTTCCACACATGTGCTACTCCAAGATAAAGGATTCTACCTCCTCACCATCTCATCAATGAAGAGCTACTTGCATGGTGCTTGTACAAGTTAGGTCATTGTCTAAAAGAAACGTGCGTGTGTACGAAATATTCTACTTAGACCAATCGAGATGACATGTGAACATAGACTTGTGCACTCAAAGAATTAAGTCATTCGATCTGAAAAATCTTAACTCCAGTTCCTATAAAGTTCCTCTGAAATTAGGTAGACTAAGGTCAAATCCATCCTTGACTACTATTCATAACTTGGTTCATAACCCACTAACTTTTCACATTGTATATGCTAGATATGCAGATGACATGCTATATAGATGAATGAAGTGCAAGACTTTTTTTCTAATGCAAGGATGATATGCAAGAGTAAATAAGAAGCCTATTTTTTGTATACCTCCTATTTTACAACAAATTTTACAAGAACTTTATAAGTATTATACAAATTATACAAATGTTCTATACTATACATATTATATAAGTATACATGCATTTTACAAAAAAAATTCCATCTTTTACCCACCCCGTAATTATTGCATAATATATACAAAAATATATGAAAGTACGAGCTATGGGTAAAGTATACAAGTAATACATACACACCCCCTTATACTTAGCGTGTGCTATGTCCTCAGAGCACGAGAAGTGAGGAAAAAGATATAGCTCGTGCTAAGCGTAGGAGAGCTAAAATAACAAAAAGTATAGAAGTCGCTCCACCCCCTATACTTAGGCTTTGGCAGCCTAAGTCTAGAAGAAGATCAAAAATGGGGTGAGCGAGGTTAAGAGGGTAAATGGATGAGTATATATACATGATGGGCATCAGTCCCCCCTATACTTAAGCTTTGGTCAGCCTAAGTATAGGATAGGAGTGAGTGTGAGAACCGAAGAGATCTAGAGAATATACAGAGAATGGTGAAGAGACTCGAGTCACTCTCCCCCAATACTTAGGATCTGGTCATCTTAAGTATAGCCATAAAAAGAAACGACATGAAGCCGGGGTGAGTGACTCGAATCACTTGGGAGGGAGGGTTATGAAAGAAAGAAAATATATATAAGAAGGGGTAAGAATATACAATGATCAAGAAGGTTTGTTACGAACCTTCTTATGGGAGCGAGGAGGTGGGTAATATACATATGTGTCGCTGTCGGAATCATCCTCAGATGTATAATAGTGTGGTGTAGGGATCGTCCAACGAGGGTCGACACACGACTTCTTGCTCAGATATGGCTTAAGAACAACCGAATTGAGCTCGCTCATATAAACTACCTCATCCAGGTCTGATGAGGATTCCTTTGAAAATTCCGTCTCCGATATGTTGAAGGAAACTTCTTAGTCGATTTTCTAGAACCAGAAACTTTGAGAGGGAGAGGAGAGTGAAGTGCCTTTGAGGGGTTTGGGGGAACACCTCAAGGAATCAATTCTCAACTTCCTCTCACTGGATAACTAACTAGAGGAAGGAGCAGGCATGGTTTTGGGTGGGGTCAATCTAGTCATGGTTGTCTGCTTTGAAGGTCCGAGATGTGGTGCAGTGCTGACCATGGGTTCCTCATTAGACGAGTCACCATATAGATTATAATATTCCTTAAGGTTCATCACACATCTCGGGAAGATGCTAGTGATCTCAATTGGCTTGGCATTATTAGTCACGGATGTCGGATCATCAAAACGGTCAAGACAATCAGCAAAAATCGTGTCTGGCTCAATGACAGCTTCAGGTTGTTAGTCTTTTATTGAAGCTGATACAATGGTGGCGATGCAAGCAGCAGGAGTCATGGATGTGTGGGGAGTCTCTAAACCAAAGGTCGGCTCGATAGTTGGTATCATCAGAGAGGTGGGATTCATCTACCTCTCGAAGGTCACGAGTGTCAGCAGATTTGTTGGTCACCATAGAGTAGAGTGTGTCAAAGAATGGATGAGGTCGAAGTGCTCCTAATGTTGTAAAATTGATTTCTCGAGTCTTGCAATCTATAGTCGCTTTAGCCAAGGCTACGAACGGCTTCCCGAGAATAATGGGAGACTAGGTAAACTCTCCTCGGTGCTCAATGCCAATGACCGTAAAGTCTACCTAGAGTAGAGCACCTTGTAAAGAATGATGATTGAAATGATTCCTCTCGATCGTTTGATTGATCGATCAGCTAATTGAACGATCTCTCTCGACTTTCTAACTCTGTGGCTCTTGGTCTTTCCCCCCCATCATCAAGGAGGTGGCTATAGACACTAAGTGTCTCTCAGTCCTTGTCCTCTTATTGCCCGACCTCTTAGGCATCAATTTACTTCTCATAAATTGTTTGAGGTCGGGGAAGTGAGCTATGACCTTTATTAAGGGAAGATTGAAAATCAATTCTTCATCGAGTGCTTCCCTTAGGGCATGATCCAATTTTTTTAGGTATTTTTCATTTTCGATTTTTAAGTGATTTTTTGGATTTTCAATTTTTTTGGCCTTTTTGGAATATTCAATTTTTTAATGTTTTTGATATGTGAAGGATGAGCGGGAGAAACTGTAGACTCGAGATTGGAGGGCAAGTAGTTAGTAGAAGAGGGAGGTATAATGGACTCTAGTTGTACAAAATCTGTGTTTTTCCTTGTGTTTATTTGGTCTTCAACATCAAATCCACTTCTTTCCTTTGCCACTTTAATACCCAAGCTGGCAGAAATTGAGTGCAATATTTTGGTCATGTCTCTCAACTTGGCACCAAATGATTCATTTTTCACGATAAGTCGAGAAATGTCATCCTCCAAAAAGTCATCGTGACAAATCATGGGAGAAGTCTGCTCAATTGGAGGATATTGCTGAGAATTTGGGATCTCATACTCAACAAACCTAGACTCTGGCATGCAATGTTGGGTCGAGTATGGACCATCTAAATGGCAGATATTGGTCAGAGCCTCATATGATGGAGTCAATACATAGGGGGTTCATAGATTGAATTCATGAGTCCAATCTTGTGAATGTGTAGGCTCTCCGAATATATGGTATGAGGGCTGGTCAATGTAGTCTTGATTACTAGGGCCAATCAAGTTAGGAAGATCATAAGGTGCATGCTTGTCCATTCGGTATGTTCTATCGACCATGTCACACCCTAAGGTCAAGTCGAGATGTGTGAATTGTTGTCCGGTCCCTACTTGAGGTGAGAATGAGGTATGTGGGGGTACATAATTCTATCATTTTTCCGTCTCAGCAGTAGCTTGCTCTTCAAATGATTCCTTAACTCCAGCAAGCATCTGACTATAAGATGAACCAACCCAGGATGGAAGTGGATCTGGGGTGTAAGAAGGTAGGGTAGGTGAGAAATGCAAAGAAGTGGGGGAAGTCCGTCGAAGTTCTGACTTCATGGTCTGGATGGGGGTATGAGGAGAAATAAGAAGGTGAAGATGATCGGATTATGGTCGAAGAGGAGTGACCTGGATATGATGACCAATATTCCGACATCTTGAACAGGAATCGATGAATGTAAGCGAAACGAGGTGGAAAACGTGCAAGTATAGATGATAACACACACGTACAGACACAAAACAAACGCAAGATCAAACCCCAAGTTCACCAACTCAACACGTGAGGGCCATAAAGGTTCGGCCGAATTATCTTGTCAGTTTTAGTTGGTGATAAATGCAAGTCTTGAAAGAGTTAATGAGTTGTTAGGTGCTTGTACTTCCCTACAGACTGGCCCGCTTCTTACGACTAGTTGGACCTACTTTCAGCCAGTATGGAAGTAAGTATGGACCGTATAAATATGTCTATGCATTCCTTGAGGACAAAGCCTTATAAGGCATCCTCTAAACCTCCCACTCTGCCAAGGAAATCCGGACTGTTTACCGGTTACCCGTAGATCCTCACTGAGAAGTAGCTAATCGCCTAAAAAGAAAGAACTAGTAGTCTATAAGAAAATCATGGCTTGGGCTCTGTCCTAGTGTCGTCTCTCTCTCTCTCTCTCACTTACAAGTAAATCAGACAATGATGGGTTGCTCTCCCACAAAAAAGGGTTAATTTTAGTCAATTTTTTGGTCCAATTCAATTAATAGTCCCAATTTTAGAGATTAGTTGTCATTGTAGTTAATCCACACAAGCAATCACATCTACCGTTCAATCCCAATTCCTTTATCCTAAGTTAGAAAATCCGAGAGAGGGAATCAGAAAAAGCTGATGAGATCGAGAAAACGATAATGAATGCTTGAGTAAGAAGACTTACAGTGTCTCCAGCTCTCTACAATGCAAGATGCACAACTGAATTGAAATTTTACACTATATGAAATGCAAATGAGAAAACCATTCCTAGACAGGAAGTTCTATTAGCGAGAGATGAACAATTTAATTTTGACTAATAGCTATGCGGTCTAAGTGTGTTTCGTTAAGTGTGATGCGTAGTCCTATATAGCACGAGCACAAGCAAAATTTTGCTACGAGAACTGCGAGTGCAGGCCCTAGTATACGTCAAGCAAACCACACGACCACGAAGGGTCCAATGTCAAGCCTTGGTACACAAGCGAGATCCCAACTGGTGTCCGCTATAAATATGTAATTATTACAAATTAATTCACAAAATTGAATCTCTCTTCAAAGATATTCTTGGCGTCTCAACAACCATCTCGATCCAGGAATCGTCAGCCTCTAACGCTCTTCGAGATGCGTCGACTTCAAGAAAGTCACTCTAAGTCCACCGGTCCCTCACACAAAAAAATAAAAATGTATGATAGAGAGAGATATCAAAATATATAAAAAAATAAATAGATAAAAAATTGGAAAAAAAGAAAAATGGAATAATTACAAAGTGGTTCAGGGGTCAGACTACCTGATTAAATGGAAAACCTTAATCTAATTTTTCTAAAATGATCCTAAGCTGTTTGCTTCCCTGGCAACAGCTTCATTTGATTGACCACTTGATCGCCCTAATTAATCGTTTTGTGTTGTTGTAGTCGGGCAATCAGGATCGATCAAAAATTAATCGCATGAATCAATGAATAGATGAATTAAATAATACGCGGTTTGACGTATTTTTATCCTAGGAAAACCCTAGGGTCGACTCGAGGAGGCAAAAGGAACAACTTCAGATCAACTTAGATGAATTAGCTCAAGGTTTTACAAGCGAGATTTTTTTTATTTTTTATGCAATAAAAATGCAAATGTAAAAATGCAGACACATTAGATTAATATGAAAATACACAACTTAGCTAAATTAATTTTTATATCAAATTAATCCAAATTAGCTAAATTATATTTTTCCTAGAAATCTAATCAAATGATGAATGCAAAATGTATTTTTCTAGAATTTTTTTATTTAAAATGCAACAATGAAAAATGTAAACTTTTTAGGGGTTTTTATGCAATTTTTCATGCAAAGAGAATGCAAAAATTATAAAAAATTTACTGGAAATGAAATATTATGAAATGAAGCTATAATATTTTTTGGAATTTTTCGAGAATATATAATTTTTTTATGAATTTTTTTACTGAAAATAGAGTTTTTTAGTATTTAATTCCTAATAAATCCACGAAATAAATTTATCCAGACGCAAAATTATCTCAAAAGATATGTTAATAGACAATCCAAGAGACTTGAAATTTCACAAAAAAAGTATTTATGGATTTAATTAAAAATAAATTACAGAAATCACTCAAAAATTTATTTTATGCGCAAGACACATCCATTTTTGATGAAATTTGGAAAGTAATCAAAGAGCACTTAATATCATCATCTACATTTTTTCACAATTTTTGGAGTAATATTTGATTGATTATGAATTTCAGACCATGAATTAGATAAAATATGAAATTTTCACAAAAATAAATTTAACTAATTACCCAACGCTCACAAAAATCTAAATAAATAGCAAAAGATAAAGAATCAATTTCTTAACAAAATATAATTTTTGTTTTAAAATTGATGCACAATTGATGTCCAAAGTAATGCGTAAATGTAGGGGTGCCTTTGCAATGCAGGAAATTAAAGTCACAAACAAACTATGCCTAAGGGCACTTATGTAAATAAACAAAGTTAACGAATCTAATATGCAATTTTCACAAATGAAATAAAATAAAAAAATTGAACCTTCTTTTTTAAACATGGGTGAACCCTAAGGTTCAAGAGGGTTCGTTGGTGGCGTGACGGAGGGGAGGTCACGGCCGCAGGTGGCTTGGCGAAGCAAGCTGCAACTAGGGCAACGACTGGCGTGGGTGCGGCGGCTGCTTGCGCGGAGGAGGCGGCCACGGCGGTATGAAGCAAGGCGCGCGAGGTTGCGGCTGGTCGGGCAGTGAAGGAGTGGCACGACAACGGCTGGAGGAGGGAGGCCTGCGGCTGGAGGCGCTACTGGAAGGTACTGCGGCTGGCAGGGCATCGCGTGGCATAGCACTGCTGGGAGGGGGAGGCATGTGCAGTGGTGGACGGGGTGCGCACGGGTCGCGCAACAGGAACTGGAGGTCGGCGATGCTGGGGGCCCGGCTGCAAGAGGAGTCGTTCAGTGAGGGAAGGTGCAGCTGGAGAGGTCGTGTGCTGGAAGGTGCGGTAGGGGGCGGCTCCAGGTGTGGCAGTATGATGCATGGGGTGGCTGTCCAGGAGGGCGCGGTGTCGTGGGTGCTGGCTGGAGAATTGAGGCGTGGTCGTGGGCGGTGCAGGCGCAGGGGTTGTTGTTGGAATTCTTTTTTTGTTTTTTAAATGTAATATTTTTTTTCAATTTTTTTTGTAAATAGAAATAAAAAAAGTTAAATGAATGGTTTGTGATGATGTGGTTTTGAACAACAAAAATGTTAGATAAATAAAAAATAAAAAAAATGATAAGGAAAATGAGAGGGATACTTACCTGTGATTTGCCCGAATTTTGGAGGAGATATGTTGTAACTATGATCGTCGCCTCGAGAAGGATGGAGGAATCCTTCGAAGCTAAGCGAGCATGTTTGGAAGCTCGCGACACGACAACAGTCCGTGGATCTCGCCTTTGAGGTTGTCGTCGATCAACTTGTCTCTTACAGCTGTCACATGAAGGTTAAAAGGGCTCGACCTCTCTTCTCTCGAAACGACGGATGATGAAAAATGAGGGAGGAGAAGAGAATAAAAAGGAGGAGGAGGAAGTTAGAAAAGAGGTGGAGAAAGTAGAGGAATGGTGGAGGAAGTGGAATGGTGGAGACTTGGAGTGGGGAACAAGTAAAGGGAGAGAAAAATGATAAAAAAAATAAATGTAATAAGTAGGCTACTAAAAAAATGAAAGAAAATAAAATAAAATGTAAGAGACAAAAAAATAAAAATAAAAATAAAAATAAATAAATTAATTTAAAAATAATAAATAAATAAATAATAAATAAATAAATAATGAAAAAAATTAAAAAAAGGGGTGACACATGGCGTCTCCAGGAGCTGCCACGTGTCGCTCCTCGAAAAATCACAAATTAAACGTAAATAAAAATAACAAAAAAACAAAAGGGGTCAAATCAAAAAGTGGTCAACATAAAAGTCGCTCGTCTTGATGAGATCTACAACTTTTGTGAGGACTGAAAATCAAAATAAGTCATATGTACAAAGTATATTTTTGGGTTGTATCTTATTGGTATAAAATACAGTATTTTTTATGTTTTACAATTTTTTAATTTTTAAATAAGAGAAAAATCAAAATAAAGTTATAGAAAATACGAAAGAAATATTTTACAATTAATCTATTTTTTTGAATTTTTAATAATTAAAAAAATAAAAAGATAAAATGAATGGTATTTTAGTCAATATGTACAATATACAATAGAGGCCCAAAACCCAAGTTTCACATACAACTCTGATTTTTATGAAATTAGTATTGTTTTGAAGGTCTTTGAATGAATATTACTTTAAAAGTGAGTAGACCTAAATCGGATATTGTATGAGAGAGATATTCGTATTTTAAGGTTCATAGTCTCAAACTTGGATTTGGGTTTTATTGGACAATTTTACAAGGTTAGTATTTTTTTGATATTTTGTTATTAGTGTTAGTAGTGTATACACTATAGAGTTGATTTTATTGGATTTGGAGTTAGTATAAAATAGATACAAATATGGTATTTACAAGTGATTTTTACAAGGAATTTCATGCTTCTTATTTATGCAAATATGAATGTTAAAATGCACATGTTATTTACGCATGCATGAATGCTAATTATGCATAATAAATGGAGAAATGCAGCTAATTACTCGAGAATGAAGCTATATTTTCAACTTTTAAAGTGATGAATCACAGATTCATCAAGGAGCTCCAACGAACTACGAAAGATGCCTCCCTTACTCCTCCATCTTGATTAGAGTTCCAGGAAGATTCTCTTTGTCCTAGCACAGGCTGTAGAAGCTCGAGATGAGGAGAAAGCCTCTGCAAAGATCTGTCAATGTCAAACCTCCAGCAATGAAGTTCGAGATTGGAGCTCCTTCTCAACCTCTGATCATTGAAGCATAGCAAGTTCCTACATGTGTTAGACAAGCAATCCACATACGAGCGAGCAAAATAGGAGTGGAATGGATCTAGATTGAGGGTTACCCAAATGGATTGAGATGAATCCTAGATGGGTTCTCCTTTTTGTGAGAGGAGAAAGGAATCAAATCGAGTAAGGTGATACGAATCGAGACACAATAAATAATGGGTTCGCTAAGATCATGAAGTGGTGGCGATGGCATCGAGCGAATCAGATGAAGGAATAATCATGCGTATTCAATTAAATAAAATAATGAAAATAGAATAAAATTAGGATTGAGGATCTTAACTGGAATGTAAGGGAGATCAGTGATGAATCTTAGCCGATTTGGAGCACTAAGACTCTAGGTCGACGCGTCAAAACCTGGGCTAAAGGTCTGAGCTCGAACAAGAGAAGAGGTGGTTGTAACAAGGTTTGCTCAACTTGGATCTCGTCGAATCTTGCTCACCATCATCACGTCACTATCTCTTCCTCTCACTATCACTAGATTTGGATGGATGCCTGGGGAAAGATCGTGAAGTGGCGGATAGTGAGAGGCGGAGAATGGGTTTTGAAGGAGGAGTTGAGGAAGTTGTTTTCTTGGGGGTGGTTTCAACCACCACCAGATGTTAGGGTGATTAAGGTTACGTTGAATGAAGCCATTGGCGTGATTGGTGAATGTGGAATGTATAAGTTAGAGGATGTGGTTGGTGGAGATGAGGGCTGACGATGGAGGAAGAAATTGACGAAGGTGGGCGGTTGCATGGTTGGAGGCATTGAAGGGTGAAGAGGCATGAGGTGGAAGATGAAGCACGATCGTTGGATATTGCGATCCAACGGTCTGCTGATGAGGTGCGTGGAAGAGAAGAGCTGGGAACACATGGCTTGATATGAAGATGCCACGTGGTCCAATGAGAATTAAAAGAAAGAATAAATCAGTATGAAATGCAAAATAAATAATTAGAGCAAGAATTTGAAAAAATGTTCAACATAAAAGTTGGAGATCTCAATAAGATCTATAACTTTAATGTAGAACACATACTGAGCACATCATATATACATAATAATAATAATTTTTAAGTATTTTTTATGTACTTAAAAATTACTTATTTAATTTCATTTTCTTATTTTTTTGAATTTTTAATGTATATTTATTGTTAAACTAATTATGTATACTATTACACTAATTTTTATTGGATTTTATTAAATAAAGAAACACATAAAAATATACATCACATCACATATACATAACTAGAATAATTAGGGTTAATTATTTACAATGAGTTATTTGTTAATTAATGTTGATTAATTATTAATTAGATGAGAGAGCTCAAGCTAAAGAGATAATAATATATAAATAAACATGATAAATCATGGATTATCATTTATTCAATATCTTTGATACTTTATTTTTTTTCTTTTCTGTATTCTTTAGTTTTGATTTAAATATAAATATTTATGTACTAATTATGGATGAATAACAAATGTTAATCTGTACAAGTTAGATCAATTCACAAGCGTTTTGCTAGAGATTAAAAGACAAACATGGAAGAATAATTGTAGATGAATGTTTATTGATCAACATCTAGCTGACATATTCACTAAACCCTTAGCTAATGCTCGATTCGAGCAACTTAGAATAGAATTGGATCTTTGTACTTTAAAATATCTGATTTAGTTCTGTCCTTTGTTGAGAAAACCCAATTGGTCGATCATTTGGAAATGATCTGATTGATCAACTTGTGATCGATCATACAAAATCAGCCTGATCGATTAATCTATGTATGTGATATTTTATTTTGATCTATATCTCTTCAAATTTCTGTCCACCTTAATTCACTCAAATGCCACCAATGTCGATTGATGTTTGGACCACGACATATCATCTTTATTTCTCCAAATTTCAAATTTGATTTTTTAAAAATTAGAATTTCCCTCTTTTGGCACATCATCTCATTTAGATTTAAGGGAACCTTACCCATTCCTTTCTCCTTACACTAGAAATGAGTGCCCTCCCTTAGAGTTCGAGTTATTGTAGTTTTGGAGAATAGAGGAATTACACTTTCACTGAGATAAATTCCAGTCACATTTTTTGGGATCTAAAGTCAATGTATTCACAAATCGCTCGGCCACCAAAATCTTATGGATAAGAAAATTGCTAAGGTGCATCTCATAATATAGATTTTATTGGTCCAGGAGTTTGACATTGAAATACCTGAAAAATCTGGAGTTAGTAATGTTGTTGTCGATCACCTTTCCAGACTTGAGATTCATGAGACTCCAGAAGATTACACTCCTGCTATCACTGAGAATTTCCAGACAAAATGATTATGCCGATCGCTTCACTCCCATGGTACACTACTTGCCTCCAAAAAGGTCCCACATAATTGGCCTGATAATCACATTGAGAAACTCTATTTAGATGCCAAGCACTACCATAGGAGGATCCCATTCTCTTTTGTGAGAGAGTAGATTGTATCTGGAGGAAGTATATTCCTTAGGAGGAATATTCCAATGTCCTCAACATGTGTCATGCATTTGAAGCAGGATGACATCACGCTAGGAAGCATACAATAGAAAAGGTACTTCAAAGTGATTTTTGGTTACCAACTCTTCAAAAGGATGCCCAACCTTCGCCAAGAGTTGCTCTATTTGTTAAAAAATGGGAAGGACCATGTGTCCTAAGGATTCAATGCCATTGAAGCTAGTTCATTATTTGTGAGATATTTGACACTTGGAATATTAAGTTTATGGTCCCATTTCCTAACAACCAATGGGTTTGGGTATATTCTGTTAGCTGCTGATTATGTGAGTTGATGGGTGGAGGCTATCCTTGTCGAATAATGATAGCCGAATAAAGTAGCCATTTATTTTTTTATCTTATAAGCAGAGGTTTTCAAATATCGTCTTTGAGCATAGAATTAGACTTATTTGTATCTTATTGTGATTACCTCTCGCTGAATACTTCCATTGGAACGGTACAATTCTCTCTCATATGCTGTATGACATCCCATGTGGTCTACCTCTTTGGCGAAGAGGCGCAACCGTCTGCTCGCTTCTCGGCACCCGAAAATGGAAGCAGTCAGTGCGGAAATTAATTTTAGTACATCTAAACTAATTTACCTTGATCATATAATTTGATATACATAATTAATTTAACTGGTCATATACATCTGTTTTATTACTATAAATAATAAATCTATGAATTAAAAAATTCTCTCTTTTAACACGTTCTTTACCAGTTCTATATTCTCAGAATGATTTATTGTTGTTCAAAGTCCAAACGATTGTGTATAACACAATGCTAATATATGGAGTTATCTCATTTTTCCATCTTTAACCCTACTTTAAGGAAAAAAAACAAACGACTAGTCTTACTATTTTTGACACCTTGTCCTTTTCCTTTATTTTTTGTCATTCTGTTTTCTTGGAAATCAATGGTTTAAATCCAACAAGAAACTGGAAGGGAGAAGGAAAAGAAGGCTAAAGAAACGAGA
This sequence comes from Ottelia alismoides, assembly GCA_037367405.1. Classification (NCBI taxonomy): domain Eukaryota; kingdom Viridiplantae; phylum Streptophyta; class Magnoliopsida; order Alismatales; family Hydrocharitaceae; genus Ottelia; species Ottelia alismoides. The sequence continues at coordinate 27,199 of JAZKJV010005766.1, forward strand.
GGAGATGACACGATCAAATTTGCGAACGAATACGACAGATGTTTATATTTCATATTTTGCTTTACTTTTATGCAATCCGAATATTTTGTGTACTACAGGAACTTGCGTCCAATCACTCCTTTTCATTCTCTTCATGTCGTTATTAGTTATAGAAATGTTTCGAACTTTTCATCGGAATCTCTCATGTTAATATCAGTTATAAAAATTTCCCGAATATGAATAATATGGATCCGGTATCGGATATACGAATACGAAAAATATTATTACTATAATATTTATTTGTAGTATTTATTATGTTTTGTAAACAAACTATCATGTCAAATTTATTTTCTTCTCACTCAAATTCATGCATTCTATCGAGTATCGACCTCCAATGACCAATATGTCTTTGCCTCGACAATCTTCATAGGTATTGTAACAATATAGGTCTCAGGTAAGTTGTAGCTTTCAGTTTTTATATCTCTGGAACAACCCATTTTAGATTATAACTTTTGATTGGCTAAAATTTTTTATAACGATATCTGGTCATAATGCGATCAATGTTCCAAGGTACTCTTTATTCGAACTAAATTCTTTGATCCAAATTCGTATTTGAAAATTTCAACTGAGGAAAACATGTGAATACGCATGCTTTTTAAGCAAAAAATTGTACGGGCTAAAAAACAGAGTGACAATCCGCCATCTGAACAGCAGCCCGGCATGTCAAGCACCCAGAGTGGCAGTCCGAAGCCCCATCCATCTCTTCTTCTTCATCGGCCTCCACTCCAAGCACCCACCACCCTCCCTCTGCCTCTTCCCTCCGCCCTCCACCCTTGGGCGCTCCCTCGCCTCCTCTATATCCACTCCGAACAACCTCACCACAGTGCTCTTCATCTTCCTGAATGTCTTGCAGTCGATGTACAGCTTCCTGTCAGACCCCAACGATCTCTGGAACACCACCACATCGCCGGCCTCCAGTCCCTTCTCCTTCACAAACAGGCTCCACCCCTTCGTGAGAACGTAGCTCTGACTGCTGTTCCAGTACGAGTACCTGAACCTCCACACCTTGCCAGAGGGATCCTCCATGTGAATGAGCTCCCTGTCATCCTTGCACCGCATGGGGAAGTGCCTCTCCGCTTGCGGCTTCGGGATCACGAGCCGGTTCAGCTTCCCAACGTCGCTAGGAGTCACCACCTTGTCGAAGAGGTGCTGCCTACCCAAACCGGTAGCCGATGCGGTCGTGAGGGATAGGTAGGTGTTGCAGCCGGCAGCGGCGTCTACGCCCCTCTGGCGGAGCTCCTCGTGGTAGGTGTGCTTACGGAGCATGTCGACGATATCTCCCTTGGACCGGGAGAAGATGAAACGGAGTTGCTCCGCCTCGGCGCTGTCAGATGCCGAGAGGGGCCGGAAGTTGGTGACCGCATCGCGGCCGCGGAAGCGTTGGACCGCGACGTCGTAAACTCGAGCCGCCTCCTCCTGTGTGTCAAAGGTGCCGAGCCATACACGCTGGTGCCTCTCGTATATCTGAGAGCCCCACCGGCCGTTGGGCTGGGGGACAACGCCTTTGTAGACGGAGGAAGGGAGCTTCCTCCGCTCAACATCGATGTCGGTGGCCGGTTCAGGGGGGTCGATCACGACGCTGACGCCGCTGCCGTGGCGAAGAAAGGGTCGATGATGATGATGATAGTCATCGTCAGCTATGCTGCTTTCGACGTCAGATGTGTTGGATGATTCCATGTTCTAGGGTTTGCAGGGTTGGGCGGATTAAGGATAAGAAAATACAAGGGGATGGGGGGGATGAGGTGATATATAGTGTATAGTGTTCATGCATGGATTGAGGTGTGGGGGGTGGGGGGATGAATGTTGGGGGTCCACGGGGGTGTAAGTTGAAGGATGGGTTCACGAGGGAGTGGGGTCAGTTCATCCCCCCTGCTCTTCTGATTCTCGTGCTTGCTTCTGACCAGTTTATTATTATCCTATTTTCTTGTCGCACTCTCCCGCCCCATCTCTTTCCATCTTTCTTTCTCACTCTTTGTCTCTCTATTTGTCATCTTTGAAATTATGATGCCAATTAATTCGTATCTGGTGATATCGTTCGAGGAGATATCTGCAAGGATGATGGAGAGGGAAGACGACCTCCCCTCAGCCTTTGATCTCGACCATCTGCAGGGCACGAATAGGATGGGAATCCCACAGACGAGGCTGTTTGTTCATTGGATACCAGGCATGACGGGTTTGTTACTTCCTAATGCTCACTTTTCTTGTAGAAAAAAAATACGATTGTTGCTACTGGTATCCCGAACTTTGTTTATTAAATTTGTGCCCTTTCCTATTTATCTATGCTTATATTCTTGTTATTGATGTTCATAAGTGGAGATATATTACTTATTGGTGTTATCATATTCTCATCCCTTAATAAAATACGAACACGGATGCGGTTATGGATATCAAAATTACGTGATTATCATATCCTTTAGAAAATGGATACATATGTAAAATGGATAACGGTCGCATACAAATGACATTACAAATACTATATAGATTAGCTTGAATATACATGTATTGGATGTGATGCACATGATATAAATATAAAGACATGCTTAAATCATAATAATTATACTATATATGGTGAAAGAAGGTATAAAATTATGTTACATATGATTAAATTTAAATCTACAATTATCACTACAGGGAAAACAAGTTGTAGCCACATAATTATGTCCATGGATGTGGGTTTGTGGCCACATAATTGGGTTCTGACCACAACACTTCGTGGCATATAATCGTAGCCACAAGTTTCATCGCAAGAGTTCTATAACAACGAATATGTCATGGCCACTACAAGTAACCATAAAAATTATCATGACTACAGTTCTACCATGAATGTCCTCCTTACATCTGTGAAGACTTTGACTACAGAATTGTAGCTACGAAAAACTAGTGGCCATGCAATTATCGTGACCGCAGTTTCTGTAGCCACATTTTGTGAAGACAACTTATTTTTCTTGTAGTGTATATGTATATATGAAACACATATATACATGGACACCTATATTTCTGAATATTAAAGTAATATATATAATATATAGAGAGAGGTTCGGGAGCTTACACCAAGGTGTATGTAACTTTGCATGCACCGGTGCCATAAACGTCCGTATTTTTTCTTTGTTAATGAAATCATGTAGGATTTAATTCACCATATATCACCATGTTGTCATTCAAAATTAAACCCAATTTCATGTAAAACAATAATTCTGAGACCATTAAAATTTTGCAGTCTTGATGGATGGGTTAGAAGTCTCAAATTAAGTTGAATTTTGAATGATATAATGGTAATATACTGTGATCCAAATCCCATATGATTTCATTTCAAAAGAATAAAAAGTACAGGCATTTATGACACCAATGCATGTAAAGTTACATGCATCTTGGTGCAAACACTCCAAGAGAGAGAGAGCGAGAGTGAAAGAGGGCTTATCCAATGAGCCCCTTGTCCATTTGAGTTTTGGTGAGCACCAAATGTAGGCTCTCCATGTGTATTTTCGTTTGAGAGGTTGCCTTTTTCGAAGGAACATGGTTTTGGAAGGATATGAATATGTTTGAACCTTTTATATTTCCAATTATACTGAGCCCTTAAAAAAGGAATATAGTTTTGGAAAGAAAAATTCAAATCCCTAATTTCATGCAGAAGAAATAGTCAGTATGCATTTGATCAGTAATGTACATATTGTACTTAAGTAATTATATGTTGGAAATCAGTATTGCTGAAATAGTTGTCAGTAATTTACATCTGTAATATTAAATCGTATAGAAATCAATAATTCATTCATTTACTCAAGTAATACATACTCAGTCCTCAAGTAATTATTGTCGTGAGATTAGTAATTAAGTATGCAAATAACTAATGTACATACAATAAATACTAATTACAAATGCTCACTTTACTGAACTTATTTTGATTGTTACTAATGTTATAGTTACGTAATACTTTGAGTGTTACTTACGCACCTTTTATTTATTTATATAACCTTTTTAATTACTTATAATGCATCGAGTGCTACTGATAGCAATACATAAGTTACTGGTTACGTGATTTTTTATAATTATTCTAACTTATTGATTCCATTGTCTTCTTTTACCTACAATTTATTACAGGTTATTGATGCTTCTCTATATCTTACTTATTCTAATCTTTGTTTTGAATTACCATCGAATCACACCTTCTTTACTTATGTAGCCTATTTAATTACTTGTAATACATCAAGTGTTACTGATAGCCACACATAAATCACTTAACTTGTGTTTTGATAGAAAGAATGATAGAAAGAAAAGTAACATGCAATATTTTCTTAAGAGACATAAGTAACTATGAATGGAATTTAACTAGTAATAAAAATAAAATAGAAAAGTAATACATGATATATTATCAGTAACATATGCATATGCCACCAGTAACTTGGTATAATTTTTCTGAAATCACTATTTAAATCCAATTGCAAGGCATCCATCTTCGCTCTTTCTGATACGATCTTTTCACAATTCAAATCCATCCAGGAGAATCGTTCATCATTTCTTCTGAGAAATCATGATCAATTTTCTATTCACAAATGATCCCTCACATTTGAAACTGAAAATAGAAAACTAAAAAATAAATGATCAAATTCTACAAAAGAACAATAAATGTCTAATAAGAAACAAAAAAACTTACAAATCAAGGATTTAAAGATGATATTGTTTCATCCCTGGAGATCTTGAGATTTCGCAGCAAGAGGAATACAGAGATGATTTTGAAAATTTTGAAAATAAATACAATGCAATGTCGGGTAGACTTAATTGCGAATCAAAAAAGGAAATCAATCACGAGGAGAATGTGTAGGGAGTTTATTATGGTAAGTATTGGCGCTAAATAAAGAGAATGGATGAATAGGATCATTAGATCATGATCTGAAGGATGAAAATACATGCTCATCTGATCTCAAATGGACATAGGGCCCATTGGATAAGTTCCCTATATATACACATATATATAGGGTTGATCATGTGAGAGCCAAAATCTGTGAGAGCATGAGAGAAGTGATTCTTGAAAAACCAACCGATCGAGTCATCTAAAAATATAGACAATTCTCGATGTAATGATCGATTGAAATTCACAGAAATCTTTATTGATTTTTTATTTATACTGCTAAACTAATGTGTATATCAATAAGTATGAGAGTGTCAAACTCAAGGAAACAAACTGTTGGATACTAGGGTTAAACTATATAAATCAAAGGTAAAATAGGTTTCGTAATTGTTTTTTTATTTTTAGAGCTTTTTTTATTTTTCTTTAATTTTTGTGAATTGTACATTGTTTTTGTAATTGTAAGTATTTTGTAATTTTTTTAAATTTAGAAAATATTTTGTAATTTTTATTTGGTTTTTATTTTATTATTTTTATGTTTTTGATTTTATTTCCAGTTTTTATGATTTTTTTAGAAAATTTTAGGATTTTTATGGATTTTGTATTATTTTTAAAGTGAAAAATGAACTTTTTGTTGAAAACTATGAAGTATTTATTATTTAAAAAAACAGTGAGAAAATATTCTTATTGAAAAGTAGGTGAATATATCTTTAAAATGCTATGTTGTGCGTATTTTTATGATTTTTAATGAATTGGTTATGATTTTCAAAATTTTTGTGTATTTTGTATTTCTATTGGTTTTAATATTCAAATTTTATTTTGTTTTTTTATTTTTTTGTGTAAAATATAACACAATATACTAAGGAAATTTTTTAGGATTTTAAAGGTATTTTTATATTTTTTATGATTTTTAAAGTTTGTTATATTTTTTAGTATTTTAAAAGATTTATTATTAACAGAAAATATTTTTAAATTTTCAAAACTGATTTTATACTGTATATAGTAAAATATACGATTATTAATATGTATTTTTTATTGTATTTTATATTATGTATTGTATTTATTATGCATTATATAGGTATGTATTATATATAAAGTACATGGGTATTATTGTAATATTATGGAAAGTATGACGATGCGCGTCAATGTCAGAAGTTGCATGGTTCTTCTCGTAAAACACCCAAAAACCATGTGATTTTGCACATGCAGGCCACTGACGGATATGCGCATAAATGTCAAAAGTTATGGGGGTATTGTTGCAAAATGCCCCTAGAGAATCTCACCTCACCTATGAGGCACATGAGGTGCAAAAATGGTGGGGCGATGCGCGTTCGGAAAATGGAGCGATGCGTGTGGAAATTGCCCATTACCCAGAATCCACGAGATGTTTACGTGACCTGCTTGAGCAATTGGACCTGTGTGGAAAATAGAGAAGCATCAGGGGCTTATCACAAATTGACCTAAAATATATCTCAACCTCACGTGCCTCACATGTGAGGCGAGTAAATGATGGGGGCGGCGGGGATGCTTCGCTGGTAGGGCTGCTAAGAATTGAATCATTCGAATTCGATTAGGGTTTGTTCGATAAAAATTCGAAAAAAGTTCAATTCGAAATCAAATGAACTGAATTTGAATTTAACTTGTGGATTCGATTCCCAAATGAATCGAATCTGAATTCACTTTGATTCGTTCAATAACAATCAATTCGATTCGATACACACACATATATAATATGTATGAAGCATTATATATATGTAAATATATGTAGTATAAATTTTGTAAAATCCCCACAAATGATGCACAACTTAATATAATAAATAAAAAATTTCATCATCTTATTCTAAACAACCCAATTTTAGGATGCCTATTACATAACCACACCCCCTCTTTACTCCCCCAAATTCTCTCTCTCCCCTCGTCACTCATGAGAAAAAAACTCTAACATTTGCTTCTTCTCTGCAACACCGCCAACTTCAACCTCCCGCTCATGCTCGCTCTCTCCAACGATGCTAGCTCCAGTCTCCCGCTACCGCTTGCTCTCTCCAATGTCGTCGGCTCTTGCCTCCCGCTTCTTCTCGCTCTCTCTAATGTCGTCGGCTCTAGTCTCCCGTCATGCTCGCTCCCACCACTGACAACGCCACCCTCCCAATCGCCAACCTCACCACCAGCTCCTACTCTTCCTCGTCGTCGACAACGACACTGGTTATAGACTCACCAATGTTGCCATCATCTCTCCATCACCCCCGCAACTACTAGTATTACCACACACACCCTTTTACCCTAAAAACTTAAGATTTAGGTTCTATCCAAATAATTTATATTATTTAAAAAAACATCATCTGCAAACAAATGCATATTAAAATTTTAAAAACCATCCCAATGTCAGGTTTCAAACTTCTAATAATATTTTCCTTAGTCACTCTTAATCCTGCCATCTGTCACAATATCCAGATCTTATGATAAGGACAACCAAGTATTTGAATACAAATAATATCTTAGAGACAATTAAGGTATGAACAAATTTCATGGTAAGCATGAACTGTTCATGATTGATGTAGAAAAAAATGTTACATAATAGAAAATTGAAGATTAGAGCCATACCGACCGAGTTCTTAGTCAGATCTGCCAGTTTTATACACCTCAGATGCGGGATTCAACTCCATAAGTCAGTTCACGTCGACCTTTTATGATTCTGATGGAATTTAGTGATTCTTTTTTCTTAGATATCATGGAGATAGGTCACAATGGGGGGCAATATATGAAAGATTCTCAGAGAAACATGGAACACAATCTTCTGGTTATTGTTTTGGACATGTATATCTATTAATCTATATTTTGTATTTCTATATTGGTATGGAATTTAAAATATAGTTGAGTATGTGTTTTCATTTTGTTTTTAGAAGTCTAATTCAAACACAACATCTTCTCAAGATAGTATCCATGAGAGGGTTATTGGGCATGATGATGATATTAATGAAAAAGTGGAAGAAGAAGGTGAAGAAATAGAAAAATTGAACTCTGAAATAATTAACAAGATTGATAGAAAGAAGAGATCAATGGTTTGTGAATAATTTACCAAAGAGAATGAGAAAATTGGTGGAGTGTTTTTTTTAAAGATGGAGATGCATTGATTGAATTTCCATCATAGGTACAAAAAGAAAAGATCAATGGTTTATCAAGATGTCAATAATTATTTTTCTTTATATATTTAATTCACCATAGGTACAAAAAAAAGTAAATGAGGATTGCAAGAGACATATACGAAGGACAAAAGTTAGGAACTTTAATGTAATTTATATCATTTATTGAATTTCACCATTTATGTTAAAAGTTTTTTACTTATCTTAATTATTTTTATCACAAATTAGTCTCACAAAGTCTATTCAATTCTTTGAAACTTAGAATATTATTAATATAAATTTTCTATTATTAGTTACATTATTAAATAAAATTCTAATTCGATATAAAATGAATCGGATTTGAATATTCGAAACTCCAAATGAATTGAATTTGAATCTAAATTATAAATTCGTTTAATATTCGATTTGGGTTCGGATTCGAAAACTTTATAATGAATTGAATCCGAATCTAGTTGGATTCGAATGTATTCGATTCGATTAGCACCCCTATTCACTGGTAACACATAGTAGGCCGACGATCATTCGATCAGTCTGGATCGAACGGTTGTCGTTATTTTCCCAAAATGAAAGGGGAAAGAGACATGTGCACTCTAGGCCTCGCTCTTGTCTTCCTTCTTTCTGTGCAATGCCGCTGGATGATGTGATTCCAAGTTCTCGAACAGATAGTGTCGGGTCTCAATCGGTTGCTAGCGATGGATCATGAAGATCAACCAATGTGATCTCTGTTGATAAGCGACAATCGTCAAACAGATGATCGCAGGCGATGTATTATTCTTAGATCCCTGTAGGTGCTGCGATCCTTGTTGTCGAAGAGGATCTCGAATAGCAGCATCTGTTGCAAATCAACCAATGTGATATCCGTTGATGACGAGGTTTGATTCCATGTGGTAGATGATCTACCTCAGATGATGACGTTTATCTCTGATGGTATTCGTCTTCAGATGAAACACGACTTTGTTGATGCACGCAGGACTCTCGTGAAGGTGTTGATCAACTTGGCGATCCTGCTTCTACCCTACTCGAGGCAATGGCCTCTGTCCAATTTGAGAGGTAGAATGGTGAGCGAAATGGAAAATGAAAGGGGTTTCAAAGGTGGAATCAGATGTGCAGAAGGAGATGGTGGTGGAATTGATTGATGAGGTAGCAATTTCATGACTGATTAGGAAAGATGAAATCGAGAGGAGAATAAAAAAACAGAAAGGGATAAGAGGAGAACATATGAGGAAGACGAGAAGAAATGAAGGAAATATAGATAGAACCTAACCTGGATGTATAATGGAGGAAGGTCGCTGTGGTCGGAGCGGAGCCTCTGAGGTTGCGGCTTCAATGTGTCGATGGCGGAACGCAGAGTCTGTCATGCAACAGTGGAGCAAATCTTCTACGTAGGCGGCTGATCGCGCCCCTCTCCCCCTCGACCTCGCTCAACGCATGGGAAATGCAAATAGCAGGATCCCTGAGATGGAGGGAGGGAGGACCTATATATAAGGGAGGATTACTAATAGCTCACGCCAAGTTAGTTGGCCTACCGGCCTAACGGCCAACAGCCGGCCATTAGGTTGGTTGGCCGGAGGAGAGGAGAATAGGGAGAAGGGCATAAGGCGTCACAAGAAGGAAGGAGGAAGAAGAGTCAACATGGAAGAGAAAGGGGAAAGTAGGGAAGGAGAGAGAAAAATGAAAAATAATGTAATAAATAAAAATAAAATAAAATAAATATACAATTATCTAATTAGATAACTAATTACAATGACTAAGTCAGTAATTAATGATTAAATAATTAATTGTATATATAATTATTGAAATAATTAAACAACTTAATGACTTATTAAAAATAATTAGTAATTAAATAATAATAAATAAATACATTAATTAATAAAATAATAATTAAATGATTAAATAAATAAATAAATAATTTTAATTTAATAACTAAATATTAATAAAGTATATAAATATAATAAATAATATATATTAAATAATAATAATAAATATGATACATTGTACAATTTATGCCAATATAATCCTGAAACTCACATTTTGCATATTAACTCCGATTTTAGTGAAATCAGTGTCATTTGATAGATAATAAATAAAACGAACTTTAAGATTGATTTTGACCAAATTGGAGTCCATATGGCTGAGTTATGAGGTTCGGAAAATTTAAGTAACAACTTCGTGGCCTCGGAATTTATTGGTATTTTGACTTGAGTTATATTTTTACATTTTTCTATTGATTTTTAGAAGTGCATTTGAGAATAAATAAGGTTAAACGGAGTTACGGCTAATTAATTAAAAATTCGAGAATTTTCTATATATAATACATATATATATAATGGGGTCTAAATGCCAAAACTCACCCGTTTTATTCTAATATATTTTGATATTTTTAATAACTAGTATTAAGTATAAAACGAAGTTTAAAAGTGAGTTTGGTTGTTTTAGAGTTTTCTATAAATAATTATGAACATCGGAATCGGCTTTTACAACTTTTTCGGTCCATGATAATTAATTATTTTTTGTTGAGTATTTTTTCCAATATTTTTTTATAAAACAATATATATTTTTGTGAATATCTTTATAAAGAAAATAACTTGATTTTAGATTTTCTTGATGATAAATAAAATATGTGAGATATTTATAAGGTGGAAAATTTGTAAAGATATTTTCGGGGTTAGGATCAGTCTGTATATTTATTATACACATCCTTCCTTTTTTATTTTTCTTTTTTTTATTATTTTATTTTGGATAAAATAAATATTAAATATATAATATTAATATTTGTGGTTAGAATGTTAACTAGTGAGAATTAGTGAGTAGTTATATGCATTTTACCAATGATTTTAGTAAAAATAAAAGAATAAAGGTGATGAATCATAGATTCATCAATTCTGGACGACTAGATTCAGTCATCTGCCTTATTGATTGTAGAAGGAGAGAGAAGAGCATAATCTAGTGGTCCAGACTCACTGCTCTCATGCTCTCATAGTTTTTGGCTCTCATAGGATCAGCCCTCACATATATATATATATATATATGTATATGTATATACGTATATATATATATATATATATATATATATATATATATATATATGTATATATATGTATATATAGGGGACCTTTCAAATGAGGTGGGGGCTTTTCTGAAATTATAAAGGCCATTGTGAATTTAGTAGAAACTCTGTAACAATTTTGTAAAAGTATAAATTGTGCATTGTAAAAAAATGAATTTTGTAAAATATAGCATCTAAATTTAAATCAACATTTCCATCGAATAAAATAATATTTTCATAATTTTATTTCACTATACACGTTGTGTTAATATTTATTGTTATATGTATGAAATAAGAAATTGTAAAATATATTAGAAAGATGCCTGAATTGAGGGTAGCTCACCATATATATGGTGACCCCGCCTCATTTGAAGTTTCTCCTATATATATATATATATATATATATATATATATATGGGTTAAATGGAGTTGCCTCCTGGGGGGAGCTAACTTGGCTCCCCCACCCCATTTCGCCCGGTTTTTTTATTTTTTTTGAAAATTTCTTCCATAGAATTTCATCACTAAATCCCTATATTATGTCATTAAAATTTCGTGTGAAACAGAGACTCTTATGGAATCCATCCAGACAGTCATTTTTTAACAGTAACAGAATTGCTAAAAACAACCCCGTCTAGATGGAGGTCGTAGGAGTCTCTGTTTCGCATGAAATTTTAATGACATAATATAGGGATATATTGATGAAAATCCACGGAAGAAATTTTCAAAAAAAAATAAAAATAAAAAACCGGGCAAAATGGGGTGAGGGGAGACAAGTTAGCTCCCCCATGGGGGCAGCCCCATTTTACCCTCTATATATATAGAGAGAGAAGGGGGGGGGGAGGGAGCATACTTTGTGAAGTAGGCAACCTTACATACTTCACATCCAGTTTTCGCAATTTTTTTTATTTTTTTTGAAAAATACCATCGTGGATTTTCATAACTATATACCTTTAATATCTCATTCAAATTTCATCAGAAACAGAGACTCCTACAGCCTCTATCCAGACAATCATTTTTTAACGGTCACAGATTTGTTGTATTTTACATGTTCTGGATGGAGGTCGTCGGAGTCTCTATTTCTGACGAAATTTGAATGACATGTTAGAGGTATATAATTATGAAAATCCACGATGGTATTTTTCAAAAGAAAAATAAAAAATTTGCGAAAAATGGATGTGAAGTAGGTAAGGTTACCTACTTCACAAAGTAGGCTCCCTTTCCTCATATATATATGTATATATATAGGGGGCTGCCCCCACCCTCATTTTACGGTATTTTTTATTTTTTATTTCAAAAATATCACCATGTAAATTCATCCATTTATCCCTCCTATATGTCATTCAAATTTCATCAGAAACAGAGACCGTTGTTTCCTCCATCTAGAACATGTACGAATACAGAAATTCTAAGACCGTTAAAATTACATGTTCTAGATGGAAGGCATAGGAGTCTCTGCTTCTGACAAAATTCGAATGGCATATAGGAGGGATATATAGATGAATATACATGGTGATACTTTTTAAAAAATAAAAAAATGTGGAAATGGGATGGGGGCAGCCCCATTTTTTCCTATATCTAAATATAAATAAATAAATAGGGGATAGGGAGCTTACACCATGATGTAACTAAGTTGCATGCACCAAAGCTTACAACCCTTGGATCAAGAGAAATCCAAGGGTTGTTTGTTGGATATACGAGCCCACAACAAGCCATTATGCAATAAATGTTATTGCGAATATCATTCCATGATCTGAAATGAAGAATATTTAATTTGCATAATAGGTCCCTTAGTACGACTAGGGTTATGTACCGTGGCCATCTTAATGATTATACAACTATTGATTATTGTTGAATCATAGAGGCTGGTGCTTGGATGAATATCTAAAGAATTAGATTGAGGACTCATCGAACACCATCAAATGATTATTAAGAAATGATCTCCAACCTGAAAAGGAAATGATGATCCTTTCTCTAAAGGTTGATATATAATTGACCTCTTGATGCAGGTCCTCTGCATAAGAATAGAGATTCGAAGGTGTTAGATAAGTTAGGACAGAGTTGACTTAACGAGATCAAGATAACCAAATACTTATGTTGTATACTGTCACGATATAGGCATGCATCCTCTGGCTGGAGACAGATGTGTTACTATATGTCTGAGTATGTACATTTGGCAGACCAATAGGTTCATGACCTAATCAAGGTCTATACACCGGCGTGCTGGTGTGCATGCAAGGGCATATGAGTAACATGATCTGTCAAAGGGATCAAATAGGTTCAGTTACTGAACCGTAAGACATGAGCTCACTCATGAGATATTGGGAAGAATCAAATTCCGTGAACGGTCGTCTTGTTTTGGAAGCTTGACTGAATTTGTAGGTTTGATATATGCTTTTGGAAAGTATATGATCAATACCTAGTATGATACATGCTTTTGGAAAGTATATGATCGATACCGACTCCCAATGATCGAATGATAAACTTAATGATAAAATCCTGAAGTAGACAGTGTAAAATTGACCTAATACTTCGGGTTTATTTTGGATCTTCCAGTATGTACATGTATTAGGAATACATGAGGGTAATGTGATAATAAACGGTTGTATAACCATGACTCTTCCATTCCTAGGGAGTGATGAAATGGGTCTGGATTTTAGTGACTCCTCTCAGTAGAGAAGTGATATGATCTTGATCCAAATGTTGGACATTGATCTGATTGTGATTCAGATGCAATGAAAAGATCAGATTTGTGGTCTTGATTTAATCAAGCATCTATGAGAGGTCCACAAGATCTGGATTTGAGATATGATCTCAATATCCAAGTCACTATACATAGAACAATACAATCGCCCTATCCTTATCTCCAAGTATCCACAGAGAAAGTGCATTATCCTTGAAAGAGTTCATGGATAATTTCATTGTTGATATATGTATCCGAGCATTGAGAAAATGGATAATTAATTGTGACTTAATTATCGTGAATAATATGAATTTGATTCATATTATAAGGAGATTTATCTAAGATAATTAAATATGATTTGATTATCAAAGATGCAAATAATGTGAATGTGATTCATATTATTTGGGCATATGAGAATAGAGACCCAAGATTATTAAATGTGATTCAATTACCATGAACATGAATAATGTTGATATCACTGCCCATATTGATCATATATATTATAGGTGCGATTTATAATATATAAGAGAGAGCGATTTGTAAATACCATTTACAAATTAAATGTTGATGTGAATTGAATTCACATTGAACAATTATTTGAAAATGTAATTTAGATTTTATTTTGGGTTGTGAATGTGATTCACAGTTTTCCAATGGAAAGATTGTAATATTCACAAAATAATTATGCATTATTTTTAGAGAATAATTTATAACAAGTGTTGTTGTAAATATTGGAGATTTCCATGGAATAATGTAATCTCATGAGATTACATGAGATTGCCTCCTTCCTAGTTGAGAGGGTGGATGGCTGATGAACCTCGGTTTCATCATGTTAATTTTCCTATATTAACCTCCTAGCTTAAATTAGTATCAATAAAAGTCAGATTAATTGTTGTATATATCTGAGTATTGAAATAAATAAATAAAATACAAAAAAATGACAAAACCAAAATTCGTAGTGTTTTTGTACCTTTAAAAATGCTCACAAAAATATTTCTCCCTTTGTTTGACCTCTTTTGCATTTTTGGTCAACTTGAACTTGTAGATCTCATCAAGATCTACAACTTTCATATTTTGAGTTTTTTTTTTCAAATTCGGTCTTCTTTTTCTTCTTTCTCATGTTTTATGTCAGAATAACCTGGTTGGGCCACGTGGCTCTTTCTGGTTGAGGCACATGGCCCGCTGCCATTGCGTCAGCTGCCCTTGCTCCCAGCCGTCCGATTCGCCTTAGGGTGCATCAATCCCCGCCATCCATTCCACATCCAGCTTCAGCCGTACGATCCTCCTGTGTGCATCCATCTCAGTCGCTTGTTCTCGCATCAACCTCCACCCTCCGATTCGCCTTCCAGATCGCATCTCGCATGTCCGCTCCCGCCCAATTCTTGACCGTTGGATCTCCAGATCCAACAGCCAAGCGCGCTTTGCCCATAGCCATCGATTGCGTCCGGATTGATTTGATCAGAACTGCTTCCTGGCACCCACCTCTCAGTTGTTGGATCGTGAGATCCAATGGTTGAGACCTCGTCTCCTTCCTCCAGCCCACGTTCTCCACCACGCCAACCGCTCTCCCCCTTCTTATTTCTTCCACCTTCTCAACATTCCCTTGACCCTCCTAACCATGCCCAGTCCAAGCCCTTTCATCCGTGACCCTCGCGGACCACGGAGCTCACCACATCCCTCTCTATCTCGCTCCAGAATCCACCCGCAACCCATGACCTCCACGACCTCCACTACCTTCAGCCATACCCAATACCTTCAAATACGTCGTCGCTCCAAATTTACGTCGTCCGCATGTATGCGGGCCTTGGACCAGCATCTCTCCGCCTTTTATGATAAGGGGAGGCTGGATCGACGACGCGAAGACGACCAAGGCCCCCATGTTGACCCTTGACCATGGTCGGCCATGCCTCCGGCCCTCACCTGCTGGTGAGCTGCTCCAGCCGGTCGCCGGAGTTCAGCGAAGACCCGAGCCCTCATTGGATCTCATCCTAGACCAGTTCCTCCGCCATTATCTCCAGGTAAGCATCCTCGATTTTCCATGCTTCTTCTTATGTTTCCTTCCAATTAATTTAGGTGTCCCTCTTCATTCTCACACTCCCTTGACCATCTACTTAGCTTCGCATCTCCACAACCAACATCGTCACACGTCCCACTCGTCTTTTCCTCTTCTCCAGCACCTGACCATCGATGCACCACCTCCTCTCCAGTTCATCGGAGACAGAGCTCTAGTTCCCCTTCCCATAGCTTGCATGGAACCCCATCTCACTCACACCCATCTATGCTATTGCTTTGGTTATTTATTAACATTGCAGGTACCATATCATTCAAATAGCGAAGCCTCGTCGGAGAGGACTTCCCGAGCCCCATCTCCCGTGCATGGACGTCGCTGGAGTCCTCCAGACTGTCCAGGGCCTTCCCCGTGCCATGAACTCAATCGACGTGCTTCCAAGTTGCTTCCTAGAGCTTCATCAAGCTCGGAGGACAATGGCGGAGCTTATGCAGCTTCGTCGGAGACCCAAATGCGCCGCCAGCCCGTGGAGGAGGAGGAGCTTCCAGAGCGTACATGTGTCATTGGATGGCACCCCTCGGTGCTCATCCAACGGCCCCCATCGAGCCACGTCGACACCCCCGAGCATGTATAATTGCCATCCGATCTCCATGATCGGATGGCCCAAGTGAAGCCATGCGTCATCCCCCGAGTCTTCATCCAGCCTCCAGGCTCGGGACGCCCAAGCCAAGCCAGATCTCCAACAGATGACACGTGGCCCGAACCTCTCGGGCCTTATCCCGAGCTGCGCCCTGAGCTAGAGCCTCCACCCGAACCTAGCCTTACATGCCTAGGTCACGTGAGCGCTGGGTAAATTACAGGGGCACCCCACCAACTTCTCCAAATTGCAACTAGGTCCTCTAATCACGTGAAGAGCATGCACGCCTGGGGCTAATTGCACCTGACCCCCTCTGAATTTTAATAGTCCCTACATATGTGAGAAAATTATAGGGAAGACCCGACGATTTTTCATAATTACATTAAGTCCTCCCAAGGACCTGTTTGCAATGCTCTTCTATTTATTTTTATGTTTTCTTTTACATTTATACTCTGGACTCTTTTGCTAATATCAAGAGCATAGTATCTCCGTTTGAGTTGATTTCAATCTCGTTTTGAAGCTTATTTCCTTACCTATCCAATGGCATGATTTATTTTCTAATTTGACACTTAGATTCAGATTATAAATTTTAATTACGAAGTGTCATCTATTTAAATGATTTTTAAATGCCATTGAGTACTTTATCAATTAAGTTTGCTTCATCACATGGCCTGAAATTGACTACGCTTTTATTGCTCATTGATTTCATTTTGGTAGGGAATATTTGCATATATTTATACTTGCGTCACATTGCATAATTAAAACCAAATAAAAAAGTGGCTGCATCTATCCATGTGTCATCTGCATCATGTTGTTTTCTGTGTTGACCTAATAGTTTTTAATTCGTCACTTAATCTAAGTATTAGGTGTATAAATATGTACTTAAGTGGCTTATGTCCCTGAGTTCGACCTTGGTCTTTCCCAAGTAAATAAATTTGACTGCTTCCATTTAATTGATAAATCAATCCAAATGATTTTTGATGGAATCTATTTCGCCCGACTGCAATGACATTAGAATGTTAATTCCACATTTTTAAAGGGCTTAATTTAGGTTTCGTCAAATGGCATCGTTGCCGGGGACACGACTCATCTTTTGTTTCATTTAGATTTTTATTATTTGATTAAGTAGTAATTTTTAACCTTTAGGTCGAGTCATTCATTTTGCTTGCATTGTGTTGATAATTTTCGAATATCTATCTAATGTTTGTCTTTTATGGTAGGGTCCCTTGGCGATCAAGGAGGCAAGGAGCAGAGCTCCCGCTGTAAGGAGCTGCAGAAGCACCATTGGAGAAATTGAAGAGAATTAATACCGCTTGCACTTTTCATTTCATGCATGTAAATAATCGTCTTTACAACGGTCTTCATTTGAAGACTCGCGATTGTAAATGAACAAAGGTAATTGTGGTTGTGTGGGGTTTGCCCCTCTTGAGTGTCGACTTAGGATCTGGCAAGCGGCTCTTCGAGCTATTTTTCTTTCACATCGTTTGTGTTTGATCGTAGGTAGGACACACATTAATTTGAGACACACATAGTCATCGCTTCACTTAGCCAAAAATAAAATATGTTCTTTCCCGTTAATAGAAGCATCTAGGTGTGGTTTTCATTGACTTGCATATGTTTAGTTTTTGGTTTTAATTCTGTCTTGTTTTTTACGAAGATAGCTAAAGACACTACAAGTTTTCTTCTTTAACAAAGACCATGATTTTATTGTATGCATCGACGTTTTCTCGGCATCCCTTTCTGGAATGATCACCTAGGATTAAATGGAAATTGTTAATGAACGGTAGATGATGTTTGATTGATTTGTTATCTCAATTAATCATTGATAACCTTAAAGCTAAAAATCAGGACTGATAATGCAAGTTGACTAATAAAATGCAGTAAAATCATGTCTTGGGAGAGCAACACCCATTTTACGTAGGATATTTTTGATTTTACGTATCATTAATTCTTGCGTAAATTAGAATGAATTTGATTTTATCACCAATAAAATGAAAGGATAATTGAACAACATTTGTTGGTTTCATGTGTGAGTTGGTGAATCAACTGTGTTGCTTGGTTGATTGAGTTTTGTTTGTTCTTGACACCTTCCCATAGATCCTAGGTACTCCCTTCATCTCCATTGATTCATTCATCCACATGTAAATCCATCCTAACCTCTTCATTCCTCTCAGGTTTCCTCAACTTCACTTATCCATCTCTTTACTTAGGCTATTCTCAGTCTATGTATAGGGGGGACCTGAGACCCCGTAAATTCTTGACTCATTTATCCTTTCCTCCGATACTTAGGTTATTTTTAACCTAAGTATAGGGGGCGCCCTCCTCAGTTCCTGTATCCTTTCCTATATCTTAACTTGAGCTATGGCTTTGTATCACTTAGTGTTATGAGGACATAGAAAAAGTTATGTATAGGGGGTATACCGTATATACAATATATATACTTTAGGCATAGCTTTATTTTAAAAATTTGAAAAAATTTAAAACTTTTTTGGGCTATAGTACATATCTTCTAAACTAAGTGGGATCAATTGTTTTCAAAGTTTGAAAAAATTTATCTACTATGTTACATTATTTTGAAGAAAATAATTTGAAAATAGTTTGAAAAACGGGTTTTACTTATTTTGAAAAAAAATCGTTTGAAAAGCGTTGAAAAATCTTTATAAATGTGCACTGTTTGGAAAATCTTTTCAAGAATTATTTTCAAAAAGTGGGTAAATGAGACTAACTTGCATTAGTAAATATTGTTTTAAAAAAATAAATAACTAATGAGTTGGTTTAGTCCCTGACACATTCACATTCACACAAGACTTGTGATGTTCAAGAACACTTGGTTTATGAGGTCTTTAGATTTTGTGTTAACTAGCCTTAGTCAATAGGGTCTTTTGACATAATTATTCACATTTCTCTAGTTTGAAAGATTTGTATGCTATATTGCATGCTTAGTATCTACCTTAAGAATATGATCAACACCTCACATACACAACTGCAATTATGATGAGAGGAGTTAAAATTTCACTTGAGGGACTGGGATAAGAAATTTGAGTTTGGACCCGATTTTATGATGCTCGAGGATGGGATAAAATCATTGGAGGTTTCATGAACCCTGAGTGTAAGCATCTTTAGCCAGTGTGAGAACATGGTTCTTGTATTATCTCTTGACATTTACCTAAGTGCCAGGGTGTGATGAAATATGAAAATGTTGATCAATGTGCGCCAACTCTTGGTAAAAGCAGTGGAGCTAGCAAAAAACAATGAAAAGAAATATAAAAGATATCTTCCCTACAAGTCAGATATCAAAGAGCTTCCACCAAAGGCGAGCGCTCCCAACCATTTCAAAGTGTCCACTTGGACGACCGTTATTTAGGACAAGGAGTCGGTCTTGCACCAAAAAAGGGCTCTGCATGGTAAATGCTACAAGTCTGGGTGTAGAAGGTATATTAGATACTCAAAAAAGGCATACCCAGGTGTAATCCTAGGAAAACAAGTGAAGACGACTCCAACTTCTCTTGACGGGCACATTGATCGATAGCAAAGAAAAATTGTGTAGAGTTAATAAGGCACTCGAGAGGATCCTTGTTTCAATGAGAGGGAGAGAAGAAATGACAAAATCCTATAACCTCCATCGACTGGCCCTCCATCTACACTTATAAGTTTGACAACTAAAGAGAAGGTGGATTGATTGCAATATTTGGTTTATTCCCTAGTGTTGATAATAGAGTCCTTAGGAGAGTTTCTTGGATAGGGACCTTGGGTAAAGTTGTGACTCTACTCTTGTGACTGCAATTAGCACTAAATTTCATATCCCTATTTTATATTTATATAGAGAGAGTCTGATAAATTAGTGAAATTGGATACCTCTTGATTAGAGCTTGGTTCAGCTTTGAAATTTTGGATCTATAAAACCGAGAGTTCTTGAACTGATCAGGTCTTGTAGTCACATGCAAAATCAGGGGTTAAATCAAACTCATCATGCTCGAGATGCTCGAGGACAAGCATAGTTTAAGTATAGGGGGATGATGAACTTTAGTTTCATCATGTTAATTTTCCTATATTAACCCCCAAGCTTAAATTGGTGTCAATAAAATACAGATTAAGTGTTGTATATATGTGAGTCTTGAAATAAATTAAAAATACAAAAATTGACAAAACCAAAAATCGTAGTGTTTTTATACCTTTAAAAATGCTCACAAAAATATTTCTCCCTTTGTTTGACCTTATTTGCATTTTTGGTCAACATGAAACTTGTAGGTCTCATCGAGATCTACAACTTTCATGTTTTAAGTTTTTCCAAATTCGGCCTTCTTTTTCTTCTTTCTCGTGTTTTATATCTGAATAACTTGGTTGGGTCACGTTGCTCTTTCTGGTTGAGCCACGTGGCCCGTTTCCATTGGGCTAGCCGCCCTTGCTCCCAGTTGTCCGATTCACCTTAGGGCGCATCAATCCCCGCCGTTCGTTCCACATCCATCTTCAGCCCTACGATCCTCCTGCATGCATCCATCTCAACCGCTTGTTCTCGCATCAACCTCCACCCTCTAATTCGCCTTCCAGATCGCATCTCGCACGTCCTCTCCCGCCCAATTCTTGACCGTTGGATCTCCAGATCCAACGGCCAAGCGCACTTCGCCCATAGCCATCGATTGCGTCCGAATCGATTTGATCAGAACCGCTTCCCGGCGCCCACCTCTCAGTTGTTAGATCGTGAGATCCAACGGTTGAGACCTCAGTTGAGACCTCGTCTCCTTCCTCCAGTCCCCCTTCTCTCCCACGTCCTCCACCATGCCAACCTCTCTCCCCCTTCTCATTTCTTCCACCCTCTCAACATTCCCTACACCATCCTAACCATGCCCAGTCCAAGCCCTTTCATCTGTGACCCTCACAGACTACGTAGCTCACTGCATCCCTCTCTATCTCACTCCAGAATCCACCTGCAACCCACGGCCTCCACTACCTTCAACTATACCCAATCCCTTCAAATACACCGTCGCTACCCCAAATTTATGTCGTCCACCTGTACGTGGGCCTTGGCCCAGCATCTCTCCTCCTCCCCGTAACAGGACGAGGCAGGATCGACGATGCGAAGATGACCAAGGCCCTGGTGTTGACCCTTAGCCATGGTAGGCCATGCCTCCAGCCCTCACCTTCCGGCGAGCTGCTCCAACTGGTCACCGAAGTTCAGCGAAGACCCGAGCCCTCTTTGGAGCTCAGCCCAGACCAATTCCTCTACGATTATCTCCAGGTAAGCATCCTTGATCTTCCTCGCTTCTTCTGTTTTCTTCCAATTGATTAGGCATCCCTCTTCATTCTCACCCTCCATTGACCATCTACTTAGCTTTGCATCTCCACGACTACCTTCGCCACATGTCCCACTCATTTCTCCTCTTCTCCACCACCTGACCACCGATGCACCACCTCCTCTACAGTTCACCAGAGACTGATCTCCAGTTCCTCTTCCCGTCGCTCGCATGGAACCCCATCTCACTCATACTCATTTATGCATAATTGCTTCTGCTATTTATTAACGTTGCATGTACCATATCATTAAATACCAGAGCCTCATCGGAGAGGACTTCTTGATCATGGATGTCACTGGAGTCCTCCAGACAGTCCAGGGCCTTCCCTGTGCCATGAACCTATTCGACGTGCTTCCAAGTCGCTTCCTAGAGCTTCATCGATCCTGGAGGACAGTGGAGGAGCTCCTGCATTTTCGCTGGAGACCCAAGCACACCACCAGCTTGCGAAGGAGGAGGAGCTTCCAGAGTGTATAGGTGTCATTGGATGGCACCCTCCGGTGCTCATCCAACGGCCCCCTCCAGCCACTTCGACACCCTCGAGCACGTATAGTTGCCGTAATCTCCATGATCAGATGGCCCAAGCGAAGCCATGTGTCAGCCCCCGAGTCTTTATCCAGCCTCCAGGCTTGGGACACCCGAGCCAAGCCAGATCTCCAACAGACGACATGTAGGCCAAACCTCCCGAGCCTTAGCCCGAGCTGCGCTCCGAGCCAGAGCCTCCACTCAAATCTAGCCTCATGTGCCCAGGTCACGAGAGCACTGGTAAAGTGCAGGGGTGCCCCGCTGACTGCTCCAAATTGCAACTAGGTCCTCTAATCAAGTGAAAAGCATGCATGCCTGGGGCTAATTGCACCTGACCACCTTCGGCTTTTAATAACTATAATTTAGTCCCCGTGTATGTGGGAAAATTACAAGGAAGGTCCCACAACTTTTCATAATTACATTTAAGTCCTCCGAGGGACCTGTTTGCAATGCTCTTCTATTTATTTTTTATGTTTTCTTTACATTTATGCCCCTAGACTCTTTTTCTGTTATCTAGAGCATATGATCTCCGTTTGAGTTGATTTCAGTCTCGTTTTGAAGCTTATTTCCTTACATATTCAATTTCTTGATTTATTTTCTGATTCGACACTTAGATTCAAATGGTGAATTTTAATTACAAGTATCATCTATTTAAATGGTTTTTAAATGCCATCGAGTACTATATCAATTAAGTTTGCTTCATCACATGAATTGAAATTGACTACGCTTTTATTGCTCACTGATTTCATTTAGGTAGGGCATATTGCATATATTTATACTTGCATCTCATTGCATTATTAAAACCAAATAGAAAAATGTCTGCATCTGTCTATGTGTCATCTGCATCATGTTATTTTGTGCGTTGACCTAATAGTTTTTAAATCTTCACTTAATCTGAGTATTAGGAGTCCAAATATGTACTTAAGAGGCTCGTGTCCCTGAGTGCGACCTTGCGCTTGCCCAAGTAAATAAATTTGACTGCTTGCATTGAATTGATAAATCAATCCAAGTAGTTTTTGATGGATCATATTTCGCCCGACTACAATGACATTAGAATGTTAATTCCACATTTCTAAAGGGTTTAATTTAGGTTCCGTCAATGGCCACCAACTCCCAATAGGAAGGGGGTGGTCGTCCACTTCTCTTTAATGGAAGGAGGCAATCTCCATTCCATAATCTCCATGCTTGATTAATTTAATTTGGGATTAATTATATTGATATATATTTAATCTAAATTAAATTAATTGTTGTTGTGTTTTTACAATAAAATCCTGGCCACTGAAAGAAGAACAAATCAATCTCACCTATTGATTTTGTGTCGTCCCTGGGATTGTGATCCACGGACTCCCAAAATACTATATAAGAAGAGACGCCCCTTCCTCTTCAAAGTTACAACAACAATAATAAGAGATACAACATATGCTCTCTCTCTCTCTCTCATTCTCTATAATTCCTCTCTCTCTCTCGTTGTGGCCGTCCATCATGGAGCCCTAGAGAGAGTCGTCATCATCGCAGCATCACCGTTATGTTGCTGGATTGTTTGCTCATGAATCTCCGTCTCCTTCGATGCGCCTTGTTCGTGAAGAAGACGTCGGATCTCGTGTGACGAGATCAGGAGATTCGTCGCTTGGATCATCAACATGGATTGCGAGAAGCATGCATTTCATCCATGTTGATGATCCAAGCAATACTGGAGGTCTCCTCCATCGGATCTCGCATCTCCTCTGCTGGATCGGAGCTGATACTGGAAGTCTCTTCGTTTAGAGACTCGATCACAATCACGCTTCAAGAGTTAAACCTAATACTTATTTGTGGTTTAGATGAAATGATCCAAGAATTGTTCTTATATCATGTGGTTTCATCATATTAACATTTTTTAAATATGTTGCCTTGAGCAACTAGTACGACTAATCGCTCCCGATCGCATATGATGCGATCATCACGCTTCTGCAATGCGCTTGAGGATCTTCCCATATCCTTCAAGTGGTATCAGAGCCATAGGTCGGATTTTCAGATACGATCTGTAAACCTATGACGGCTTGGGTTCATTAGGGTTTGCGGAATTTTTTCGCCTTTCATTTACGCAACCCTATTTTGTGAATTTTTTCGATTCTGTTGAAATTATTTAAACACAAATTATCACTCGTATTATGTTCCCCATTAAATAAGAAAATCATGGGATTTGAGTTTGTGTGATTTGGAATCTGATTACTCAAGTTATGATCATTTTAGTGAACATGTATCCACTATTCTAGGGATGGAGAATCTTGACATAAATAAAGAGTTGATTACGGATCTGAAATGTCTAGGAATGCATGCAAATCACTTGGATTCTGTTGTAAATCAAATTAGCAGACTTTGGAACTTTATTTTGCATGATTTGAACTTACATTGATTGAGACATGCTAATTTTAGTAAGTGAGGGTCACTGTTGGAAATTACACTCCTAATCAAGAACCATGTGATTGTCATTTAATCAATTAGTAAAATTAATGGTTAATTTCCTAGAATAATTATTGATGAAAATTTTGTGAAATATTTGATAATGGTTATTTCCTTAAATGACATGGCCTTAACCAAATTTGATTAGATATCATCTAGATCACAATTGGTTACATAACCCTCTTTCCAACAAACAAGTTGATTGAACATGGTTGGGGATTTGTTGAGCAAATCTCCTTATAATGATAATAAAAAATGTTTTGATTATTATTATATGATATAACTTCGGTTGAAAGACCGATTTTCTCAAGTACAAAGTGATCAATTGGCATTATCCTGACTTAAGGCGGATATGATGACTAGTCAGGGAGTGTTGGGGTAGCATGTTGCTCCGTGAGTGGTCTGTCCCACTCCCGTCGGTACTTGCCATGACAACAAGTAAGGAAGGGATAATGCTTGAAGTGATCATGATGTATTTTTCTAATTATTAAAATTCAAATAATACGTATTTTTTGTGATAATACCATCCTTCAAGTAACAATTAAAATTTGTTTGTTAGTTGATTGATTAGATTGATAATTCATTTAATGTGATTAAATTAATTAGATACAATTAATATGAAACCACCCTATTTGGAATAGAGTTTTTATTTCCCGTGGAAGAATTAATCGTAACGAATATGATTCATAATGATTAATTAGAATTTGAACATGATAAGGAGGATCACATAAGTGACATCCATGGTCTTCCGTCAAGGCGAAGGGTTCCGTCGTCAGGTATTGTATGTAGGAGATACCCGTCCGAAGTGAAAGCTCCTGCATACAAGCGCATCTGGATCAGGCTCTTTTCTTCTTAAAAGAGTAAGGTTGTATTCATAGTGACCCCGATATCAGGTCCTCATATTGGAGCGATATTGGATTGCGCATAGCGAGTTCTAATCCTGATGATGGTTGGTTCAATTAATAAAACATCACCTTAGGGGTGGTGGGCTCGGGTTTTAATGACCAAATCGGGAATGCAAGTTGGACTTGCAAGGTGGAATGTGTTCCCGCTTCTTTTTATCCGAGTTACATGTTCTCATATTTTTGGGATGTGACAAAGATAAGGAAGGAGATCCCAGATCTTACTTGAGATATAATGGTTACATTGAAAGTGATTAAGGTAATGGACTTACTGTGTTGACAGAGCAAGACAATTTTGATATAAAAAATCTTAAATCAAAGTAAAATATGTATATATATATGTATATATATATTTATGCTAATTTCTTATTTCAGATAATCCTTCATTAAACCTGCTCAATGTTATACTCAATAATAACCAGTAAATTCTCATGAATTGGATTCATGATCAAGATAGTGTACTTGCAGTTGGACACATAATGTATGTGGTTGCAATGTGCAAGTTTCCCCATAATAATGAGGAATGACAATTAAGTAGATAATAGGACTACAACCCTAGGGTTTATATGTCTCTATAGTCTTGATCTCTCATCGAATGTACTTTGAAAGTGACATGTCGATGATGATCGTAATTGTCCAATAATCCTTATAAAATCTGAAGAAGATATTTTGGCAAAGATATGTGCTCTCGACATTTAATCATGAATGACATGGTTCACTGCATTATGCAGAATGGTGGTTCTATAAGAGATGATATATTCAAAATATTTGAGTACTTACCTAAACCTAAGTCTTTTAGAGTTAAGACGTGTGTAGATATGATAAGTGTCATCATTCTAATATCTATACTCAAGTCATTCATGAAGCTTCATAATAATCATATTGTATAAATTGAATGAAGTATGTATAAATGTTGAAATACTCTTATATTGAAATCCTTTGAATTTAACATAAGAGATCCTTCATCTTAAGCAATGGTTGTTTATAGATGAAGGGAGCACAGTGGAAGCAT
This sequence comes from Ottelia alismoides, assembly GCA_037367405.1. Taxonomy (NCBI): domain Eukaryota; kingdom Viridiplantae; phylum Streptophyta; class Magnoliopsida; order Alismatales; family Hydrocharitaceae; genus Ottelia; species Ottelia alismoides. The sequence continues at coordinate 53,758 of JAZKJV010005766.1, forward strand.
GGGTCAGACCCAAGTAAGAAGGAAAGTCAAAGAGTTGATTGTACTTCTGCGACTTCCATATGACATCCAAATAGTTGGATGAATGCCAATACTGCAATAAGCTGATGTACTGATAGTGTGACTATCTAGACTATCTTGGATACTTAGAGAAGGACCCAGATAGTGCATCAAAATAATCTATAATCTACATTTAATCATTGAAATTGACTTTCTTATTTGATAAGATCAAAATCTAATAATTATATCTCATTCTTTTAATAACACTTGCAATTGGTTGCATATGTTTTAGAAGACAAGAAAATTTGATCTTAAGATTTAATAGTCATTGATGAATCTCCATTTCATCACCGTTATTATTTCATTTTGGACTTTAAACCCTAGTTGAATGCATGAATATATCATTAATTTGTCAAAATAAATGCTTGTTAAATTGTACAAAATATTGTATGAAATACTGTACATTTATTATTTTTATCGCCAAAATAAAATAATAAAGGAAAGGAAAGAAAAGGAGCGAAGTGTCATGGACACTAAAATGACACTAGCCCCCGAGACTTAGTCATAATGATGACTTAGTAGACAAAGAGTAAAGTAGGAGGAGATAGGACAGTTAATTGTATAGAAAATACAGACCAGATCACTCTACAAAATATGCTAATAATTGCTTTTTTGGGACCTTTTTTATTCTTTATTATTTATACATCAAATAATGAAACCTTGTACATGAAATTGTAGATAATAATATATATATATATACAAAAATTATTTTACACAAAAACAATATACAATGTGCATTTTATAAACAAAATAAAATTCCAAAAGCCAAAATTTCACATACCAATATCTCCCAAATAAAAACTTAAAATGTATCAAAATCACACTCTAATTGTATATAACTTTTAATAAGCTATTTAATGAAGTAGGTTTCATATTATTTGGAGTTAAGATGTGAATGTTAGGTTTTGGGCCCCTATTGTATACTATACCCTATGAAAATAATCATTTTATTCATTTTGTATTATTTTCATAATTTTATATTTTTATAATTTTGCAACTATTATTTATATAATTTGTACATATTAAAACTTAAATAAAAACACAAATAAATATTAAAATAAAATACTTATATAAAATACATAGGTAAAATACATGTATTATACATATAAATATCACACTCATATTTAATTAAGTGTATATAATACTTCAGAAAAATATCAAAAAATGTATTTATTTCTATAAAAATAATATAAATATATAAAATAAGAAACTAAAATAATAAAATCAAAAATACAAAATAAAAATAAAATACCTAAAACATAGGTAAATATACCTATATATGTACCCTAAAAAATTAACTTGTAAATAAACACCTCTAAAAAATAAATAAAAATGCGCATAAAATACTATAAAAAATTAGAAACATTTTTATAACCTAAAAATAATAAAATCAATTTCTATTTAATATTGATTTTCTAAGTCATTTTTGCCTTGGAATTTCCTGGTTGGTCCACGTGGACTAACCAGGTGTGTTCTTTTGTTGACCGTCGGTCGACTGTCCAGCCTACCCTATGACTCCTGTTAGATGTCACGTAGGCTGCCTCTTAGCCAATTTCTCCATGCCTCCTCCATCACTCATTACCCTCGAGACCACCACCATCGTGCACCGTGTTTGTCCTAGATCCATGACCATCCTAGAATCTTCACCAACCCTCGCTCGATCTCACACAAGATACTCGCTCGAAAATCGCCTATAAATATACCCCCTTCACCCTTTTTGGTTGTTTGATCCCTCTTCTTTGAGCTTTAGCCAACGACGCCATTCTGCTGACACAGAAATCGAGATGTGACTAAGGTGGAATATAAATATGCAATGTCATTGTCCTTAGTCAATTGATTCGGTCAACGAGAAAAATATATAAAACCACTTTAAAGAAAATCAATCAATGAAAGTAATGTAAGCGGTCTTCGCTATTTAATTTTCCTGATATAACGATCAGGGTTGAACACAAGGAGCACGATTGAAAAACAAAGTAGTTAAACTCCAAAAAATGAAATTTTAGTGATTTTTAATTTTTATTTTTACCGGAAAAAAAGGAACTAGCCACTCATTTTCTTTACAGCCAATCAGTCTTGTCCACTGGATTCTTCCTTCACGAAGACGGAGAGTGATTCTAGAAAAGCCTTCCAGACCTATCCCTTCGCATGCTCTTTGAGAGTCAACCCCATAGTTAGCGGTTTGGCAAGAAGGGGAAGCTAAGTCCGTTATATGTGGGTTCTTTCTAAGAGACGGGAATGCAAGTAGAAGACGTCCCCGGGGAAAGCCTCTCGACCTGGCGGTCGGCGTAACAATAATGACATTTGGCGATCGTCTCTATTACACCTGAAGGGGATGGTGACGCCCCAAATCGACTTCCATCTGATAATGGCTCTAGTGAATAACTCAAAAAACCCTGATAGGAGATAGGAAGCACACCACACTCTTTTTGTTTTTTTTTGAAATAGTTAAAAATGCTCAGAAAATAGCAAAGAAAATACTTTTGTGTTTTAAATTTTTTTAATATTTTTGATAATTTTCCAAAATTTTCAAATGTTTTTGTATTTTTCTAAAAAAAACAGTGACAAAAAAGGTAAATAGTGAATAACTTGGAGTAATTTGCAATTATAAAATATTTTAAGTGCCCAAAACTCTTGGGAATTATTTTTATGCTAAAATATAGACAAATATCTACACATAGGAATTGAAATAACTATTTTTGGATTTTTTTAGAAATTTCTACAATTTTTCTAAGATTTTTAGTATTTTATAATTTTTTGGGTTTTATAAATAATTAATGAGTGAAAATTGGAGAGAAAATAAAATACACTTGATCTAATTTTTTGGAAATTTTAGAATAATATTCAAATTTTTATGATGTTTCAACTTTGATGTAGAGAAAATGATGTAGTTTTTGAAATTTTTAAAATACCTAATAGCAATGAAATGCAATGAAAATTTTAAACAATGATCATACACATATCAGGAACATAACCTGATTTTTCCATAATTTATTGAGCAACAAAAATATTTATTTCAATAAAAAGAGCAAGCAAATTAAAGTCTGGAAATACAGTACTGAACTGACATTTATTTAATGTTTTTGCATCAAAAGTAATAAGATAGAAATACAGGGTAAAACTTGCAATTTACCCAATATATGCATGCTATGCAGATGAGAGGCTCTGGTAGGGGCTTATTTGTAACTTCGGAAAACTTCCTGGGGATGGGAAGTAATATTTCCAATTTTTTAATATAACACCTTAGGGTTCGTTTTGTTCTTGTTCATTTCTTGTTCAAAATAGGGAAAGGGGGCTAACGGCACCGTCGCCCCTTGCCTTCTTCTCCAAGTACGGCGAACGGACGGCAGCGGCGGCGCTCGAACTGCTGGCGGTGGCGCGGTTGACGTTGGCTACACTGCTGAATTGCTAAGGCAGCGATGGCAGTCAACGAAGGGGATGCGACGTGATGCTGGAGGCGGTGGGCGCAGTTTTCTAGAGATGGTGCACGCTCGCGCGAGCTGCTGCAGGATGGTATTCTCCACGCGGATGCACGGATCTGGCGGAGGTACCGCCGCAGGTGGACAGTGATGGCACTGCCGCGTGTGGAAGCTCAACAGAGGTCGGTGGAAGGAGGCACTGCTAGGTGAAGGGTCCGGAGGAGGCTCGCAGGGTGCGCGAAGGAGGGCCAATTCCGCCCTCGGCAGAGGATGAAGACGACGCTCGCGTTCGGGTTCGGCGGGGGCATGCCTGGCCGCAGCCCCTTCAGGCAAAGGCAGTATGGCCTGGCAGAGAAGCTATGGATGGCGGAGGGGCGGAGGAAGTTCGCACGGGTGCGTAGTTCACGGTGGCGCTTGGAGGGCAGCTTCTAGCAAAATGGTTGATGGCGGATGAGCAGCGGGGGGTGGCAGCCTTGCCGTCTAAGTTTCCTTTTTTAGACGGCGGATGGCGGATGAACAGTTGTGCCCCGTTGAGAAATTGCAATTTCAGTTATGCCCCTCTATTTTTGAAATATCAGTTGTGCCTCTACCTTCTTGCAAAACACACAATTCTGCCCTTTTGTAATATCAATTATGTCCCTACTTTATCTTAATATAAAGGGCAGAACTGTGAGCTTTCCAAGAAGGTAGGGGCATAACAAATATTCCAAAAAAGTAGGGGCATAATTGAAATTTCAATATCTCGGACAGGCATAACTGAAATACACTGTTCCTTTTTTATATATTTTTATTTTTTTTATTTTTTTGAAAACTGCAGGAGAAAATATTTTTTTTGATTTTTTTTATTTCTTGCACCTTCAATAAAATGAAGATAGCCAACTTGAGCTCGACGGCTCGGTCACGAAGACAATAATATAAAGATAGAAGAGTGAATGCATTGGATCTGGTGAAATGGGAGATCGGAACCGTGTCTCCAGCCACCATGCGTGGTCGAAGTTGAGAGATTGTGTGAGATAGAATGTGAGACAAAGAGATTCAAGAGATGAGATGAAATCGGATTTGGATCGTGATCGGATAAAAAATGGTGATGAAAACTACGGATCTAGATCTACAATGAGCTTGAAAATAAAAACTATGCCATGTTTACTCTAGATGAAAAACAAGAAATAAAATTGGATCTAACCTGAGGGAGGAAGGCACCTTGATGGCCTCGACAACAACCAATCCGCTGTCTCCAGACATCTTGGGGGATAGCTCCTCTATCGACTGACGGGATTTCGAGAATGAGACTTCTTCTCCACCAAAGATTGATCAAGAGGAAAATGAGGGAAGAGGAGCCCAATAAAAAGAAGAATAAATCAAGAAAAGGAAACTATGTACAAAAAAGGAAGGTAATTAGTGGTTATTTAAATAAATAAAAAAATTTAAAATAAAATTCATAATTAAATAAAATAATAAAATAATTAATTTACAAAAATTAATTAGCCACCTTAATGGTGGTTATTTAAGGTAGAAAATCAAATCTTATATACATGGAAGGTTTTTAAATCAAATAATTAAATAAATTACTTAAATTTTCGTAACTATATTAAATTACTTAATTAATGTTACAAATTATTTTTTGTGGTTTTTTTATATAAGGGAATTAGTTATATACAAGTAGTATACACTATAGTACATTATACACATGTACAAATAAGGAAATAATTATTTTATTTTTTTATATTTTTATATTTTTATTTTTATTATAAATAATTATGGAAATATTTACAATTATTTACATTGTGTAAAAAGATGAATAAATATATACAATAAATAATTAAATAAAATTGTAAAAACCACCCTAGAAAATTGACTTTTCAACCGTAACTCCAAAAATTATGAAACCATAATCATTTTAAAGATAATTTAATTTAGAGTACAATGGAATTGAGTTTGATTCAATTTGGGTTCATATGGAGCTGGAATTGATTTTTTAATTGTCACCTTACGGCTTTTTCTGAGTGTGGATACTTTTATTCTATACATGGTTTTACTTTGCAATTATTTTTATTATTTACAAAACATTTTTATTTACAATTTCTATTTAGAAAAATATTTAATTTGAGGTCAATTTATATACAAAAAAAATCATGTAAGTTTTGTATAAATATACAAGGAATAAATTCAAAAATAAAAAGGAGAAATATTTACAACTTATTTTTTTTGGATTTTTGAATTAAAGACCCTATCTCCCCTACTTTATTCCTGATCGATCAGGTCAAGTCTTGACCTTCTCTCGGAGTTCGGGTCAGTCTGCATTTATTTCATAAATACATCCTTTATTTTTATTTTGTTTCTTTTCTTTTATTTTTCTTTTCTTTTTTATTCTTTTATTTGAATACATTGTTAAAAATGCATATTTAACAAATGCATGCTAAATGATACTTTCATGAAATTAGTGGGTATTTACAGGTATTTGACTAAGGACATAAAGCTAAAATAAAAGAATGAAGGTGATGAATCGTGGATTCATCAGTGACAGCAAGGTGTAGTGTTTGATTTGCGGCGAGGAGGGCAAGGGAGGAGGTGTATCCAACCCCACCGCTGGAGCACCACCGACCGGTTCTGCTCTTGGCCCATCAGGCCGGTTGAGCCCTCGTTTCTCGCATTCCTAGGTAGTTCCTTAGTTCATCTTTCATTATGCAGCTTTAATTTGTAGTTCTATCAAGTGATTAACGCTCAAATTAAAAATCCCCAAATCTTGGACCTTAGGGGCCAGGTCCAATTCATATTGATCCGACCGTCAATCCATCCCGATTTCCACGTCATATCGTTTCCCTTTGCTTCCTCCATGGACCCCTCACTTCATTCAACCCAGATCCATTGTGGATATGGGAATCGAGCTCCCTCCGCTGCTTCACGTTAAAGTTCCCCCTCCATTCCATTCCCCTTGCTATTTTGCGTAAACCCCGGGTCAAGGAGATAGACCTCGCACCAGGGGATCTTTTGGTGCTTATTTACAGGTTCAAAGATGCACCTGGAGCCACGCCAACCACTTGGAGCAACTCCATGTGGTTCCAACTCGCCGGAGCATCCTACGTCGCCTCACATCACCTGGACCAAGTAGGAGCATGCAGAGGAAGCCCAACTATCTGTTGGGCTCATCGGAGGAGAGAAAGATCTAATCTGCAGTTCATGTGCGTTCTTCCAGCGCCCCTTCCTGCCATTCGCTCAAAAACAACGGTCCAGATCTAATCTGCACCATTGGTTTCCATCGAAGGGGTACACGAAGATCATTGTTCGATCATCCACGTGGCCAGCCATGACGTTCGGATCTCAATGCTTACGTGAGTAATTTGCACAATTTCCCTCCGTACTTTTTCCTAATTGCTAAACAATTATGTAAATATTTTATTTATTTTAAAAGGTAGTGGATTAATTGCATGTAACCACTTAAAGATTTCTAATATTGCAATTTAGTCCTCGCTAGTATCACATGTAGGCGCACGTGTAACTTGTAACGATTGCATGTAAACGCTCGCAAATTTTTCTACTCGTCTTTTAGTATATAATTTTTTAAAATTAGTGTTAAAGTTTGGGTAAAATTACACTCTGACCCTGTCATTTTATTTTAATTACAATTATACCCCTACTAGGCCAACTATTTTGTGTTTTTTCCATTTATTAAAAATAGTTCCCGCATCTCAAAAATTAAAAAAATATAAGCAGGTACCTAGATGCACGCTTGATCATGCTATACTTTTACATTTGCATTTTATGCCCCTTTCCTATTTTCTAAAATTTAAATAGTGCACAGTCAACCCTAGTTTGCCTTAAAATATATATATATATATATATATATTACTTCGAAAAATTCCCAAAAAATATATTATGCTTATTTAAGTATTATTAACCTTCAGCCCAAACAATACTAAAGATAGAAAAAAAGAAAGTGCTTAAAAATTGAAAACAATAAAATCTTTATAAAAATTTGTAAAATCCCCAAAAAATCAAAAAATAGTGATTTCTGTTGTATAATTTTCTTTATATTATATTTATATTAAAATTAATTTGGAAAATTTTGGACATCATTTAATATTTTATATTTCCATTTCAATTTGAGGTATTTAATTAAATTCCGATTTAGGGTATTTTTACTTTAAAAATATATAAAAATTAGCAAAATCATTTAAAAAATCACAAAAATAGTAAAAAATTAATTAAAACCCCAAAAGACTCTATTTCTTTTATTCTGACTATTTTTAGTATTTTGTATATATATCTATATTAAGGTTACATTGTATATATATACTATACATAGCTATATTTTGTATATTTTTAAAGAAAAATCAAATATAGAATATATATAAATATAAAAAGAGGATATATAATTAAAAATCAAAATATAAAAATATAAAAATCATTAATTAACTAAAACCACATTATTTGATAAACATTGTGCATAGTCATATATACATATACACCTATATTATTTATTTATAAATAATATAGTGGGCTACATCATGTGTTCCCTATGTTCGATTCCCTAATCCACTTTCCACTATACACATTTTATTGTCGAGTTTATAATAAATTTTTATCCACATTGTGTTTATTGCCTAACATTTATTTGTGGGTTTATTATTGAACTGGATCGGGTTTCTTGCAGGTCGCCACAGTGATTATGTATCCACCTTGTGCGAGACGTATCTTAGACCCATGAAAAATCCGCTATTCCAAATGGCGCTGTTGGCAGGGAGCAACGAATTATCACACATTTTTGCATATATAACTGTCATTATTTACATACATTTATTGCTGATTAATCTTTGATAATTATTTGACTGTTTTGATCCAAATTTTCTTGTTAATCTTTCTTATGAGGGACCGCTTAATGAGGACTATCTCTTAGGAGGTGGGTGCATCCAAAGCGAGCGGAGGTCGGCTTTCTTATCTTGAGCTGACTAGAGAGAGTGAGAGAGAAGGATAGGGAAAGAGGATAATAACAACTTTTAGCATTTTCCAATTTTTAGAGAGAGATTTATTTTATGCAAATAATTTGTAATTAATTTAGACACTACTCTCTCCACCACATGAGGTCCAGTGCTCGGGTGTCTGTTTACCTAGGGGCCTTGTACCATATTTTTTCGTTTTTTATCACCTTTGTTTACTTTTTTCCCGCGATTTGAGCTTTCAACCTCTGTTTTTATTTGTTTTCTGTGAGCGAGCCCTTAGACAGTAGGTTGCTTGACTCGGTAGCTAGGTCCAAGGCCCTAATAACATTGCATGCACCTATAGTGATACGCGCTTGGACTTAGTCAAAAATTAATTATCGATTATTTGGACTTGAGATCGAGCGCTGAGAGAAGTGCTATACAACGCTTGCAGGATCCGTTGTGGAAAACATCGATGCACTTCAGAGACCAGACTTTTGGATCTCATTTCTCAGTGATTGTCATTTGGTTCTTCTCGATAATACTAATATTTAGGACACTTTCTCGCTTTTGCATATCACCATATAGTGTAATTATTTCAATTCTACCTTGCATCCTGCATGGAGAGAGCTGGGAAGCACTATATGTAACTCTATCTTTGCATGCATCATTAGTCACTAAGGTGAGATTTCTATCTTAGTGACAACTTGCATGGATTTTCCGACCTCTCTCCCCTTGTGTTTATACCACTTAAGACATAAAGGAAAATTAAAAAATCATTTGGCCGCTTGCTCTGAAAAATACTCAAAAAATTGAAAACCCAAAAATTTAAAAAGGGTCTACTACGTAAACTTGACATTAATTAAAATTTGTAATGAACCATTCATTGTTTGGGGTTCATAAAGCCCACATTGCTTTCTGGTATACTCCAGACTGAGTGAGGTGTGACCCTCTAAGGATAAGAGCCCAAATCCCGATCTGTGGTGCCTTGGTTATCACCAGGGTTGGCGAAGTATTGGCACTTCTAGTGTACGTGACCGAGTAGGGCCTAGTCGAGCACGATGGTCCCGCCTTATGTGGAGCATCTGACTTGATCGAAAGTACTGAGCGTAGGCCACGCCCTCACGGGTGTGTTTATCTCATCGGTTTGCATCTGAGTAGGTCCTTGCATGCTCATCGGTGATTCTATTGCGAGCGAGAACTGAAGTATTGGTTTCGCCTTTTGGCTTCCTTTCTATTTCTTTAGCTGAGTAGCCACCCAGGAATGAGATCAAGAACCTTTAGGCGTGTAAATCTCATGTTACAAAGAAGGTGGAACAAGTATGTGGCACTTGCTTGGCAGTACACACGCTTCTATAGTGTTAGCATATTTAAGGACTCGTGATAAGACTGCTTGAAAATAACAATAAAATTGAAAAGATAAAAAATATCTGAACTTTCATAGCTTCACATGTATTGAATGAGTGAACCTACCCTTGTTTTGTGTTTGTTTGAATTAGGATTAAGGTTCAAAGATTAATCATGCATGATGTGTGCCTTTTTCTCACTTTCTTTGACTCCTACTTAATCCCTGCTCATTTGGAGCCTTCTACTATTTTACACTCCCTTTATTTGTTGTTTGACCTCCGTATCATTCTTCCCATCTCAATCTCCTCTCGACCATCGAGATGGCGACACATGGATGGCCTAGTTGGGACCCTGATGAATCCACATTTCATCATCTTTATTCTATCATGTTGGCACCAAAAACCCTAGCAAATGCCTGTATATACCTTTAATTTCATCATCTTAGCATTCATACATGTGCATCTATTTAGTGTATAAAATACTGTAATTAAGGCCAAAATTATAGAATAAAGAAAAGAAAAGAAAAAGAATAAAATATTGTAAATATTTTATGACCCGAAACCCCGAGACCTAGGCATCTTGATGAATAGGTTGACAAGGAATAAAGTAGGGGGAGATAAGGGCCAAAATACAAATAAAATACCTATATTTTATATTCATTCTTTATTCATTTTGGGACCTATTTTTGGTTCCACTTTTTATACATCAAATAAAGAAACGTTGTATATGAAAGTTGTAGATGATTTTACAAGGAAAAATACAAAATTGACTTCACAGAAAAATAATGTACAGATAAAAAGTTATGGTCTGATAAAAATCCAGAATCCCAACTTCCCAGACCCATATCTCACAACTGACAACTCCAAATGCATCATACTCACCTTTAATTGTATGTAGAAGAAAATAAGCTATTTAATGGCGGTGGTTTCGCATTTGGCGGAGCTACGGTTTGAAAGTTGAGTTTTGGACCCTCATTGTATAAGTGTACAGAATAAAATATTGAATTTATTATTTATTCATAATTTTTGTATTTTTATATTTTTATAATCTTGTAAATATTACTTATAATACATTTGTGCATTAAAATCAAAATAAAAATGCAAAGAAAACTCAAAATAAAAATAAACATACATAGGTTATACAGGTATTATACCTATACTTATACCTATACTTTTCACACTTATATTTTATTTAATGTACAAAACCTCTCAGAAAAATAAGATAAAAATATAATTCGGGTACACAAAAGTATTTTATAATTTTACAAAATAAGAAATAAAAATAATAATATTAAAATACACAAAATAAAATAAAATACTAAATACATAGGTTATATACCTATATAGGGCTAAAAAGTAAACTTATAAAAATACACCTCATAAAATAAATTAAAAATCATAATAAAATACTACATAAAATAACGAATATTTTTTATTTTATAATCATTATTTAATTCGGCTTATTTCTATTTTTTTTAATAATTTTTAAATCTTTTTCCAGGAGTTTTTCCTGGTTGGTCCACGTGGACCAACCAGGGGACCAGGAGAGTTGACCTCGGGTCAACTCCCTGGTCCAACTCCTGTAGCTGTGTCAGAGAGGTTTTGACCCCTCTTTCACCCTTTTTTCGAGGATCAACCTTTCATCTTTTCGCGAAATTTTCTTCTGCAACGTCGTTCCCCTACCATCTCTCTTACTCGCCCTATGTTCTTCTTGGGCTGAGGACCACTACATCGTGCCAGATCTCTCGTTCTTTGGACCACCCGCGTCAACCATTCAAAACCACCCCCTTGACTTCATTCGAAAATCGGACCCCATTTGTGACCTAATCCCTCCATCTCTCTGAGTCCCTGACCGGCTGGTGGTGACAGCATCTCGCCCGCGTCATCGGAGACGAGCTGGGCAAGGTCTGGGCGTCCCTTCAACCTCCGGTGGTCCAAGCCGTCGAGGTACACCCTCCCTCGCCCTTCCTGGGCTCGAGGCCATTTTATTCCCTTAGTTTTCGCTTCCACTCCATTCTTTGTAGTCAGATCTTCAATCCGCCATCTTTATCAATCTCTCTCGCCTATCGATTCGCCCAGTCAATAGTTGGCCGGAGCAACTCCGGCCACCGTCATCTTCGCGCCATCCGCCGCATCGCACCACCATTCTATTGCACCACGTGGTCGGGGCAATTTGCCCCCGACCATATCACCCTTTTTGTGCAGGTCACAGAGCTTAACGCGCATCTGGAGCGTTTTTTAGGGTTCGCCGGAGGTGTTTTGGAGGGCGTTGCTCTTCCACCTTCGCCGGCGAGTCCTGGTGGTCGTCGCCACCTTCTGAAGCCTCGGGCGAGTAGAGAGCACCTGCAGGAGTCATCTGGAGCAGTTTTGAAACCTCACGGACCTCGGAGGAGGCCGATCAAGGGCAGGGAAAGTCGCCGTCACCGGCGTTCTTCTTGTGTTCTTCCGACCGGCCTAGCCACCGTTGGATCAAGTCAGTCCTCCAGAACCAACAGCCACCGTAGGATCTCACCCTCTCAGCCGCTGGATCATCTTCGAGGATCTAATCCTATCCGCCAGTTGCAAAGGGGTATCGCGAGACCGGAGCGCGACACGTGGCAAAGTGAAAGCAGATCCGCTGTTCGTTCGCGCCCAAGGTTGGGTATTTTGCGCCTAAACCCAGCCAAGTTTTTGTATTTATTACTTAATTAGCAAACTTTCATCTGAGGTTATATTATTGTTGTGATAATTACAATAGGAACCCCGTACGTTTAACTATTTGCAAGTTGGTCCCCGCCAGGTCACGTGCATAGTGCGCGTGACCTTGGCATTTTTGCAGGGACCACCTTACGCCTTTAACTATTTATGTTTGGTCCATAAAGTTGTTTATTGCATTATATATTTTGTGCGCATTTTGCAATGGGGCCCTATAACTTTCTGATAATTACACAAATACCCCTGCCAGGACTGATTAATGTTTGGATGCTTGTTCTAATTATTTAAATTATCATGTTAGCTCCAAAAATTCTCAAAAATTAGGGTTAAGCTCCTGCATGCTTGTTCTTCCACGCCAACATTTTAGTTTTTGATTTTATTTTATTTTTCTATTTATAAAAAATCAAAAACGTGTCTTTTATTCACTGTCTAACTTAGAAAATACCAAAAAAATATTAAAATACCTCTAAAAATTTCAAAAAAAATCCCTACTGTCTATTTTACCCTATTTTAGTGTCAATTCAAAAATCACTAAAAATCTCAAAATAAAAACCTTAAAAATTCAAAAATACATAAAAATTTAAAAAAAATCTATAAAATCAAAGAAAACTCAGAAAAATACAAACTCAGTTCTTATTTGTTCTCTATTTCATTCTCTTTATTTGAAAATTAGTGTGAAAAATTTTGGTTGCTGTTTGCTAATTTTAATTCCCATTTTACTCACAGCCAGCACAATTTTCACTGTTTTAGTTTATTTCAGTATTTAAAAATACCAAAAACACCTTGAAAAATACCCAAAAATCATAAAAACAGTAAAAAATCCTAAAAATATCAAAAACATTTTATTTCTGAATTTTTGGTTATTTTTGCACATTTTTATAAATACTTTACCTTGTCTTTTATAATATAGCCTTTATTCTCCAATATTGAAAAAGAAATTAAAAAATATAAAATATAAAATTATAAAAATCAGAAAATTAAAAATCAAAATACAAAATTAAAAATTAAATAAAAAAATTAAAAATAAAAAACCCACAAAAAATGTCTTTGCTTGCTTAGTGTAGACACATCACACACATTCACTCACGCACAATTGTTTGAATTACCATGCTTGCTCCCTGTGTTCGAACTCTCTGCATACTTGCCCTTTACATCATTTGTGCAGAGTTAAAAATAAATTTTAACTCCACATTTATTTCTAATTATTGATCTTTAGTGTGGGTTAATTGTTGTTTTAGTCAATATTTAGTGTGGTCAACATACCGACTGTTGACTCGCCTTGTGAGTCAATACGACCGCGCTCGATTTTGGCATTATCAAATGGCGCCGTTGCCGGGGAGCAACAGCGAGTAGTACTTTATTTTGTTTGCTTGTGTTTGTTGTCTACCATAGCTTTATTTATCTCTCTTACATTTTTGATATATATTGATTGAGCTGTCTAACCATCCTTTCTTGTCTTCTTGCGAGGGGGACCGCGGAGCGAGGCGGATCGCTTAGGTGACCCGGAGCAACCTTGGGAAGCGGAGCCGGCCTTCTTAGGTCAAGCCGGTAGGAGAGAGCGAGAGGAGTGAGAGAGAGTGATTAGTTTAGCTTGCATTTTATTTTTGTGAGAGAGTGACCTTATTAATTTGTAATAATACATGTACTCAGACACTTGGACTCTTGAGACACTACCGGGCCTAATTTCCGGGTGTTTGTTCACCCGGGGGCTCACCGCGGTTTTATCGCGTTTTCCCGCTTGTCATTTTCCGGATTTGTTTTCCTTTTTCATTTCTTTTGTGGATTGGGCCCTTAGTTGTAGGTCCTGCTTGATTCGATTAGAATAGGTCCAAACACACTAATCACCTTTGCATGCTCCTATAGATCGTATTTGGACTTAGACTAATTAAATAGTTGATCATTAGCTTTCGACCCACGCGCCGCGAGCTCACTCCACACAAGCGCTTTCTCCTAACTCAAATGTGTTGAGCAGAGGAGGGGTGAGCCTAGACCGGACACCATGATTGAGGGTTAGTGGTTAGCTTGTGGTTCTTCACGCTAGAAGTTGCCTACAATAGGATGATTTCCGCTTTGCATACCGCCATGTAGTATAGGTTTATAAATTCTACTTTGCATCCCGCATGGAGAGAGCTGGGATTCGCTGTAAGTCTTCTCACTTTGCATGCATCATTTAGGTACAAAGGTGAGATTTCCACCTTGGTGTCGACTTGCACGGCTTTTTTGACTCTTTTCTCCCTCTGTTTTTGGAACAAAGTAGGACAAAAGAAAATACAAAAATCGTTAGGCGCTTGTTTGAATCTACTCAAAAGAAGCGATAACACCAAAAAAATTAAAAAAGGGACTGCTAAGAAAACTTGACCAAAAATAAAATCGGTAATTGGATTCATTGCTTGGGGAGAGTAACACCCTCACTTGTATTCAGGTTGCATGGGAAGGTCTCCTTCCAAGTGAGGTGAGCGCTTCGTAAGGATTAGAGCCAAAAATCCAACTTGTGGTTGCCTTGTGTATCGCCTGGATTTCCGAAGTATTGGCGCTACTATTGTACGTAGTCGAGTAGGGCTTGGTCGCCATTGGTGACTCACTATTGTATGAGCGCCGACCTTGTCCGAAGTACCGAGCTTAGGCCACGCCTTCACGGGTGTGTCTGTCTCACCGGCTGCGTCCGAGTAGGACCTTGTACGCTCACGGGTGATTCCGTTGCGAGCGAGGTCCGAAGTATCGGTTTCGCCTATCGGCTTCCTCCCTCTATTTCTTTGGCTGAGTAGGGATCCAGGAAGGGTTACAAGGACCTTAAAAAGCGCAAGTTACAGGTTACACAGGAGGAGGACAAGTACGGGGACACTTTCCCGGCAGTACTCTCTCTCCTTTAGGCGTAGCGTTCTAAGGACTCGTGAAAAGATAAATTCCTGAATCAAGCTAAAATTGACAAGATAAAAGCCGAACCTTCACGGCTTCATGTGTTGAGTTGGTGAACTTACCCCTGCTTTGTGTTTGATTGTTAGATTTATTTTAGGTCAAGATCAAAAACACCGCACAATTGTGCGTAATTTTGTTGCATCTCATTTCACTCTTCTTCTTCTTTTGCATTCCCTCTGATCTTCCCAATAATCAAGATGATGGGATGGAGATCTCTTAGGTCGACCTTGTCGGCACCGCTATCCAGCACTCCTCCTTATTCATCTAGGACTACCTCGGAGAGTCCGCTCTCCGAGCCTGAGTTTACATCCACCTTGTTCCCCCTCGAACACCCATCCCATTCTCCTTCTCTCAGTCCAATTGTTTCAGAATTCAGTGCATCACAGAGTTCAACTCATTTGACAGCACCTGAGATAGCCTCTTTTGCTTTTTCAGAAAATCCGGAGATGGCAAACAGAGGCGAGCACCCAGATGACCATGATCACCCTCCGTTCATAATTGATCAGGTGGTCATCAACAACTCCTTGTTAGCGTACCTGGAGACTATGCAGAGACAGATCCGTGACCAGGGTACCTTCATGGGTGATCTGATGAGGGAGATAGCGCAGATGAGAGAGAACCGACCTGGGGGCGGTGGCGGTGGCGCTGGAGGAGGAGGAGGACATGATGCAGGAGGAGGCGATCCAGACGCTGAGAGACTACCACAGACCATCATGAGGGAATTGCACAACCCAGCTGCATCCCTCACTCATCGTTGGATCCGACTCCCACCCATCCACGGAGATTTCGAGCTTCGGCCCCACACTATTCAGCTTTTACCCAAGTTCCATGGGTTGCCAACCGAAGAGTCGCACCTCCACCTCCAGGAATTCGAGATGATATGCAGCACCATCCATGATCGGTTGATGACCGAGGACACAATAAAGATGATCGCCTTTCCATTCTCTTTGGTTGATAGAGTTGCATACTGGCTCAAACACCTTGGGCGATTCATCGATACATGGGCAGATCTTCGGACCGCATACCTGAAGAAGTATTACCCTCTCGGCCGGACCAATGCAACCAGAGCTATGATAAGCAATTTTGTCATGATCCCGAATGAACATTTCCATGAAGCCTGGGATCGCTTTCGAGAGATCATTGACCGGTGTCCACATCACGATATCTCCAAGCCCAACTTGGTGCAGAGTTTCTTCTGTGGGCTGACACCGGAGCTGCAGGGGCTTGTCAACGCCTCTTGCGGTGGATCATACTTTTCTAAGGGTGAAGACGACGTCTGGGCCATTTACGAGGGCATGGCAGAAAATTCTACCGTGATGGCCCAAGCCCGAGTCTACACACATCAGAAGCCCCCGCAAGGAGCGGGATCATTCCAGAGGATCGCCCGCATCGATGTCGGTCCCAATACGGTGTCAGCTGCCGCAGCCCAAGCTGAATCAGCCACAACCGACATGGGCATAATCAGTGAGAAGCTGGACCGCCTTGAGATCCTCGAGAAGAAGCAGATGCAAGGCATGGCCCAGATGGACCAAATTGCCAAGACTATGAGTGATCTGAAGATGCAGATCTTGTGCGTCCAGGAGGCACAAACTCATTCCCAACAGCCTCCCAGATCACATGCTGATCCGAGCAGTAGCAATGCCAACCAACCCTCTACCTCGTATCTTCAAGTCAATCATATCCAGGCAGAGCCGGTTCCCTTGCTATAGTACTACCCAACGCAGCCGCCATCTTCGGACACGCAGATGGTGGTGTATCAGCCGGAGCAGCAACTGGCAGTCCTTCCTCCACCCTCCTTTGAGCAGCACCATTGATGGAAGTCAATGGGATATGGTACGACCGGTACCCTCAGCCCGGGATTCGTCGTGATCACCCCGGATTCCGTTGGGGTAACGGTGGCTCCTCCTCCCAGCAGTAGAATCCTACCCAAGGACATCAGAACAGCCAGCCACACCAGCAGCAACAGTCCTAGTATGCCCATCCACAACAGTATCAGAGTGGTCCTTGTCCCGCCTATCAGGGACAGCAGTGGAGGCAACGACAACAGCCTCAGCAATCTTATCCCCATCACCCCCAGTATCAACCGCAGCAACAGCAGCAGCCCCATTTCCAGCAGGGACAACCATCCGGTTCTCAGGGTCCCACCTTTGAGAACCCAGCATTAGATGATCTTGCCCGCTTGCTTTCCGAACAGCGAGCATCCTTCAAGCAAGAAATGGATGAATTCCGGCAGGAAATGAGAGAAATAATCAAAGGGAAGGCCGCCATACCCGCTCAGATTGAACCTAACCCGAACAATCTGAAAAGGAAGTTTGAGCAGGTAGAGTTTACAGAGGATACTTCTCCTAGTGACGATTTGAACTATATGTCTTATTCTTTGAATGATGCTGATTTTGTGACTAGTAGGAGCGGTAGGATGCCAGCCGGCGGCGCCTCTTCTGAGCGACAACCGCCAGCTGAACCAGGAGCGCCAGAGGAGAAGAGTAGCGGTGCTGATGCCGCAGAGACAGGCGCTAATGATGATGTTGAAGACGGTGGTGCTGATGCCACCGACGATGGAGATCCAGATGACGGTGCTGATGCCGTCGTGATGCCAGCTGCAGACGATGGTGCTGATGCCACCATTTTGGATGTTGAACCAGAGCGCGGTGCTGATGCCGCAGAGATAGGGGCTAGTGGTGGTGCTGAGGCCACCACATCTACTTTTGTTGAGCCTCCCTCTGTGATGTTCCCACATTTTGTATCTATGGACTGTGGAAACAAAAAGAAAAACAAAAATATGAATAAAGGAAAGGTTTCTGTTCACATTGCGGATCCATATGTGGTAAATGATGATTATTGTATGGATTCTCCTCCTTCACAGGCACAGGGACCGATTCCTAGCCCTCCATCTGTGGAGGCCCCTACCATCCCCTTCCCTGAGGCACTCCGTCGAGCGAAGGGGAACAAAAAAGAAAACCCAAAAAAGAACCAGCAGGTAGAGTTCGGCAACCAAATGATTGATAGGTTCCACATTCAGCTGACTCTACGAGAAGCATTTGAGCATATCCCCTTCTTCAAAAAGAACTTGAAAGAGACAACTACTGTCCGAAGGAAGAAGAGGCACAGAGATCAGATCCATATGCTCACTCATGACACTTGCTGCGCCATTCAGAACACATTGCCAGCCAAGAGACCTGATACAGGAGCCTCCTATGTCAGATGCGAGATCCAGGAGCAGCGGTTCGATCGTACTCTATTAGACAGCGGGTCTTCGATCAACCTCCTTCCGGCAGCCTTACTCAAGCAATTCGAGTTTGGCCCTCTTCTTCGAAGCAGGACGGTCCTTCAGTTTGCTGATAGGTTGATTAAGAGGCTGAAGGGGTTGTTGAAGGACGTGGTCGTTACCATTCAGGGCCTGAAATTCCCCGTGGACTTTGTTGTATTGGACATGGAGATCCCTGAATCGGTAACCGATGCCCCCATCATACTGGGACGCCCATTCTTGGCCACTGCCAAGGCGATATCCGACCATGATAGTGGGACGGTATGTTTTCGCGTAGAGGGCGAAAGCATACAAATAGATACGATCGACCAGACCAGATTCAGAGAGTTGGCATGCTCAGAGCAATCCAGCGAAGCCGAGCAAATGACAGAGGAAGAGCTAGACATCCACCAGGTTTGTGATTTTGAGATGACTGATGATGAATCCAACTGGACAGATCCTGTGGCACCGACTCTCGCCTTGCCTACAGATTCACTATATCTCAAGCTCATGGCAGTCGAGAGCCGGGAGAGCACATCCCTGGATGAGGATACACCTGGGGCTGACAGTGTCGGGACGAGTGGTGCCGATGATTTTCATTCTTGCTCATCTTCTTCTGATCCCTCGGATTCAGACATTGACTGGGATGGTTTTGATGATTATTTACCTTGTTTGATTCCTGCTGAGCCGACAACCATGACAGAGTGCGAGCCAGTGCAGTTTATTGATGATTCAGCATGCTGCCCTTCGTCAGAGATTCATGAAGAGCAAGAGTTCTCTCATGCAGACCTGGTGGCATTTACACAGACATATCAGAAGCCAGATCTGCCACCTCCCAGTTGTCCAGAACGGAAACCTCTGCCGCAGTCGATGACATATAGATTCCTTGCGGGTGAGCCAGAAATGCATCCAGTCATTATCTCAGCAGATTTGACTGGAGAACAAGAATCTCGTCTGATGGAGGTTCTTGAAAGAAACCGCAAGGCAATCGGTTGGAGTATAGCTGATCTCCAGGGGCTGAGCCCAAATCTTTGCTCCCACCACATTTATCTTGAGGATAACGCTAAGCCGTCGCGTGAGTTCCAACGACGGCTAAACCCGAATCTTCGAGACGTCGTCATGAAAGAAATTTCAAGGTGGTGGAGCGCCGATTTCATCTATCCCATCTCCGACTCCAAATGGGTAAGTCCTTTACATGTGGTACCCAAGAAGACGGGTATCACTACAGTTGTCAATGAGTCTGGAGAGGAGATCGCTACCAGAGTACCAACTTCTTGGAGGGTTTGTGTGGACTACAGATGATTGAATGAGGCCACCAAGAAGGATCACTTCCCGCTACCCTTCATTGATCATATTATCGAGCGGCTAGCCGGGAAGAGTCATTATTGTTTTCTTGATGGGTACTCTGGATACAATCAAGTGGCCATTGCGCCCGAAGACCAGAAGAAAACGACATTCACCTGTCCGTTTGGGACTTATGCTTTCAGACGGATGCCCTTTGGTCTATGTAACGCTCCGGCGACATTCCAAAGGTGCATGTTGTCCATCTTCTCGGACATGGTGGGTGACTGTTTAGAGGTCTTCATGGATGACTTCTCGGTCTATGGCGACGGGTTCGATGCTTGTCTTGACTGCCTAGACCGTGTGCTTCAGCGCTGCATAGAGGTCAACCTTGTTTTATCTTGGGAGAAGAGTCATTTCATGATGACTCAAGGGACGGTCCTCGGTCATATCGTCTCCAACAGGGGCATGGAGGTCGATCCGGCCAAGGTGGATATCATCAGAAAACTCAATCCACCGTCCAACTTGCGTCAGTTGCGGTCTTTTCTGGGGCATGTTGGTTTCTACCGACGGTTCATTCAGGACTTCAGTCGGATTGCCCGACCGCTTACTGACTTGCTGACAAAAGACACTGAGTTTATTGTCAATGATAAGTGTCTGGCGTCCTTCGAGACTCTCAAAGAGATGGTTGTTTCAGCTCCTGTCCTTCAGCCACCTGATTGGTCTCTCCCATTCGAGATCATGACGGATGCTTCAGATTTTGCCGTTGGGGCTGTGCTTGGAAAGAGGAGGGATGGATTACCTTTTGCCATTCACTACGCCAGCCGGACTTTGGATGCCGCTCAGTGGAATTACTGTGACTGAGAAAGAGATGATGGTCGTAGTCTTCGCTCTTGATAAGTATCGATCGTATATTCTCGGATCTAGAGTGACTATTTACACTGATAACACCGCCGTCCGGTACTTATTGGCTAAGAAGGATGCTAAAGCACGTCTCACCAGATGGATCCTTCTGCTCCAGGAATTTGATATTGAGATTAAGGATAAGCCTGGAGTCAAGAATGTGGTGGCGGATCATCTCTCCAGATTGGAGAATCTTGAGGAATCTGAGCCCAACGCACCTATCACAGAGACATTTCCAGATGAGGCGATCTTGGCTATCACCTCGCTCCCGTGGTACGCTGACATTGTGAATTATCTTGTCGCCAAGACAGTCCCACAAGGTTGGTCCAGGCAGAAACTCGAGACCTTCCTGGCGAAGGCCAAGTTTTACCATTGGGAGGATCCCGTCCTTTATCATGAAGGAGGGGACAGTATCTGGAGGAGGTGCATTCCTCAAGAAGAGCATCATAGCGTCCTCACATACTGCCACAAGCTTGAGGTAGGAAGACATCATTCTGGAAAAAGAACAGCACAGAAGATGCTTCAATCCGGCCTATGGTGGCCTACTCTCTTCAAGGATTCTGATGAGTTCGTGAAGAGATGTACTGACTGTCAGAAAATGGGAACCTGCGGACAGAGAGACATGATGCCCATGCAACCCATTCACTTCTGTGAGGTTTTTGATGCATGGGGGATTGATTTCATGGGCCCATTTCCTAAGAGTCAGGGATTCGAGCACATCCTGCTCGCTGTTGATTATGTCAGCCGATGGGTTGAGGCCATCCCCGCCCAAGCCGCAGATGCTAAAACCGTTTGCAAATTCTTGAGGAAAAATATCATTTCACGGTTCAGGGTACCTAGAGTCTTGATTTCAGACGGGGGGTCTCATTTTATCAATGACAAGGTTAGGGCCCTTGCAGACGACTTCGGTATTGACCATCGGGTTGCCACTCCATATCACCCTCAGACTAATGGTCTTGCCGAAGTCTCGAACCGGGAGATGAAAACAATCTTACAGAAAGTAGTCCGCCCAGACCGAAAGGACTGGTCATAGCTTTTGGACTCGATCTTGTGGGCCTATCGGACTTCTTTCAAGAATCCATTGGGGACATCTCCCTTTCGTCTCGTCTATGGCAAGCCGTGCCATCTGCCATTGGAGATCAAGCACAAATCTTTATGGGCAGTCACTGAGTTGCTGTTAGATCCTGAGAGTATAGGAGAACAGAGAAGAGCTGAATTGGCAGCCCTGGAAGAACTGAGAGACACAGCCTTTTCCAACAGCCTACAGTACAAAGAGAAAGTGAAGACATGGCATGATTCTCATATCAGCCATAAACAGTTTGAGCCAGAACAGAGAGTATGATTGTTTGATTCCAGGCTGAAATTATTCCCAGGGAAGTTGCAGAGCAAGTGGAAAGGTCCTTATGTGGTCAGGAAGGTACATGACAATGGCAGCATCGACATATCCGAACCGTCATCTTCTTCTACCTTCCGTGTCAATGGTCAACGCCTGAAACTATATCTAGATCATGATCCGCCGACCATTGACGTTGCCCCCATTCTTCTGGTATGAGATGTGCTCTTTGACTCACATCATCTGCATCTCATACATGGTGATCAAGTCCATCTTCCGCTGTACAGATTCATCTGTTCATATCACTCTTTCATCTGTTGATTTATTTTCTTCTTTTCTTCTTTTCTTCTTTTCCTTTTCTATCTTCTTTATCTATCAAAAAGGTGCCACCCTTGCAGACAGTTTTCCATACTTAGGACGTACTTTGTCCTAAGTATAGGGGGGGTGCACCCCGAGTTTTCTCTATTTTTCGATCTTCTCCATTGTCTCCTCTTCTTATCTATACTTAGGGATATTTTACCCTAAGTATAGTGGGAGACAATACGAGCATGATCTGTTCATTCCCACCCTTGACCCTCCCTGCTTTGTGTACAGTCTGCTATACTTAGGATTATTTGATCCTAAGTATAGGGGGGATGGTCAACTTCTCATTCGTTGATTCATTCATTTATTCCTTTATTCTTTAGACTTGTCTATACTTAGTCCGAGTTATGTCCTCTTTTCTCTCCGATCTATGAGGACATAGCTCAAGCTAAGTATAGGGGGGTCGTATATACTATGTATATACTTTAGCCATAACTCGGACTTTCGTATTTCTTAATAATATGGCTAATAATTCTTTAAAATTCATTAAAAATCTTTAATAAAAAGATGTTATCATTCCTCAAATTCTTTTTATATATACTGATTAATAAATCAGGTGAAAATGTTTTTTGAAAAATGTTTGAAAATAGTTTGAAAAACTTTGTGAACATCTATTGAAAACTATTTTGAAAATATTTTGTTACATGTTTTCAACCTGTGAAAAATGTGTGGTTTGTAAAAATTTATTTTCTTTGTGTGAAATAAAATGTTTGAAAAATGATTTGCAAATGGTTTGAAAAATGGGTGCAAAAATGTTTTGAAAAACCTATATATATTGTTTTGAAAGCCTTTGCAAAATGATTTTCAAATGTGTGTACATGTTTGCAAAAATGTTTGTAAAAAAACTATTTTGGACTATAGTTTTCAAAAATTGTGTGAAAAGCTTTTCAAATAAGTTTGAGGAATACATACATCTCACCAAAATCCACTATATGTATATATGTATAAAACTGACCACTTACCCTTGTAAATCCTTAAAATCCATTTCTTGTAAATATAAGAAGCACTCCCGTGTACATATTTTAACCCAGCTTTCAGCCAAAATCTTTTTACTTTCAAAAATCCCAAAAACATTTGCAAAACTAAAATCCAAAAACATCTGAAAAATCTTTTTGAAAAATACAAAATATGCATCATCATTTTTTCAAATCCATAAAAAGTTCAAAATCTTTGAAAATGACATCACAAAAATATTTTTTTTGCATAGCATGAGCATTTTTCAGATTAAGTTTGATAGTTGAACAAGTCTAAGTAAAATCCGGATATTGGAGCTTGATTGGACCTTAAAATCTACCTAATAACAGGAACCTTATAGGAACTGGGTTTGGGGTACTTCAGGTCTAGTTGACTTAATTCTTTGAGGATCACGGGACTTAGTTCAATGGATTCTTGACTGCCTAAGTAGAGTATTTCGGAGCACACGCACGACTCTTGTTGATAATTACCTAACTTGGACACCTGCACCTTTCACATGGCTCAACTCAGTTAGAGTGGTGAGGGGATTGGATTTGCCGGTATGAGACGCACACAAGTGGAAACACTTGTCCTCCTCTAGGGAGGGAAGTGCACCCCAACCCATCCAGTGATTAGGAAGTCTAAAGACAGGAGGCTGTGGGTTGCGATAAAGCTTCAAAAGAGGGATAGTCTACTGGCTCAAGAGGAAAAACTCCTTATGTAAATGCTGTTGTATATAGTACTCAAAAAAAAGTTTAGGCATGTACAAAAATAAAAAGCCTGCAAGTATGTACAAATGTTGTAAAGTCAATAAGCAAGCTTGAGTTCCAAAGTCAAATATGTGATCCTGCAGCAGGATGACTTGACTACACTGGTCTTGCATCCCAGGATAGGTAGCTACACTGGCTACCGTCCATTCTTCTCTTCACCCCCTCCTCTTGAGCTGGTTGCCACTTGAACTTAGAAGGGAATACCTCTCTCCTCGAGGATGGATTCATTGGATTGGGGAATCATTGGGTTGTCGTACTGGAGAAGTCAGTCTCTTTGCCATTCTAGTTGGGGAGAGCCACCATCACTTACAATGTACGAGTCAGACTCATAGTCGTAAGAGTTTGCGTATGAGTTGAAGTATTTCTGACCTGGATATTGAGGAGACTTGGACAGAGTTTTGGGATTCTCAAGGACTGTTGGATTTCAAATTCGGTTCTCACTAAGGTTACGCCCGCACTAAAATTCCAAAGGTCCGACTTAAGCTCCAAACTTTGATTTTGTGAAGACAAGTTTGATAATCAATAAAATCCAAGTTCTTCTTTTTCTTTTCTTTCTTTTTCTTTTTTGCACTTATTGCATAAGTGTTTGCAAGGGACTAGCAAAGGTAAAGAATAGGGGGATGATGAATCCACATTTCATCATCTTTATTCTATCATTTTGGCACCAAAAACCCTAGCAAATTCCTGCAAATACCTTTAATTTCATCATCTTAGCATTCATACATGTGCATCTATTTAGTGTATAAAATACTGTAATTAAGGCCAAAATTATAGAATAAAGAAAATAAAAGAAAAAGAATAAAATATTGTAAATATTTTATGACCCGAAACCCCGAGACCTAGGCATCTTGATGAATAGGTCTACAAGGAATAAAGTAGGGGGAGATAAGGGCCAAAATACAGATAAAATACCTATATTTTCTATTCATTCTTTATTCATTTTGGGACCTATTTTTGGTTCCACTTTTTATACATCAAATAAAGAAACATTGTATATGAAAGTTGTAGATGATTTTACAAGGAAAAATACAAAATTGACTTCACAGAAAAATAATGTACAAATAAAAAGTTATGGTTTGAATAAAAATCCAGAATCCCAACTTCCCAGACCCATATCTCACAACTGACAACTCCAAATGCATCATTCTCACCTTTAACTGTATGTAGAAGAAAATAAGCTATTTAATGGCGGTGGTTTCGCATTTGACGGAGCTACGGTTTGAAAGTTGAGTTTTGGACCCTCATTGTATAAGTGTACAGAATAAAATATTCAATTTATTATTTATTCGTAATTTTTGTAATTTTATATTTTTATAATCTTGTAAATATTACTTATAATACATTTGTGCATTAATAAAAATGCAAAGAAAACCAAAAAATAAAAATAAACATACATAGGTTATACATGTATTATACCTATACTTATACCTATACTTTTCACACTTATATTTTATTTAATGTACAAAACCTCACAGAAAAATAAGATAAAAATATATTTGGGTACACAAAAGTATTTTATAATTTTACAAAATAAGAAATAAAAATAATAAAATTAAAATACACAAAATAAAAATAAAATACTAAAATACATAGGTAATATACCTATATAGGGCTAAAAAGTAAACTTATAAAAATACACCTCATAAAAAAATTAAAAATCATAATAAAATACTACATAAAATAACGAATATTTTTTATTTTATAATCATTATTTAATTCGGCTTATTTCTATTTTTTTTAATAATTTTTAAATCTTTTTCCAGGAGTTTTTCCTGGTTGGTCCACGTGGACCAACCAGGGGACCAGGAGAGGGGACCGGAGGTGTTTTGGAGGGCGTTGCTCTTCCACCTTCGCCGGCGAGTCCTGGTGGTCTTCGCCACCTTCTGAAGCCCCAGGCGAGTAGAGAGCATCTGCAGGAGTCATCTGGAGCAGTTTTGAAACCTCACGGACCTCGGAGGAGGCCAATCAAGGGCAGGGAAAGTCGCCGTCACCGGCGTTCTTCTTGTGTTCTTCCGACCGGCCTAGCCACCGTTGGATCAAGTCAGTCCTCCAGAACCAACAGCCACCGTAGGATCTCACCCTCTGTCAGCCGCTGGATCATCTTCGAGGATCTAATCCTATCCGCCCGTTGCGAAGGGGTATCGCGAGACCGGAGCGCGACACGTGGCAAAGTGAAAGCAGATCCGCCGTTCGTTCGCGCCCAAGGTTGGGTATTTTGCGCCTAAACCCAGCCAAGTTTTTGTATTTATTAGTTAATTAGCAAACTTTCATCTGAGGTTATATTATTGTTGTGATAATTACAATAGGAACCCCGTACGTTTAACTATTTGCAAGTTGGTCCCCGCCAGGTCACGTGCACAGTGCGCGTGACCTTGGCATTTTTGCAGGGACCCCTTTACGCCTTTAACTATTTATGTTTAGTCCATAAAGTTGTTTATTGCATTATATATTTTGTGCGCATTTTGCATAGGGTCCCTATAACTTTCTGATAATTACACAAATACCCCTGCCAGGACTGATTAATGTTTGGATGCTTGTTCTAATTATTTAAATTATCAAGTTAGCTCAAAAAATTCTCAAAAATTAGGGTTAAGCTCCTGCATGCTTGTTCTTCCACGCCAACATTTTAGTTTTTGATTTTATTTTATTTTTCTATTTATTAAAAATCAAAAACGTGCCTTTTATTCACTGTCTAACTTAGAAAATACCAAAAAAATATTAAAATACCTCTAACAATTTCAAAAAAATTCCCTAGTGTCTATTTTACCCTATTTTAGTGTCAATCCAAAAATCACTAAAAATCTCAAAAGAAAAACCTTAAAAATTCAAAAATACATAAAAACATCTATAAAATCAAAGAAAACTCAGAAAAATACAAACTCAGTTCCTGTTTGTTCTCTATTTCATTCTCTTTATTTGAAAATTAGTGTGAAAAATTTTGGTTGCTGTTTGCTAATTTTTATTCCCATTTTACTCATAGCCAACACAATTTTCACTGTTTTAGTTTATTTCAGTATTTAAAAATACCAAAAACATCTTGAAAAATACCCAAAAATCACAAAAACAGTAAAAAATCCTAAAAATATCAAAAACATTTTATTTCTGAATTTTTGGTTATTTTTGCACATTTTTATAAATACTTTACTTTGTCTTTTATTATATAGCCTTTATTCTCCAATATTGAAAAAGGAATTAAAAAAATATAAAATATAAAATTATAAAAATCAGAAAATTAAAAATCAAAATACAAAATTAAAAATTAAATAAAAAAATTAAAAATTAAAAACCCACAAAATGTCTTTTCCGTCTTAGTGTAGACACATCACACACATTCACTCACGCATAATTGTTTGAATTACCCTGCTTGCTCCCTGTGTTCGAACTCTCTGCATACTTGCCCTTTACATCATTTGTGCAGAGTTAAAAATAAATTTTAACTCCACATTTATTTCTAATTATTGATCTTTAGTGTGGGTTAACTGTTGATTTAGTCAATATTTAGTGTGGTCAACACACCGACTGTTGACTCGCCTTGTGAGTCAATACGACCGCGCTCGATTTTGGCATTATCAGACCCCATCGACACCAACATCCCAACATCGATTCCATGCGCTCGTCACCTCCAATAATTCAGGGTGATTCCTGAGAATCCGGTTCAGACTCCGTGAACCGATCTCCAGACTCCTCATCTTCTCCAATAAACCAAGATCGCTCTCGTCCCGAAACTTGCCCTTTTTGGATGGCAATTGATTTTACTCCATACACACAGCCATCCTTTAATGAAATTCTGTGTTGACCTTAACACAGATCGATTTGCTACTTATGGTCCCTCCACACAGATTGATCGGGGCATTAATTCAATTGCAGATCAAGAGCCCAATCTGGAGCTAGAAATTGTGATAGAATCAGACTCAGGGTCAGAGAGAGATGGCTCCTGGAGGAAAAGGGAAGGGACCACAACCACCATCTCAGCCAGATCAGAGTCCGCAGCTAGATCAAAATGTAGTGAACACCCAGATCCTTGCTTCTATTCAAGCAATCTAGTAGCAACTCACGGATCAAGCCTTATCACAGGTCGCCTTCCAGGACATGCTCAATGACCTTCCAGGACATGCTCAATGACTTACGAAGAAGGAGAGACAACGAGGGAGGAGGATTCGAAGAAAATCCCAAAGGTAGAGACAGTAGAGGCCCAGCAGACGAACTTAGAGTAGAGCGGCCCAAGCCGACTCTAAAAGAAACATACAATCATGGGGTGGGACAAGTCACTGAATGGATCCAGATATTGCAATCCATTCCCACTTTGAATTGAAGCATCGGCTAATGGCACTCCTACCCACCTTTCGAGGAAACACCAATGAGAACCATATATTCATCTACAATAGTTTGGGGGCATCTATGGTACCACTCACTACATACCTCTTGGGGTAATCAAGATGACAACATTTTCCTTCAGCCTTCAGGATAAGGCCCTTCATTGGATCAACCACTTGGGGAAGGTCGTCACTACTTGGGAAGAACTGAAGTCAGCCTTCTTGCAAAAATACTATCCTCTTGGGCGACTCAATCAGATGCGAGCCCTCATAGCAAACTTGACCCAAGCCATGAACGAATCCATTCATGAGGCATGGGAGAGGTTCGCTGAGCTACAAGAAAAGAGCCCCCATAATGAGATTCCTAGGACCAACTTGGTCCAACACTTCTTCGGGGGACTTACATTAGGAAGTTAAAAGCTTGTGGATGCAGCATGTGGTGGCTCCCATTTAAACAAAGATGAGGATGTCATCTGGCAGATATTTGAAGAAATGGTCGAAGGAGAGGCTGCTTTATCATTATCCTGCGCCTATCAGCGCCAACAACAAATTATTCAAAAGCATGTGCATATGGCAGCATCCTACGAGCCGGACAGGGATAAGAGCTCCAATCTGAGCATTATTGGGAGACACCGTCCAAAGTAGACATCATTGAGAAGCGATCACAGGACTTGGAAAAACTTGCTATGATCGAACAAAGGACAAAGAACCTTAACAAACTACATCAAATCACCAAGAAGCTGGAGCTACTGGTGAGTATAATCAGCTCCTGCAACTCTGTGTCTGCATCAGCCTGCACTCCAGTTGAGATAAAGGAACATGCACATCCACAACCTCCTTAGCCGAGTCAACCCAGCCAGCGGTTCAGCACGTCTATTATGTGCAAGTCTCAGAGCCAACAACTCCTCAGCAGTTGCAGCAGCAGCTGGTTGTCTACTAGCCAGAGCCCCAGTACATTCTAGAATAGTTCTCCCCTCCACCACCTCTTATTAAGAAGGTGAACGGTGTATGGTCAAATGATGCACAACCCACCCATCTAGGCAGACCTCAGCAGGGTTAGGTTGCTAACTCTCGCTAGTTCCCTCAACAACAAGGAGGGAGGTTTGTCTAGAACAACCAGTAGCAACACCGGCAACACAGTAATCTCCACAATCCTATGGCAATTGGAGACAGAACCAGTAACAACGACCATAATACCAGCAATACCAGCAAAAGCAACAGTATGCGTTTGTGCCCTATCAACAATATCCTCCTCAGCAGTATCAACAACATCAACCTTCTCCTCAATATCATTCCTAGTATCCGAATCAGCATCCTCAGTTCCATCAGCAATACCAACGTAGGCAGCATGCTGAGGTATCTGAGGCTACATCTCCTGTGAACCCAACCTTAGACTGTTTGGCCTAGCATATCAAGGGCCTTGCAAATCAGCCAGAAGTTGGACGATTTCACCGCTACCAAGACCTCCATTCTCGCACAAGTGGAGGGAAACCCCGACAACTTTAAGAAGAAAGAGCAGGTAGTCTGAAAGTCCCACTGGTCTTATAGATCAAATATGCATAATTTATTTTTATCTAATATTGTCACTCTCAGGAGCGGTAGTACCTTGCAGCCATCAGCCACTTGTAAGGGGAAGAATAAAGCAACCATGGGGGAGTCGTCATCTTCTTATGCATCAGTCGGACTAGCATCCAGACTGGGTGAGGAAGAAGAAGGAGAAGCACCACCAAAAATCCAAAAAAAAACAGCGAAAGCAAAAATACCAAAAAGATAGAACCGGCACCAGGAGTTGGAGCACCAACCAGCTAGCCTTGGAGGAGACAGCACCTGTAGTCGATCCGTCACCAGCCGATGGAGCCTTGCTTGAAGATTTTGGATGCCCGCCTTTCTTGGATGACCATGCTCATTTTAGTCATCCACATGTACAACCTGATGTGGGCACATATTTTGCTGTAACTAAGAACACTATTTTCACTGATGCTTTTGATTCTGTAAATATTCTGTTTCCTAATGCAACGAGAAAATCCAAAAAAAATAAAAATTTGAAAACTGCCTTGTCTGATCCTGATGTTGTGGAAATAATTCAAAATCTTATTCTTGAAATGCCCCTTTTCAAAGCCATCAAGTACATGCCAAATATCAAGAAAGGCCAGAAGGAAGAATGTACCTTAAAGAGACAGACATGAAAAGCTCATGAAAGAAATGTGAAGCACATCCTCACAGTGGCTATAGTAAATGCAATCAGCAATCTCCCAACAAAGAAGGACATGGAAGCTCCTCTAGTTAGATGTCAGATGTTTGACCATGAGTTTGACCAAACTCTATTTGAAAGTGGATTCTCAATCAACCTAATGCCCATGTCACTACTCAAGGAATTTGGGTTGGGACCACTCAAATCGACAAGAATGATTCTGCAGTTCGTAGACACATCCATTAAACAACCCCAAGGAATTTTGGAAGATGTCATTGTCACCATTCAGGGAATGCAGTTCCCTACAGACTTCATAGTTTTAGACATGGACACTTCAACTCCTTTTCTGCATACCCCATTAATCCTTGGACGACCGTTCCTTTGAACGACCGAGGCGATGGTAAACTCCGGCACCGGTCAAATAACATTCCGTTCAAATAGTGATAAGGTGCCAATTGAGACGATCCAAGTTCCTAAACCTTTAGCATCTGCATCAGACAAGAGTGAGCTAGCAGAACAACGAATAGAAGACTGTGATTTTTTGGCTGAGATCCGCGATATAAATCTGTTCATGGATGATACCGAGACCCAAGCATTCCTCTCTATAGAGGCAGTCTTGGACAGCACAGTCGAGTTTTCAGATGTCCTTGAAGATGAGATTCTTGCTGACTTGCCTGATGAATATATTCATGGCCACCTGTCCTTGGCAGAGCAAGAGGACATCATTGAAAATTTCTTTGAACAAGATTCAGCTATTGAAGAATTTTGTGCATCACTGCACTCAGAGCCTACAGTGCCAATGGTTGACACACTACAGATGAAAGTTCCAACACCATCATCCTGCACAATAGTAGAAGTCACCATTGAGCTGAATCAATCCCCACCTGAGGTCAAACCACTTCTAGCAAACATGAAATATGCCTTCCTTTGTAGGCGCATCGAACATGTTCCCTATAATCATCAATTCACAGATAATCGAGGAACAAGAATATCATCTGCTTGAGGTTCTAGAAAGAAACTGCAAGGCCATAAGCTGGAAAATTTCTGATCTTCATGGGATAAACCATTCCCTATGCTCGCATCACATATACCTGGAAGAAGACAACAAACCCTCTCACGAGTTTCAGCGCAAATTAAATCCAAACCTGTGGGAGGTTGTGATGAATGAGATAATAAAATAGGCGATGCGGGATTCATCTATATCCCGTCTCCGACTCAAAAATGGGTGAGTCCCATGCATGTTGTGCCCAAGAAATCAAGGATTACTATGATCAAGAATGATAAAGGAGAGTATACCGTAACTAGAGTTCCGACAACATGGTGTGTCTTGTAGATTACCAATGTCTGAATTTAGCAACCAAGAAAGATCATTTCCCACTTCCCTTCATCGACCAAATAGTTGAAAGACTGGTCGTGAAGGAATACTTCTATTTCTTGGATGAATACTCTGGTTATAATCAAGTTGTCATTGTTGCTGAAGATCAAGAGAAGACAACATTCACCTGTCTATTTGGGATCTTTGCCTTCCCAGAATGCCATTCGGATTATGCAACGCTCTAGCGACGTTCCAACAATGTACGTTGGCAGTATTTTTTATTTGAGACGGCTAAAAATACAAAAAAAGTGATAACCAATAAAATTGAGATCACTAACTCTACTCGACCCTAAAATTAAAAAGAAAAATCCTTTTCTTAGTGAGAGTAACCCCCTCATTGTATTTGCATTTTATATTTGACACGTACACACTAAGAAATAGTGCCCTAATCCCAGACCTACCTACATGATTGTACAACTTTTTGAAAATTCACCTAACTCTAAAATTGAAAAGATAAACAAACCGAATGTTTACGGTCATCATTGTGTTGAGTTGGTGAATTGAGGGGTTTTTGTTTGTTTAAACTTGTGCTTATTTGTGTACATACTCAGTATTTTCTGCGCATTTGCACCTTTTTTCTTGCATATCTTGGTTTGACTATCATGTTCTTCCAATCATTGCCTTTTATTTCAGAGATGGCCGATTGAAGTTATTTTTATTGGGACTTCACAGATCCTTCTTACTCTCCAGCTGGTCCACCTCTATTTTTTTCAGGAGGACTTTGCTCATGATTCTTCTTTTCGTACATATCGACCTAATCCATGGTTTCAGGCATCAGATTTTGATTTTTACCCCCCACCACCACCATCACATTTTCCACCATCTCACTCATCTGATACTGAGCTATTAGAGTCGCCTCTCATGAAGAGCACTCTTGAGCATTTGACTGAGATGATGGAGCACATGAAAGAGAGGATTGATGACCTCACTAGTATAAATAAGTGCCACAATGTTGTTTCAACAACTGATTTCATTA
Source organism: Ottelia alismoides (assembly GCA_037367405.1). Lineage (NCBI taxonomy): Eukaryota > Viridiplantae > Streptophyta > Magnoliopsida > Alismatales > Hydrocharitaceae > Ottelia > Ottelia alismoides. Next base: position 86,806 of record JAZKJV010005766.1, read on the forward strand.
ATTCATTTGAGGACACCCATGAGAGCGTGCAATCGCTTAAAATACAAAAAATGAGAAAATTTTAAAAATACAAAAAGATTTCGGGGATACATAGTCGAGTCAACTTGTGAGGAGATAACACCCCTGACAAGTCCTTTAACCACACACCCGCTCACCTCAGTTCCCACCTTTGACCCCAGGGATGACACTATATAGACAACTCTTACTCATCCTTATGTAAATGATGATTCTGATCTCCTACCGTGTATGGAGGAGATCTAAAATCTTAAAAAAATATTGACTGAACTAGAAGTGGTGGTAGCTCTTCATGAGATTATTGAGGCTCCACTTCATCAAGTCATGAACCAATTATCTACGCCCGCACCCAAAAAGAGAAAGCGATGACGTAGAGACAAGCAACACATTCTGACCATGGCCATTACCCACGTCATCACTCACCGTCCATACATTAGGAAAGGGAACACTATTACACCTCATGTGAGATGCACCATTTTGACCATTCTCGTGACCACACTCTCCTTGACGGCGGTGCTTCGACTAATATAGTACTTTTCTTGCTGGTATAGTTTCTTCACTTAGGTCCTCTCAAGAAAATTGAGATGATTTGTTAATTTGATGATGGATCAATAAAGAGGTCGACAGGTATTCTAGAGAACATCGTCATTCTAATTCAGGTCATGAGCTTCACTGTTGATTTTTTTGTATTGCCCATGGAGATCTCCACCTCTGTATGGCGCACGCCAATCATCCTGGGACTTCCCTTCCTCGCCTCTGCGAGAGCCGTTATTAACTATAGATCTGGAGAGATACGCTTTCGTCCAGATAATGAGAGCATTTTGATTGAAAAGATCACAACACCCACCACCGATCAGAGATGCACATCTGATGAGAATGTACCCGTGTTAGCTGACCCTGAGGACTATGACCTATCTGCTGATATCAGAGAGGTTTTCTTTACCATGGAGGAGACTGAGACTCGAGGATTTCTCTTTCGTGAGGAAGACTCAGAAAAGATATACCCTGGAGTTCCCCTTTCTGGTGAGTGGAAATGCATTGATAACATCCACAACATTTACACCATAGACACATTAGCGTGGAGGGCTGACTTAGGAGAGACTGCATAGGCCGAGTTTGACCTTACTACTTTCATCAAGGAATTTAAGCCTTTCTATATAGTCCTACCTGAGACTTCCCAGGTCGAACTTGACCACACTACTTCCACTGACCAGTTCGTGCCTTCTCATTATGGGATTGTTTAGGACCTTCATTAGGTCGATCCGGATTGGTTTGTGTCTGTTGATGATGTCAATATCGACCTGCACCTTATCAGGTCCATTCCTTAGCGATCACAAAGAAGGTCCTCTTTCTTTCTTCTTGATCTCTGTACATCCATCTCTTTGTATATCCACTTTCGTTTTCTTCCTTCCATCCACCATTTTTCTCATCCACCCCATTCTATGTGTTTTCCTTACTTAGGACATGCTTTGTCCTAACTATGGGGGGTGTGGACGAGCTGAGTATTCATTCTTCACTATGTTTCATCCCTCTAGTTGTTGCGTATACTTACGGCTCTTTTACCCTAAGTATAGGGGGAGTGATGCATACATTCTCCTTATGTACTCTTCCTTTTTATCGGATTCTTTTCTTGATCCCCTGACATCTTACCCTAAGTATAGGGGAAGGCAGATTGAGTTGTGATATGTTCATTCCCACCCTCAACCTCCATGCATGTAGATACATTCTGCTACACTTAGGATTGTTTCATTCTATGTATAGGGTGACAGTTGACTTCTTATTCATTTATTTCCGCATTCATTATCCATCGTTGTAGTATAGGCTTTTTTATACTCAGTTTGAGTTATGTCTTCTCTTGTTCTCTATGATCTATGAGGACATAACTCAAGCTAAGTATAGGAGGGACATATATACTCCGTATGTACTTTAGCCTATAATTTGTACTTTCATAATTTCAATAAATATGGCTAAAATACAATTAATTACACACTTGTGCAAAATTTGTTAAAATTATTTGTATATATTGATTAATAAATCATGTTATTTTTTTGAAAAATGTCTGAAAAATAGTTTGAAAATCCTTTTGAAAAATCTTTTGAAAACTATTTAGAAAATATTTTGTTAAATATTTTCAACCTTTGTAAAAATGTTTTTTTAATTTTTGGTCTTTGTTTGAAATAAAATGTTTTGAAAATCTATTTGCAAATGGTTTGGAAAATGGTTGTAAAAATATCTTGAAAATATATACATACTGTTTGAAAAATCTTTGCAAAATGATTTTCAAATTTTGTAAAATGTTTGTAAAAACTATGTGTCAAATTAGTATGCAAAAATAAAGTTTTCAAAATGTTTGCAAAATCTTTTCAATTTTTTTGAAAACCCTATGATGAAGGGAAAAATCTAGATGTCTAAAATGAACCACACAAGGTGAGGTCTCACTCACTGTGACGACTCCTCAAAGATTACGTTCAATCAACAATCAACCCACACAATGAATAAATCAAGCACGTAAGTATGAATCAAAATTATTATAACCTAGTAAAGATGTATAGTGACAAGAAAATAGGGGTCGAATACATGAAACAAAGGTGTGGAGCAATGAGAAATAGAACAATCACTCTCAAGAATTTGTCTTCTAAAAAACTTAGCCAAATTACGATTTTCAATACATATATTATCTTTTTAAAATTTATATATTTTTTTGATTTATAATTTTATATTTTTCTTTTTGCTTTTTTAGACTTTTAATTTCTCTTTTTTTGGGAAAATAGAATGTAGCTATATAGGTAGAGATATGTATATTATAGCTTATATGTAGATAGAATGCATAATAAATAATCAAAAAACATGAAATCAAGTGTTTTTGTGTTTTAAATATTTTTATACTATTTTTATGATTTTTAGGGAATTTTTGCAAAAATTTAATAGTTCTTAATTGAATAAAAAGGCAAAACAGTAAAGAAATGCACAAACAAAAGTATTTTTTAGTTTAAAAATAGTAAACCACCTCAGAAAATTCCAAAACTATTTTTACTCAAAATATTTAAAAAAATATAGGTTACAGAACAAAGAAAAATACTTTTGGATTTTTTATGAAGTTTTTAGAATTTGTATAAAGTTATTAGTATTTTCAGATTTTAGGGCTTTTCTTTTATATTTTTGTTTGATTTTTGGATGGATTATAAAATAATTTAAAATAAGCTGGAAATAAATTTTACAAGATTTTTAGAAAAATATATATCTTTTGGATTTTTTAAGGAAGATAGTGAAAAATAGCTTACAAAATGATTTTTGATAAATAGGAAATCAAGTCAAAATACCCCATGAAAAATACATGCGATAAGTCTAGTTATAGGGTATTTAAATTAATTTTCTAGGATTTTTTAGATGTCAGGAGCCATTTTTAATCTCAAAATGAAACAAAAAGAAAATACATGACGGAGGGGGTATAAATGTAATTAAAGGAAAGTTTTATATGATTCTCGAACCCCTAAAATAACCCTAAGGGTTAAACCTGCAATTTCTCCACGTAAATAAAATATTCACCGCCTAGTAGGGGTATAAATGCAAAAAACATAAAAGTACATAGTCTTTCTGCAATTTTTACAAAATTGTATAACGGAATAAAAAGTTTTTGGACCAACGCGAAATATAACAAGTTCCATGGGTCTTCTTGCAAAATACCCACCTCATGTGAGACCGCACATGAGGTGAGCTGGTAGGGACTAAATTGCAAATACAATAACTATGAGGTTCTTTTGGAAAATATTACAAAATAATATAATGTAAGATGAATGTTTCTACATTAAATATTAAATAAAAATGAGCTGGGCAAAAGTGCAAAATACCCAATCCTACACGCGATTGGATGGTGGCTATCGAGCCACTCAGACACGTGGAGTCCACGGGCTTCACGATGATGCTTTGGCTTCCAATGGCTAGGATTAGATCCTAGATTGGATCTGACCGTTCTGAGCTTCGCCCATCATACAACCACTGGATGATCTGGGGGGCGTTCTTGATCCAACGGTGCTGGAGGCAGGTGGAAGAACTTGGAAAGAACTCGCGTGGTTCGAGTTTTGATTTGATCTCACGGGCTCCTCCAACCTCCTCCTGGAGCTCCAACGGTCTTTATGTGCTCTTATGAACCTTCCAAAGCATATGGGCTCCAAAAATTGGTCGGAGTCCTCGCTAGATGCTTGGACAAGACCCCAGATCTGGAGGGCCCGGTTCTATTTTCGACATCCCTACAAAGGGGTTATTCCTTTATGTTTCCTGCAGGGAATTTGTTACCACAACAATACGGAACTCAAAGGAGCTCCTGGGGGTGGAATCAAGTGGGAATGGTTTAGATGGGTGTCTCTAGCGAGAGTGGGAGATGTTGATCGCCAGATCCTAGTATGATTGGGGTGACGTAGTGGTGTGGGAAAAGAAGAAACGTGGGTGGATGAAGTGATGGCGAATAGCGCGACGGAGCGGGTCGTGACTGATCGGAACAAGGTGGCGGAGCTAAAGCTCTACCGAACGTAGATGTTGGAAAATTCACAAAAATTCAAGAAATGATGCGAAACTTGACACTACACTTTTCAACTGCTAACCTGAGGATTACAAAGAATCATAGAAATAGGAGCTTACCAGTGTGGAGCGCCAGAAGCGGAGCTACGGTGGAGCACGACTACAAGCAATGGACCTGACCTTGATTCAACGCCAATCTTCATGCCATGAGGCTAAACCGACTCCTGCTGTCACTCGAAACCTGATTCAAAGCTCGGATTTAGAGTTGGGAGGCAGGAGAGGGATCAAAATACCAAGGTTGGATGAATGCAAGTTTAAATAGGGGTGATGAAAGTGGGGTGAAGATCGAGATGCAGTGGTCGCGACAGTGATCCATTGCTCGAGATGACGCTTGCACATGAATCACCAAGGAACGAGGTCAAAAAGTCAAGAAGAACTTAATCCCAATCGATGACTGCGTCGATCGGGGAAAAAGGTAGAATCATGGGTCAAACCTAAGGATGTCAGAGCTACAGGATGAGGGGCAAGTAGTTGACCAAGGTCAACTAGCACCTAAACCTAGTTGGTCAATGCGGACCAACTAGGAAAAATCATCATGAAATTATTTAGAAAATAAATAATAAATGATTTTATTATAATAAAGTTATAAAATAAAATATGTTTGTTATTTTCTATATTATTTTATTATGATTTTTATTTATTTTTTTGAGGTGCTTTATTATAAGTTAATTTTTAGGGTTTTATTTGTAGGTATATTTGTTTGTGTTTTGAGTATTCTATTTTTATTTTGTAATTTTGATTTTATTATTTTATTTTCTTATTTTGTGTATTTACATCTTATTTATATATACATATTTATTTTAATTTTTTATTAATGGTTTTATTCTAGTTTTAATATATACATATATTATAAATAATATTTAGGAAATCATAAAAATATAAAATATAAAATAATAAAGAATAAATAAAATGAATATTTTATTCAGGTATACTAAGCAATAGGGGTCCAAAACCTAACTTTCACACCTTAACTCCAAAAAATATAAAACCACTTCATTAAAAGGTTTATTAAAAGTTATACACAATTAAAGGTGATTTTGATACATTTTGAGTTTATATTTGAGAGATAAGGGTATGGGAAGTTGGGATTTTGGGTTTTTATTTAGAGTATAAAAAGTACACTGTATATTATTTTTGTATAAAATTAATTTTGTATTTTTATATACATTTTCATCTACAACTTCCACGTACAAAGTTTCTGTATTTGTGGAATAAAAAGTGGAAAATAAAATAGGTCCCAAAAATCAATAAATGATGAATCAATAAATGGGATTTTTATTGCGTTATTGGCCCTTATCTCCCCCTACTTTATCGTCGACCCAATCATCAAGATGCATATGTCGGGGGGTTTAGGGTCATAAACTACCTCTGTTTTTTTATTCATTGTCTTTTCTTTTCTTTATTCTATAATTTTAGCATTAAAACAGTATTTTACACAGTATTTATACCATAAAGAATGAATGCTAATTTGTCCAAATTAATGTTGTTTGCATTCATTAGCTAGGGTTTTTAAGTCCAAAAATGATAGAATAAAAAAGATGAAATGGAGATTCATCACTTTGTACATAATTCAAGTAAATAAGATTCTTTACAAACTTACAAATACCTGTAAATTCCTAAAATCTTGACTCTTGTAAATAATAAAAACCACTCTCATGTAAATATCTGCACATATCCCCATTGTTTAAAAAACCTTTTTATTTTTAAAAAATCCCTAAAAATTTGCCAAATTAAAAAAATCAAAAAAATTTCAAAATCTTTCCAAAAATTACATAAAAAATACTAAAACTTTTTAAAAATTCTATAGAAAGTTCAAAATCAGAAATTATGTCGTAAAACATTTTCTGCATTCTACATAGCATTTGCATTTTTCGGATTGAAATTGATAATTGAACTAATCTAGGTATAATCTGAAGATTGGAGTTTGGTTGAACCTTCAATCTACTTAATCATAGGAACTTTATATGAACTGGTATTGAGATACTTCAGGTCAGCTAGACTTAATTCTTCAAGACCACGAGACTTAGTTCAGTGTCGTCATGACTGCCTAAGTAGAGTATTTCAGAACACACGCATGACTCTTGTTGATAATGACCTAGATTGCACACCTGCACCTTTCACTTTGCTTACGTCAGTTGAAGTGGTAGAGGGCTGGATTTGCCTGCATGAGATACAAGCCAATGGAAACATCAGAAGTCACACATTTGTGGCCATCATAATCCAACCCGATATAGTAGCAAAGAGCTCTAAAGACAGAAGTTGTGGGTTGCAATAATCCTTTAAAAGAGGGATATTCTACAGGCTCAAGAGGAAAAAGTTCATATGTAAATGATGTTGTATATAGTATTAAAAAAGGCAAAGTCAAAAACTACAAAAAAGTGGACAGGTCTGAATGAAAATAAAATGCCCATCAGAGTTTGTATATAGATGTATAGTCAAATAAGCAAGCTTGAGCTTATAAGTCATATGCATTTGAGCCTGCAATCGGATGACTTAGATACACCGATCAAGCATCCTAAGATAGGTAACTACACTGGCTACCATCCATTCTTATCTCCGCCTCCTCTTGAGTTGATTATACATGAACTTAGAAGGGAATACCCCACTTCTCGAGGAAAGAGTTGTTGGATTCGAGAATTATGGTCATCATGTTGGAGAAGACTAACTTTCCCGCTTCAGCTGAGGAGAGCTACATATCACACACACTATCTAAGATAGATTCATAGTCATAAGGGTTTGTGTATGGGTTGACTTATTCTGACCTGGCTATTGCGGAGACTTGAGCAGAGTTTTGTGACTCTCAGAGACTATTGTGTTTCAAATCCGTTTCCCAATAAGGTTCTGATCATACCTAAAATCCAAAGGTCCGACTTAAGCTCCAAACTTTGATTTTATGAAGACAAGTTTTAGAATTAAAATCAATCCAATTTCTTTCTTTTTCTTTTTTTAATTTTCCTGCACTTATAGGCATAAGTTTTTGCTAGGGAATAGCAAAGGCAAGTATAGGGGGTGATGAATCTCTATTTCATCACATTTATTCTTTCATTTTGGCTTTTAACCCTAGCTAAATGCATGTATAAATCATAATTTTGCATAAATTAACATTCATTATTTATTGTATAAATATTGTATAAAGTAAAGTCTTTAAAGTCAAAATAAAAGAATAAAGAAAAAGAAAGAAAAAGAAATAAAAATTCAAAGGTATTTTATGACCCTAAACCTTGAGACCTAGGCATCATGATGAGTGAGTCGATAAGGAATAAAGTAGGAGGAGATAATGACCAAATACAACAGTAAAAACCCTAATTTTTACCCTTCAATAATCCACTTTTGGGACCCATTTTATTTTATATTATTTATACATCGAATAAAGAAATTTTGTACATGAAAGTTGTAGATAAAAATATATAGAAAATACAAAAAGTTTCACACAAAAATAATATACAGTGTATATTTTATACTCGGAATAAAAAGCCAAAACCCAAACCTCCCAGTCTCATATATTCTCCATATGAACTCAAAAAGCATACAAATCACTTTAATTGCATATGAAATTTAATACGACATTTTAATGAAAGTGGTTTCAATTAATTTGGTATTAAGATGCAAAAGTTAGGTTTTGGACCCCTATTGTATTATATACCTAAATAAAATAATCATTTTATTTATTCTTTATATTTTTCATTATTTTATATTTTTCATAATTTTATAAATATTATTTATAATATATGCACTTATTTAGAATAGAATAAAACCATAAAAAACAAAAAAATAAAATAATAGACTAAAATACATAGATGAATATACTATACTTATACCTATAAATATACCTCTAAAAAGCAACTCATAATAAATTAAGCCATAAAAATAAATAAAAATCAGATTAAAATACTACATAATTTAATAAACATTTTTCATGTTTTAATAAAAAATTAAATAAATCGTTTAATAATTTATTTTTAATTATTTTCAATTATTTTCAATTTGAAGTCTAATTTGTCTTTTTACATGTGATGTGGCCCAATGTGGGCCCATCAACCGTTGACTTGGGTCAACTTCCCTGACCTAAGTTGTAACCTTGTCAGACCTCGTAGGATCCCCTTCTTTCTCAATTTTTGTCGTTCAATTCACTCCTTTTTTGGATAGATTCCTTCTTTCACGTGCATGAATATCCTCGAGCTTGGTATAGCTGAATCGAGCTGTTCACCTCAATTTTTCTTCCACCATTCCTCGCTTGTACATTAGCTTTTCCTCCTCCTTCTTCTTCGATTTTTGGTTCCCCTTTGCCCCATTTCTTCCCCTCCTTGTGTGCCCATTGTCTCGAGCGAGATGACAACTAGCTCACCTAGCATTTGCAGGGTCGAGGAAGTGGTGTAGAGGTGGCTCCCACCATCTCTAGCGGTCCATCATCATGAGGTCTATCTCGCAGCTCCGGCTACTTGAAGTTTTCTTTCTTTCACTTTTTATATAGTTAGCTATAGTTTTTTTGTGTCAGTATTTTTATTTCGTGTTTTGATTAGCACAGCTTAGAATCAATCTTTAGCCTCGTCGGAGCTCTCAAGCTTCGACCACCTCTGTTTCACCGTACCACCCTTGTTCCGACTCCACTAGGCACCCCACTCCCTGCTCCTTCCACTTCGTCACTTCTATGACCCATCAAATCCACTCAGATCACCACTGATCTAGTCCATCGAGGTCCTTCCCTTCACCCTCACCGGACTTCTCCTCCCTATGCCATTTCCACATTACTTTCCACCAATAAAATCATCGACCTGCTTGCCCTCCCATCGATGTGCTTTCTAGCCTATCTACAGGTCGAGAAGGGGCATTTGAGCCCCATTTGGTTCTCATAATCACCTTCTAGGTCTTCTTGAGAAGCATCGAGCTCCAGGGACCAATCAAATCCACCAGACCCACTTGATACCACTGGAAGGTGCAGAGCAGCTACATGAGTGCTTAGGTAGACCGACGAAGCCCTAGGTGGCCGGAAGCTTGTGGATCATCGGATCGAAACTCTCCCACGACGAGTTCTTAGATGTTCTTCCACCATCCACCTCCACCGTCCAATTATGAGCAACGTTCCAGTTCGAGCAAGAGCCATCAGACCAGTCGTGCTAGAACCGTCAGATCTCCTCGTGGGATCTAATCTTAGCGGCAGTCGACGAAGCGCCATCACGTGCTGAAGAAGCACCATGTGTCTAAGTGGATCGATCAGGGCCGCACGACTAGGCACCGTAGGGGGTATTTGGCAACTCCCCCCCCCCCCAATTTTTTGTTATTTATATTTAGCTCTATAATTTATTTAAGTAGTTTAAAACTTTTGTAAAAAATGTATAAGGAACCCTGAGTTTTTTATATAGTACTAATTGGTCCTTGTTAGGTCAACTCACGTACCGTCCCACATGAGATGGCTATTTTGCAAGTAACCCCTTGTTGGTTTTTGTATTTTAGTTAAGTACTTAAACTTTAAATAATAGTTAAAAACTTTTGGGTATTTTGCATTGTAGCCCTTGACTTATATTTTAATTGTAAATATACCTTTGATAGTTCATTATTTTTTTATGTTTTCTAATTTCTAAAAATATCAAACGTGATCCAAAAATTATGAAAAAATAGCGTAGGTTTCTTCTTGCATTCAAGTTTATTCTAAATTTTTAGATTTGCATTTTAGGCATTTTACCTATTTATTAAAAATAAAAAAGCATATTTTGCCCATGTTCAACTTAAAAACTCCAAAATATAAAATAGTAATTAAAATTTCCAAAAAAATATATCTTGTTTATTATATTTTATAGTTCCAGACCAAAAACATAAAAAATAGAAAAAGAAAATTACTAAAAATTAAAAATCTCCAAAATCTTTTAAAAAATATAAAAAATCATAAGAAATTCCAAAAATGTTAATTTATAGTTTATATACGTTATTCTTTATATATTAAAATTATTTTAAGAAATTTTAAGGCATTTTTCTATTTTTAGATCACAAATCAATTTGTCATGTTTATTTAATCCTTATTTTGAGAAATATTTGACTTTAAAAATACCTAAAAATTAGCAATAATATATGAAAATCACAAAAACATAAAAAATATATAAAACACAAAAATATTTTATTCAGTAATTTTCGATTATTTTTAGTTGTATTTATAATTATATTACCTTGTATTATATATATATGTATATATCTATATAGTTATATATTCTTATATTATATATTAAATATAAAAAGAAAATTGAAAATCAGAAAACATAAAAATAAAAAATTTAAATTAAATTAAAAATTAAAAATATAAAATCAAAAATCAGTAAAAATATAAAATTAATAACCAAGGATAAGAAGAGAACAGTTTTGCACATTATTACACAGTCTGTCACGTTCGCTCCCCGTGTACGACACTCTACACACACTTACTCCTGTACATGCATTTTGTAGAGTTATAATAAGTTTTAACTCCACATTTATTTTTCTTTTCATTGCTATATCTATTGTAGGTTAGTACTTGAATTTAGCGATCTTCTTGAGTAGTTAATTCGGTGACTGCAATATCGTGTTGTGAGGTCGTACAACCCTCTAGCAAGATTGTTATTTCACTCATTCCATTCCCCATTATGTTCTTCATCGATCCCCCCATCTGCCAACTTAGATCCACCGTGGATCTGGATTCGAGCTCGAATCCGTCGCCCTTTGTCGAAGCTCCATCACCACCTCGTCCCCTATTGCTTGCAACTTCACCCTTCGGTAGAGGAGATACCTTTTCAAACCAGAGAAGCTTTTGGTGCAGGTCACATGGCTTAGAGTCCCACCTCGTCAGTTGTTCTTCCAGGCCTCTGCTCAGCCATTCGATCAAGAACACAACCCATATCTAATCTGGGCCATCCAATTTAAACGAAGCAGTGTGTGGTGAGAACCCTTGGATCAGACACGTGGCATGTACTCAATCGTTGGATCAAAACATTTTAAGTGGTAAAAATTGCACCTTGACCCTCCATTTTTTTATATTTCATAAAGGTGTTATAAATATTTTACCCGTGAACCTTAGAAACTTGTTAAATTACCACTACGACCTTTTGCACAAAGTAACTACCCCATCGACCCTGTAAATTACCCCCAAGAATCGCCACAAGCTTCGAACAAATTAACTGCAGGGTTCATAGGGGTAAAATTTAGCAAGTTTACGGGGTTGAGAGGGGAATTATGTTGTTTCAAAGGTTGAGAAGGTAATTTACAAAGTTTATAAGGTTCATGGGGTAAAATACCAATATTTAATTAAAGTTTGCGGACAAATTGCATGTATGCCCTCAAAACTTTTTAACATTACATATTAGTCCTATGTCAAGTCACCTGAGGGGACATTATGCTAGTAACCCTTTGAATTTATTTTATTTGTAAATATGGCCCTTCCAACTTGATTCATTTTTATTTTTATTTTTACTTTTTATTTATTAAAAATATGCCCCCAAGGGCGAGTCATTGCCTTACCTCCACCATCGATGCGCCTTAAGTGAGCATACATGAAGCGTTGAGAACCGTTCGATAAGCACCCTTTGGTAAATATTTAAGTAGAGTCGCTGCCTTTGTGTATTTACCATTAAGTCCTACAAATATAAAGTGAAGTTTAAAAACTTTTGTATAAATTTATTAGGACCCTCACACTTCTTTCTATTTACAAACAGGTCCTTACGCCTCATGTGTTGCGTCACGTGAGGCATTGTACTTATTGTATTGAAGTACTTTGGGGTAAATTGCGTACAGGACCTTATATTTTATTTTTATTACAAATATACCCCTACCTTGCTTGTATTTTATTTTGATTAAATAGTTCCTATATGTTATAGATGTTGGGATAATTTCTATAGATGCCTTAAACCATGCTTATTCTCTCTCTTAGTTTTATTTAGGCGTTTATTGCATTTTCCCATTTATTAAAAATCAAATAGGAGCTATTTGTACCTTGTTTGCTTATAAAAAATATAAAACTACCTTTAAAAATTCTAAAAAATCTATAAAAATTCCAAAAAAATAATACATCTATATTATTATATATTCTAACTTTAGACCAAAAATTATAAAAAAAATAAAAAGAAAATCCTAAAAATAACTAAACCCCAAAAAGATAATAAAAATCAATAAAAAATTATTTAAAAAGTAAGAAAAATAGTCTTCTATTCTATATTTTTATTTTTATCATATAACATATATTAAAGAAATTTTTGGGAAATTTGGACATATTATTTATTTTTAATACCCAGAACGATTGACCTATTAATCAAACTCAATGTTTTATACATTTTAATACTTTAAATACATTAAAATTAGCAAAAATTCTATAATAAATCCCCAAAATACACAAATATAAAAAAATGTAAAAACTTTTTATTTTCTGAATTTTGAGTATATCTATATATATTTAAAATTCTGAAACCCTATACTCTATATCTACCTTATAATACTTATGTACTAATTACTATTATTCCTTAAAAATAAATATATTATATATTTTTGACCCAAAAGGGGGGGGGGAACAGATGTAGGTGCTTGCCCCAATATATTAAGAAAAATTAAAGATCAAGACAACCAGGACTCGAGGAGAGTCTGAGCAAGGTAGACAACATTCTCAACACAGAACCTCTCTGCACGAAAAAATACACTGTTTCTAGCAAATCACAGAGCCCACAAACCCGCTACTGGTAGAAATCTTTCGGCATTTGGACGGAATCGAGAGTTGAGGAGAGATCCTCAAAATGATGACATGATGATATGGTCTACCCAAGCCACATACAAGATACACCAGAAATCTTTCGTCTTTTCGTATCCCAAAACATGTGCTCAGCGGATTCCAAACTAGAGCTGCACATAACACATGAGTTCACGTCAATGTGAAAGATGTGAGTCCACCTCTCCCTTGTGAGTAGCCTCCCATGTCTCAGAAGTCGTAAGAAGACTCTAATGCGAGTTGGGATCCTTAGCTCCCAAATCATTATGTAATCCTTAACAAGTTCCTCTTGAAGTGGTTCAACACCCCTAATCAACAAGGAGTACGCCTTCTTGATAAAGAACTCGCCATCTCCCCAAACCCAATGTTGACTACCAAAAGTGGGACTCTCAGATGTAGATAACAATTCCATCAGATCTTGTAACTCTAGCATACGTCGCTCAGATAGCGCATCGATGAAAATAGGTCTCCAGACGTCGTCATTCCACAAATAGGCGACACATGTACTTTTGTCCTCAATCAAGCCATATAAGCATGGGAAACTGGTAGCTAGAGTCATGTCATCCATCCATTCATTAGTCTAGAATAAAAAGTTACAGCCATCACCTAAGCATCGACGGAAGAGATGAAGAAGATCAGAGAGAATCATACAAATACCCCTCCATAATGTCGTCCCAAACCATATGTGACTAAAGCCACTAACAGAGCGAGCCTCGACCCCATAGATACTACATAATAGCCTACTATAGACGTCCTCCTTGTCGCCCCAAATTCTCGCAGCCCATTTCAGTAGAAGGGCATGGTTCATCAGCTCCAGCCTTGGCACCCTAAGCCCCCCATCCTCCTTGGGCAATGTGACCTTCTGCCAATCCACAAGATGCAGTGCATGCCCATCATCACCAGCCCTACCCCAAAAAAAACTTCGCATAATCTTCTCGATCGTTTGTGAATCCCTATCGGAAGAAGTCTTGTCGATGTGAAGAAAGTTGGAATTCCGCTAGGACTGCTTTCACCAGAATTAGATGTCCACTCGTAGAGAACAAGGAACCCTTCTACCCAGCCAGCTTCCTTTATAATTTCTCCACCATTGGGATCCAGTCAGAGATGTTAAGTCGGCCACATCCCAGCGGCAATCCTAGGTATCGTATCAGCCTCGAACTGTAAGGACACCCCAACACCACAATACAGGCTTCCACGTCCTCCTCCACTAGACAAAAATGGATCATGCTAGACTTATCTCTGTTTAGCTTAAGTCTAGAGAGCTCTCTAAAGATTTCCAAAACCATTGACATTCCCCTCACCTCAGCAACCCCACCCTCGATAAAAAAATATTGTCGTATGCATATTGGAGAACCTAGATGGAGATGTCGCCCAAAGAGTACCCTGACATTAGAGCATGGGTCACTACCTGATTCACCATACAAGGCAACACATCCACTGCCAACATGAAGAGAAGTGGTGCTAGATGGCATCCCTGACGAACACCCCATTGCGGCTGAAAGAAACCTCCCTCGAGACGACCGTTCACCAAAATCGAGTAAGAAGAAGTGGTGACACACCTCTTCATCCAGGAGATCCACAGATCTGGGAATCCCCTTTTAGACAGCACATACCATAAGAAATGCCAATCCACACTATAATAGTCCTTGGAGAAGTCTACCTTAAACAGCACACCCTGAGTCTATCGCTTCTGCCAGTCTGCCATGGTCTTAGAGGCCATTCCTAAGCTTCCCCAATTTGTCTCCCTGAAATGAAAGAAGATTGCATTAGAGAAATAAACTCATCAAGAACCTTACCAAGCCTCTCAGTAATAGCCTTGGCAATAATCAGGTAGATGGCATTAGAGAGGGCGTTGGGATGGAAATCCTCAACACAATCGGGCAGCTCTTTCTTCGGAAGAAGAAATAGCAGAGCTTTGTTGATTATGTTGAAACCATCATTTCCAACGCTAAACTCCTCCAGAATCGCTAGCACGTCATCACCCACAACATCCCAGAACTCACTATAAAAGAACACCGAAAACCATCTGGTCTAGGCACTCCATCACCATTCAAAGAAGAAATAGCCCGCTTTACCTCCTCCTTCATGAAAGGTCTAATCAGTCGCTAACTGTGCTCTGACAAGAGTCTTGCCACTCCCATTCCCACCCACCTCCATGGTCTTGGCATCGCCCTTCTCGAGATACCATGAAATTAGTTCACACATGCTCTCCCAATCTCTTTTTCTCCCTCCAGTCTCGTTTCCCCCACAACCATTGCTCAGATCAGATTTCTTCTCCTCCTTCCGCTGGCTAATGTGTGAAAAAACTCTGTATCCGCATCTCCTTCCTTGATCCACCTCTTCCTTAATCTTTGTTTCCATTACACCGCCCTCTTCTTGTCCTCTAGAGCAACTGCCCTCATAAAGTCCCTTCTTTCCTTCAACTCTTCATCCATCAGATCTCTAGAGTCTTATGTCCTATCCAACCTAGCAATCCCCTCATTTGCCACAACTTTGTTCGCTCTCCTGGTTTCCCTCACCTCCCGCTTGAACACGCTCAGTTTCTTCCTCAAGCTTACCAACTTTTGTGACAAGTGAGAGGCAGCCGAACCCTCTCCCTCCATTGAACACCAATGATCTGCCACCAAGTTACGGAACCCATCTTCATGCACCCATGCCCTCTCAAATCTAAAAAAAGAGCGTAGGACATTACCCATCCCATAGTCCCGCAAGAGGGGTGAGTGGTACGATCTAGATCTCGAGCAAGAGGAAAGACCATACAAGGGGAACAACTGTAACACCTCAAGAGAGACTAATAAATGATCTATTCTCGAGCGGGATCCAGAGTTTATCCAAGTATACTTAATGTCGACCACATCCAGGACTCCAACTGCAAATCTCCAACCAAGTCCATGAACCATCTGAGTCAATGTCCTATCCCCCCCTCATCCATGGTCTGTCAGTAAAGAATAAAGTGACAATGAAATCACTAGCAACGATCCAAGCAACATCAGGGAATGCCTCTCTCACTACCCTCAGCTCCACCAAGAGGTTTCCACAAAGTGAGTGATCAGTTGGTCCATAGACACAAGAAATCACAAATCTGGATCCAAAACATTTCACGAAAAGCTCAATCATCAGTGACGACCCGAAAATTTTGCGATATCGACTCAGGTGGAATATAAATCACGAAGTCGTTGTCCTAGTTAATCGATTCGGTCAATGAGGAAAATAAAATCACTCAATGAAATCAAGAAAATGTAATGTAAGCGGTCTTCGCTATTTTTATTTACCTGGTATAGCGACCATGGTCAAACACAAGGAGCATGATTAAAGAACTCGGTAGTAAAATTTTGAAAATAAAGGATATTTAGTGGTTTTTATTTTTTTTTAAATTTTTAATTTTCAAATAAGGAACAATATGCACAAGGGAAGAAATACACACACCATACTTGTATTTTTCTAAATAGTTAGAAATGCTTAGAAAATTGCAAAGAAAATATTGTTAGGTTTTATAAATTTTAAAATGTTTTTGGTAAATTTTCAAAGTTTTTCTAATGTTTTTGTAATTTTATAAAAATCAAACAGTGGCAAAAAAGATAAACAGTGCGCAACTAGGAGTAATTTGCAACTTAAAAACATTTAAATACCCAAAACTCCTAGGAATTATTTGTATATAAAATATAGACAAATATCTACACAGAGGGCCTGAGAACACATTTTTTTATTTTTCTACAATTTTCTACAATTTTTCCAAGATTTTTGATATTTTTCAATTTTTAGGGGTTTTGACATTAATTAATGCGTGAAAATCGGATAGAAATAAAAATACAATAAAAGAAAATTAATCTAATTTTTTGGATTTTTTGACACAATATTTGAATTTTTATGAATTTTTCAGTTTCAGATAGAGAAAATGATGCAGTTTTTTATTTTTAAAAATATCAAATAAAAATAAAATGCAATGAAATTTATTCATAATGAAGAGGAACAAAACATGAATATATACATTTTTTGCAAAATTTTAAGAACAATAAAAACATTTATTTAAATGAAAGAGCGAGCAAAATAAAGTTTGTGATTATAGGGGCTGAAATGTAATTTTGTTATTATTTTTGCATAAAAAGTAGGAGGAAATAAATTTCTGGCGGATGTCACATTTTACCCAAAGACGTGTGCAAACCACGTAAGGACTCTGGTTGGTAGGGGTCTTTGCGTAATTTCTGAAACCTTCAAGGGGATTAAGGCAATTTTTACAATTTTGTATTAGCCCCTAGGGTTATTATGACTTACGTTTCTTCTCAACCAAAGGGGGCGAACGGGGGGCGCCGTCGCCCCTCTTCTTCTCTATGCGCTAGCACAGCGGGCGACAGGTAGCGATTTGAAGTCGCAGCTGCGGCGAAGATCTTTGTCAGTGGCGGCGCCTTCTTCACGTGGAGGAGGCTCTCGTGCGAGCGCATGGTTGGGTTGCGACAGACGGTTGTGGAGGTGGCGGATGGAAGGCGACAATGGTAGGTGGCACGACCGGCTCCGCGGTTGACCGCGGCGGGTGGTACTTCCCACGCAGGTGGTGCGCGATGGACGGGGTCAACGACGATTGAGGAGGAGGGCGACACACACCCTCTAGGTGGCGCATGCTGGATCTGGAGATGAGGCGGAGTCGTGCTCACGGTGGCTGAGCGGTGGATGATGGTGGCATCGGGCGACGGACGCCGCCTGTGGTTGGAGGGGCACCGCCTGTTGCAGCTGCTAACATTTTTTATTTTGTAAAACAAAAACATAAAATTATTTTTCTATTATTTTTTTGTATTTTGTATTTTTATCTCCTGCAAAACAAATGTAAAAGGAAAAAGAAATATATATATGATTTTTTTCTAAATTTCATTTTTTATTTTTATATTTTTTTGAAATAGAAGAGGACTCAAACACGATGCATCATCCCTGCTTATTTAAATAAATTATAATAAACTGAAAAAATATGTGAATGGGGATCCAGCGAAATGGAAGAATCGAATCCGAGTCTCCGGCCACCGTACGTGGCCGGAGTTGAGAGATAGTGGGAGCCTAGGAGGTAGAACGTGAATGCAGATAGATTGAGATGCAGATGTGAAATCAGAATTGGGGCGGATCAAATCGGGATGGATATTTTTTTGAATTGGGATCTAAAACTTAATCATGAAATCGAGACGAAATAAATCTAAAATTTATCTAAAAGAATGACAGAAAATAAAGTGGATCTCACCTTAGGATCGGACACGCCGTGATGGCCTCGATGAGGACCGACTCGCTATCATCGGACGGCTCGGAGGTTGGGCACCCTTCTGTGACAAGAAGCTCTTGGAGATCAGGCTTCTCTCCGCCAAAGATTGATCAAGAGGAAATGAGGGAGGAGGAGCTCAATAAAAAGAAGAAGAAAAATAAAAAAGGAAAATAATTATAAAAAGGAAGGTATTTATTATTTAATTAAATAAATAAAATAAATAAATAAATAAATTATAAATTAAATTCATAATAAATAAAAATAAATAAAATAATTAATTTACAAAAATTAATTAGCCACCTTACTAGTGCTTATTTAAGGTAGAAAATAAAATCTTATATACATGGTAGGTTTTCAAATCAAATAATTGAATAAAATAAAACAAAAAAATCAAATTTCATAATTATATTAGTTTAATTAATTAATGTTAGAAATTTAATTTTGATGGTTTTTATATAAGGAATTTAGTTATACACAAGTAATATACACATATAGTACATTATACACATGTACAAATAAGATAATTATTATTATTATTTATTTTTATTTTAAATAATTATGAAAATATTTACAATTATTTACATTGTGTAAAAAATAAAGATGAATAAATATATACATTAAATAAATGGTAAAATTGCAAAAACCACCACAGAAAACTAACTTTTCAACCATAACTCCAAAAATTATGAAACTCACAGCTATTTTAAATATATTTTAATATAGAGTACAATGAAAGTGAGTGTGATTCAATTTGAGTTCGTATGACGCTAGAATTGATCTTTCAATTGTCACTTTACAGCTTTTTCTAACTGTGGGTACTTTTACTCTATACATGGTTTTATTTTGCAATTATTTTTATTATTTACAAAACATTTTTATTTACAATTTCTATTTAGAAAAATATTTAATTTGAGGTTAATTTATATAAAAATAAAATTGTGTAAATTTTATACAAAGATACAAGGAAAAATATATGCAAATGATTTTTTTTTGAATTTCCTAATTGAAGACCATATCTCCCCCTACTTTATTCATGGTCGATCAGGTCAAGTTTTAACCTTCTCTCAGGGTTAGGGTCAGTCTACATTTATTTCATAAATACATCCTTTATTTTTATTATTTTTATTTTATTTCCTTTTTCTTTTTCTCTTTATTCTTTTATTTGAATATAAACATTGTCAAAAATGCATATTTAACAGATGCGTGTAAATTTTGATTTCATGAAAATAGTGGGTATTTATAGGTATTTGACTAAGGAAATAAAGCTAAAATAAAAGAATAAAGGCGATGAATCGTGGATTCATCATTCCCCTATACTTTACCTTTGCTAGTCCCTTAGCAAACACTTATTTGGAAAATAAGAGAAAGCAAAAATAAAGAAAAGAAAAGGGAAAGAACTTAGACCAATCTTGAATTTTAAACTTATCTTCATAAAATTAGAGTATAGAGCTCGGTCAGAGCTTTGGATTATTAGTTTGGCAGAACCTTATTGGAAAACGGGTTTAAGACTCAACAGCCCTCAAGTTCCACTATTCTTTGGTTAGATCGTCTTAATCAGTCAAGTCAGAACAAGTCTACATACACAAACTCTAGTGACTATGAATCTGTACTTGTACGGTGTATGTGTATTTTGGCTCCCCACTTTAGAAATGACAAAGAAACAACCTCCCTCAATAAGGTAACTCTAGTCCCCCGATCTAGCAACTCTTTCCTCGAGGAGCGGGGATATTCCCTTCTATGTTCAAGTACAACCATCTCAAGAAGAGGAGATGGGGAAAAGAATGGACGATAACCAGTGTAGTTACCTATCCTTGGATGCATGACCAGTGTAGCCAAGTCATCCACTGCAAGTTTACAAAAATTTGACTTTAAAGCTCTTATTCTCTCTTTTTTTATACTTGTATATACGCTCCGGCAGGCATTTTACTTTTCAATCAGGCTTCTCCATTTTTGGAGATTCTGCATTTTTTTCTTTCTTTCTTTTGAAAATATATACAAGGTGCAACATGTACATACGGAGTTTTTCCTCTTGAGCTAGTAGACTATCCCTCTTTTGAAGCATTATTGCAATCCCACAGCATCCTGTCATTAAACCTCAATGATACTAGATCAAGTTGAGATGCACTACCCTCCCTAGAGGAAGATGAGAGGTTTCTCTAGGTGTACTACCCTCGTATGCTACACCAAGCCAAGGTCAACTTCCTCCTCACCACCTCATCCGTGTTGAGCCACGTGTAAAGTGTGTGTGCAAGTCAAGCCATTATCTGTGAGAGTCATGTGTGTTTTGTTAAGTGCTCTATTTAGACAAAACAATATGATATGTGAACATAGCCTAGTGGACTTGAGGAATTAAGTCTCAAGACCTTAAAAAGCCTAAACTCAGATCCTATAAGGTTCTGCTGACATTAAATGGATTAAGGTCTTAACTAAGTTCCATTCCTCAATTTTATTCCATACTAGTTTAAATGTCAACATTACTCTGAAAAATGTTCATGCAAATGTGAGAAAATATGTATAATGCAAAGAGAAAAGAAGAGAAAAAATCTTTTTTTGAAAAAATTGTATAAACTTTTTATGGATTTTTGAAAGAAAAGAAGAAAAAATGATGCAAATGTAAAAAGATTTTTTAATGCATTTTTGTAGACTTTTGGTTTTTACATTTTTAGGGAATTTTTTTATAAGGGCTAGGGTTAGTAGATAAGATGCACATATTTAAACAGGAGTGAGTCAATTATTTACAAGAATTAGGTAAAAGGATTTACAACTTGAGTGTTAGTAATTTATACAAGTATATAAATATACAGTTGGTGGAGATTTTATGGGTGATGAATTTATCCCTCAAACTTATTTGAAGTAATTTTACAAATACTTTTGAAAACTATAGTCCAAAATAATTTTTCCAAACAATTTTACAAACATTTGAAAACTATTTTGCAAACATTTTTTCAAACAGTATATATAGATTTTTTTCACCCATTTTCAAGACATTTGCAAATAGATTTAAAAAAATAATTTTGTTTCACACAAAGAAAAGAAAATTTTTATAAAGCAAAAAAAATTTACAAAGGTTGAAATTATTTTTCAAAACATTTCAAATAGTTTTCAAAAGATTTTTCAAATAAATTTCAAACTACTTTCAAAATATTTTTCAAAATATTTTACCTTGACATATTAACCAATATATACAAAAAGAAATTTGAGGAAACATCTGCATCTTTTTATTAGTTGATTTTACTGAATTCTACATGTATTATACATTGTTTTAGCCATATTAAAAATACGAATGTACGAGTTATGGCTAAAGTATATATACAATATATACGACACCCCCAATACTTAGGTTGAATGATGTCCTCAGAGTTATCAGAGAGCAATGAAGGAAGACATAACTCGTGCTGAGTATGGGGAAGTGAAAAGAATGCTATACTACACGACGAATGAAAGAATAAAATCAATAGGAGTCAGTGATCCCCCTATACTTAGGATCGAGTAATCCTAAGTATAGAAGACTGTACAAAAGGGGACTACCGAGTGATAGGATGTACAAATATTACCTCCCCTATACTTAGGGTAAAATATCTCTAAGTATAGACAACAAAACAAAGGTAATAGCATCGAATGGATAATCACAAGTCTGACATCCCCTATACTTAGCGTAAAGTGCACCCTAAGTATAGCATAATCATGAGATAAAGATGGGGTGTTTAGACAGAAATAATGAATGATATGGATAGAATGGATCTATACAAGTCAGAAAATATTGAGGAGCCTCTCAACAAGTGCTAGAGTTTACACCCCTAGCTAAGCGCAAAGGTTACGACAACGCAGTATTGAGATTCAGGACGACATTTGTCGGACGAATACCATTTTGTTGTTGTAGTCTCGGTGGTAAACAACAACGGACTCATGGTGGTCAAAAGAGACATCCGAATATGCACTCAAATGGGTGTCAGCTACCGGGAAAAGAGAAGACGATGTATGATCATACTCCAGTAGCACAAAAGAAATCATCGTCTCAAGGTCTGAATGGAGTGAATGGATGGAGCCGAAGAAATTGAGCGTGGAGAAGGAAGTATCTATCAGGGAATCCTCCACGTCAATCACCATCTCGAATAGATAAGGAAGATCAAGATCAGGAGACTCACTAAGAAAGCCGATATCTGATGCATGTAATGTAGAGAAATCAGCAACATCATCGAATAGCTCAAAGATTTGCTCATCCTCGCGAGGGTCATCGAGGAGAGAAAACTCGGATTCAGCAAGATCAGAAGTATCAGAAGACTTGGTCTCAAATCTAACATGTCAAATACACTTCCAGAAAGTGAAATCGAGTACACAGGGTACGTGGCATCCTCCCATAGATAACCCTCGGGGAGTAATGCAAAATCATCGGTGAAGAGAGGGGAATCAGAATCTAACTGGGAATATGCGCCAATGTCAAGCACCAACCAACTGCACGAAAGTAATTCATCTGTTGTAAACGGCATTTGAAAAATCTAGAGGCATGGCATGTTGCTAGTCAACAACACGGAAGCAGTAGACATCTCAAGATCTGATCCTCGAACTGCGGCAATGCTGGCTAACATCTGATCCTCATGGAATGTATCAATCTCATCAATCTGGAGGACACAAGGTTCAAATATGGGACTATTTTTATATGGCATCTCAAAATGGTGTCCGTCATCGTGCTCTAGTTGTTGGACTGGATCAAGATATCCATCTGAATCAGAGAAGTACCTTTGAAGAGTAGAAGAAAAATGAGCTAGGCATGGAAACTGAAATGGTTGGACTGACGACTGAAGTAGCGTGGGCTCCTCCTCCCTATCTTATAATATCAAAAGATCTGATATCCAAGACTATTGAACTGAAAAGTACGGGACTGACTCAAACTCTGGCTGGAAGACCAACGGGAACTCGATCAATCTTTGGGTCTGGAAACACTCGGTGGTAGTCATCTCGTCCATCGTCCATACTGCAGCAGAATCCATGTCCTCTAGCTAGTGTGTTGTGGCCGAGTCCTCATGAAGTGTAGCACACGTAACTGACACTGCAACACCCTCATGTGGTGTCCCGACTAAAGCAGCTCGTGAAGATGGGATGTATAAGAGTACTCTAGAGAAGGTCTCAAGTAAATCTATGTCGGAATTGAGGTGTGAACCACCATATGAGGTAACTATCAGTGCAATCTGCTCCACGGTCATCCCCCTCATGGTGATCTGAACAATGTCAGTCCTCGAAAGATCATGATCCGGAAATCTCCTCAAGAGGTCAAGAAACCTCATCCATGAATTATGCAATGGCTCCTGGAGGTCTACTGAAAAATCTGTAATGAAAGACCGCGCCATATCTGCTCTACGCTGGGGGTAAAATCTCTTCAAGAATTCTAAGTGTATCCTCTGTGCCAACTCGTGGCTCTACCCTGAAGTGAAAATGGGAAGGTCTGCAACATCAACTCCTCAGAAGTGATATCCAAATATGTGTGGGTCACACAAAACTTCTCAAACTCAGAAAGATGGAGATAAGTCTCCTTGTTCACTTCTCATAAAAACTTCGGCAGTCGCTGAATGAATTCCAAAATCCATAATGAAGGGACTCAATGTAGAAGTTGACTGCGCTTTTTGATCGGGCTGCTCAACCATCATACCAGAATAGAAGTCATCTAAAACTCGCAACTGCTCAAGGTGATGCACAGTTGTCCCAGCAAAGAAATCGCCCGGATCTCGCATCTTCTCAATCTGATCTCTGCGGGCGTCAAGCACATCATGCCTAGTAGAAAGAGGGAATGGGAGGGGGCAGAAAGAGAAGGAGACGAGAGGTCGATCAGGGTCTCGACCTCCCTAGAAGGTAGTCGAAGATGACGGGAATGGAGAGATGAAGGGTAGAATGGAGGGGTACAGAGTGATCATGAGAAAGGAAATAGAAGGTGACTGCTAATGATCTAGAGATGATGATCGTGACCAACTCACACTAAAGACATCCAAACACAAAGCAATCCCCCGTTCCACCAACTCTATGCAATGTGAAAATCATAAGATCTGGTCTTTTATCTTTTCAATTTTAGAGTTTGGTGATCAAACAAAAGTTGTAAAACACTTAGGTTGGCTTATAGGATTGGGGCACTAACCTTAGTGTGTACGCGAGCAAGTAAAATGCGAATACAATGAGGGGTTGCTCTCCCAAAACAATGAAGTATATCAGTTATGTTTTCATTTTAATGGTCAAGTTCAATTAGCAGTCTCAATTTTTAATTTTTGATTTTTTCTTTTTTGGATATTTTTCAATGAAACGACTAATGGGATTTCTGATTTCCTTTATTCCAATATCTACAAAACAGAGGGGGAAACAAAAAAGGCAATGCATAAGAAAATATGGATGCAAATGCTAGAGATAGAGGTTCTTCCTGACTCCATCGCTCTACATGCAATATGATCCACATACAAAAATTAAACTACTCTATATGAATGCAATGCGAGAAACGTCCTAAATAGGAACTTCTATTATCTTGAAGCACATATTTATTTGCCTAAGTCCAAGCGAGTTATATAGGAACAGATATTTTATTAGGGGCTTTGGACCTAATGCTACCTTGCTCAATCAAATAAAAATCTAAATCTAGGGGCTCAATCACAAAAAATCCGCGTGAAACAAATAAAAATAAAAAGCGAGAAAACAGAACGCAGTGAGGTCCCCCAAGTACACCGGCACTTGGCGAAACATACCCCGAAATAGTCTGAGTGTCCAAATGAGTCCAAGTGTCCAGAATAATCCTAAATTATTACAATTATTCATAAAAATTCTCTAAATAAAATAACTATCTTCTCCCCTTATGTTTATCTTCCTATGCTGGTCCCTCCAAAGAATCTGAGTCGTATCCACAGCGGTTCCTTGTACAAAAAGTGAAACAAGAGATGGTCAGGAAACAATTATAATAGATAGAGATAAAAGTAAAGTAAAACTGAAAAATGACTATAAAGTCGTGCTCCCCGTCAATGGTGTCATTCCAATGACTTGAAAATTTCATGATATCGACTAAGGTGGAATATAAATCACGAAGTCGTTGTCCCTAGTCAATCGATTTGGTCAACGAGAAAAATAAAACCACCTAATGAAATCAAGAAAATGTATTGTAAGCGGTCTTCGCTATTTTTATGTACCTGGTATAGCGACCAGGATCGAACACAAGGAGCACGATTAATGAACTCAGTAGTCAAATTTCTAAAAATAAAGGATTTTTAGTGGTTTTTTATTTTTTTAAATTTTAATTTTCAAATAAGGAACAATATGCATAAGGGAAGAAATAACCATTTTTTTGTATTTTTCTAAATAGTAAGAAATGCTTAGAAAATTGCAAAGAAAATATTTTTGGGTTTTATACATTTCAGAATATTTTTAGTAATTTTTTTAAGTTTTTCTGAAGTTTTTGTAATTTTATAAAAATCAAACATTGGCAAAAAGGAAAATAATGCATAGCCGAGAGTAATTTGCAACTTAAAATGATTTTAAGTGCCAAAACTCCTGGGAATTAATTCTATGCTAAAATATAGACAAATATCTACATACAGGCCTTGAGAACACAAATTTTTTTCTACAATTTTCTACATTTTTTCTAAGATTTTTTGATATTTTACGATTTTTAGGTGTTTTAAAAATAATTAATACGTGAAAATTGGATAGAAAGTAAATGACAATAAAATAAAATTAATCTATTTTTTGGAATTTTTGATATAATATTTGGATTTTTATGAAATTTTCAAGTTCAGACAAAGAAAATGATGTCGTTTTTTATTTTTTAAAATATCAAATAAAAATATAATCCAATGGAATTTATTCATAATGGAGAGGATACAACAGGAATATATACAATTTTTTGTAGAATTTTAAGAGCAATAAAAACATTTATTTAAATAAAAAGAGCAAGCAAAATAAAGTCGTACATGGACTGAAATATAATTTTTTATAGTTTTTACATAAAAAGTAAGAAGAAACAAATTTTGGGTGGATGTCGTAATTTACCCAAAGACGCGTGCAAAACACATGAGGACTCTAGTTGGCAGGGGTTTTTACGTAATTTCTGAAACCTTTAAGGGCTTAAGGTAATTTTTCCAATTTTTTTATTAACCCCCTAGGGTTACTGTGGCTTGCGTTTCTTCTCAGCCAAAGGGGGCAAACGGGGGGAGGGGGGCGTCGCCGCCTCTCTTCTTCTCCACGCACGATCACGGCGGGTGGTGGGCAGTAGTTTGAAGTTGCAGCTGCAGCACAGGTCTTCATTGGTGGTGGCGCCTTCTTCGTGCGGAGGAGGCTCTCGCGCGAGCGCGCGGTTGGGTCGCAGCGGACGACGGTGGATGTGGCGGATGCAAGGTGACATCGGCAGGTAGCATGACCGGCTCTACGGTTGGCCTCGACGAGTGGTGCTTCCCGTGTAGGCGGTGCGCGATGGACGGGGACGATGACGGTTGAGGAGGAGGGCGACACTCACCCTCTAGGTGGTGTGTGCTGGATATGGAGACGAGGCGGAGCTGCGCTCATGGCGGCTGTGCAGTGGTTGGCAGTGGCTTCGGGCAGCGGGCGCAGCCCTGCGCTTGGAGGGGCGATGCCTACCGCATCTACTAACTTTTTTTATTTTTTAAAACATAAATAGAAAATTTTTTTATTGTTTTTGTATTTTTTATTTTTTATTTCCTGTAAAACAAATGTTAAAGAAAAAATAAGAGATATATATATATATATATATATATATATGATTTTTTTTAAATTCCATTTTTTTTATTTTTATCTTTTTTTGAAATAGAAGAGGACTCGAACACGATAAATCATCTTTGCTTATTTAAATAAATAATAAAAAATTACAAAAATATGTGAGTGGGGGTCCGACGAAATGGAAGAATCGAATCAAAGTCTCAAGCCACCGTGCATGGCCGAAGTTGAGAGATAGTGGGACGTAGAACGTGAATGCGGATAGATTGAGATGTGTATTTGAAATCGGAATCGGGGCGGATCAAATCGGGAGGGATTTTTTTGGAATTAGGATCTAAAATTTAATCATGAAATCGAAGCACGAATTAAATATAAAATTTATCTAGAAGAATGGAAGAAAATAAAGTGGATCTCTCCTCGGGATCGTACACGCTGTGATGGCCTTGACGAGGACCGGCTCGTTGTCATCGGATGGCTCAAAGGATGGGCACCCTTTTGTGGCAAGAAGCTCTTGGAGATTGGGCTCCTCTCCACCAAAGATTGATCAAGAGGAAATGAGGGAGGAGGAGCCCAATAAAATGAAGAAGAAAAATCGAAAAGGAAATTAATTTCAAAAAATGAAGGTATTTAAAGGTTAATTAAATAAATAAAATTACTTAATTAATTAAAAATGAAATTCGTAATTAAATAAAATAATTAAAATAATTAATTTACAAAATTAATTAGCCACCTTAATGGTGGTTATTTATGGTAGAAAATTAAATCTTATATACATGGTAGGTAAATCAAATAATTAAATAAAATAAAATAAAAAACAAATTTTCGTAATTATATTAATTTAACTAAATAGTGTTAGAAACTAATTTTTGATGGTTTTTATATAAGGAAATTAGTTATACACAAGTAATATAAACATATAGTACATTATACACATGTACAAATATGGAAATTATTTTTATTACTATTTTTTATATTTTTATTTTTATTTTAAATAATTATGAAAATATTTACCAATTATTTACATTGTGTAAGAAAAATAAAGATGAATAAATATATATAATAAATAAATGGTAAAATTGCAAAAATTACCTCAGAAAACGGACTTTTCAACTGTAACTCCAAAAATTATGAAACTCGCAGCTAATTTAAAGATAATTTAATTTAGTGTACAATAAATATGAGTTTGATTCAATTTGAGTTTGTATGGAGCTAGAATTGATCTTTCAATTGTCACTTTACGACTTTTTTCTAACTGTGGGTACTTTATCTCTATACATGGTTTTATTTTGCAATTATTTTTATTATTTACAAAATATTTTTATTTATAGTTTCTATTTAGAAAATATTTAATTTGAGGGTAATTTATATACAAATAAAATTGTGTCAATTTTATACAAATATACAAGGAAAAATATTTGCAAATGATTTTTTTTGAATTTTCTAATTGAAGACCCTATCTCCCCCTACTTTATTCATGGTCGATCAGGTCAAGTTTTGACCTTCTCTCGGGGTTACGGTCAATCTGCATTTATTTTATAAATACATCCTTTATTTTTATTATTTTTATTTTATTTTTCTTTTTTTCTATATTCTTTTATTTGAATATAAACAATGTTAAAAATACATATTTAAAAAATGCATGTAAATTTGTAATTTCATGAAATTAGTGGGTAATTATAGGTATTTGACTAAGAAACTAAAGCTAAAATAAAAGAATAAAGGCGATGAATCGTGGATTCATCATTCCTCTATACTTTACCTTTGCTAGTCCCTTAGCAAACACTTATTTGGAAAATAAGTGAAAGCAAAATTAAAGAAAAGAAAAAAGAAAGAACTTAGACCAATGTTGATTTTTAAACTTATCTTCATAAAATTGGAGTATAGAGCTCGGTCAGAGCATTGGATTATTAGTTTGGCAGAACCTTATTGGAAAACGAGTTTAAGACTCAATAGCCCACAAGTTCCACTATTCGTTGGTCAGGTCGCCTTAATCAGTCAGGTCAAAACAAGTCTACATACACAAACTCTAGTGACTATGAATCTGTACTTGTACGGTGTATGTTTATTTTGGCTCCCCATTTTAGAAATGACAAAGAAACAACCTCCCTTAATAAGGTAACACTAGTCCCCCGATCTAGCAACTCTTTCCTTGAGGAGCGGGGATATTCCCTTCTAAGTTTAAGTACAACCAGCTCATGAAGAGGAGATGGGAAAAGAATGGACGATAACCAGTGTAGTTACTGATGAATCCACATTTCATCATCTTTATTCTATCATTTTGGCCTCAAAAACCCTAGTAAATGCCTGTAAATACCCTTAAATAGAGCAAGTTAACATTCAATCATGCGCATGTAATTAGTGTATAAAATACTGCAATTAAAGCCAAAATTATAGAATAAATAAAAGAAAAAAAAGAATAAAATATTGTAAATATTTCTGACCTGAAACCCCGAGACCTAGGCATCTTGATGAATAGGTCGACAAGGAATAAAGTAGGGGGAGATAAGGTCAAATACCTATACTTTTTAATTCATTCTTTATTCATTTTGGGACCTATTTTTGGTTCCACTTTTTATACATCAAATAAAGAAACTTTGTACATGAAAGTTGTAGATAATTTTATATAGAAAAATACAAAATTGATTTCACTGAAAAATAATACACAGATAAAAAGTTATGGTCTGAATAAAAATCCAGAATCCCAACTTCCCAGACCCGTATCTCACAAATGAAAACTCCAAATGCAGCAAACTCATCTTTAATTGTATATAGAATAAAATAAGCTATTTAATGGCGGTGGTTTCGCATTTGGCGAAGCTACGATTTGAAAGTTGAGTTTTGGACCGACATTGTATACTTGTACAGATTAAAATATTCAATTTATTATTTATTCATTATTTTTGTATTTTTATATTTTTAAAATTTTTATTTACAATAATTTTGTACATTAAAATCAGAAGAAAAACCCAAAAGAAACATAAAATAAAAATACTTGTAAATAAAATACATAGGTATTACACCTATACTTATACCTACATAATACAGACTTATAATTTATTAATTATACAAAACACATCCGAAAAATAAAACAAAAATATAATTACATGTATAAAATTATTTTATATAAAATAAGAAATAAAAATAATAAAATTAAAATCACAAAATAAAAATCAATTAATAAAATATATAGGTATTATACCTATAAAGGCTATAAAAGGTAAGTTGTAAAAACACACCTCATAAAAATAATTAAAAATTACCATAAAATAATATAAAAATAATAAATGTTTTTCATTTAATAACCTAGATAAAATAATATCATTTACTATTTTATCATGAATTAACAAAACCTTTTTCCAGAGGGTTTTTCTGGTTGGTCCACGTGGACCAGCCAGAGGGCTTGGACAGTTGACCCCGGTCAATTGTCTGACCCCCCTCTCTGCTGCTGTCAGAAATGGGTTTTGACCCATCTTCATGGATTTTTGGGAGCCTCGCCTTTCACCATTTGATCCCGCTCCCTTCACGACTTTTGTAGCCCACATATCGAGGATTCACGCCCAGGTGATACCTTGGGCATTGGATCATCCAGCCGCCCGCGATCACTCCTCGAACCTCACGCCTCGACCACATTTCAAAACCAAACCCTTGTCTTCCGTCTCCTCTTTGAACCGCCCTTAGCCAGAGCCAAAACCTCCGAGGGCTTGTTGCTGGACCCCTTGTGACAGAGGGTTGATCCCTGACCTTGTCGAGGTGCATCGCTAGCTCGGCGGCGTGATTCCACCCCATCTCAGGCCAACTGGCCGTGAGGTTCTATCTCGCGGCGAACAACCGCTCGAGGTTGTGTTCTTCTTGTTTTTTTCTTGCTTGTTGTGTAGCTATAGCCCATAGTTTTTACTTCATGCGTTTTTCTTCACATTTAATCGCATCATTAGTGTAGATTCTTCATCAAACACCTTGCCGGAGCCCTCGAGCTCCGGCCACCATCGTCGAACCTCCACACACACCATCACCGCCAATAAAAGCCTCTGCCTGCATGCTAGATATCTACCACCTTTGTTGGTTTCATTTGTAGGTTGAGAAGGGGGCGTCTGAGCCCCGATTCGACCAGGGAAGAACCGCCCAGGCCCGCCGACGTTCGCGTGATCTCCTGGGACCATCCAAGGGTCCCTGGAGTATTTGGAGGGTATCTGGTGCTCGCAGTTGCCGCAGGAGTTTTTACGAGTGATCGGAAGTGCGTGAGGAGGCCGGAGGAGCGCGCTGCACCTCATCGAAACTCGCCAAGGGGCGAGTTCTTCCGAGTTCCTCCAGCCTGCTAGCCCGCCGTCCGATCTCTGTAGTGGCCCAGGTCTTCCAGCCACCATCAGATGAACCCTAGCGCCCAGCCGTCCGATCAATTAATCACCTTCTAATCCTGGGCGTCGGCGTTCGAAGGGGTATCGCGCAACCCGGCGCTGACACGTGTATTAGTGGAGGTTGCGCGTCGTTGGATCACCCCATGCCTTGGGTAATTTTGTCCTGCACCCCTTTGCAATTTTTGTGTTAGTTAATATTCCAGAAACATTCATCTGCCTGTTTTCGTATTTGTAATATTTGCTAAAAGCCCCCAGCGATTTCCTGCATTAATATTCCAGCCCTTGCCAGCTAGGCGCACGTGCGCGAGCACGTGGCCATTTTGCGGACAAGGCCCCTGCTGCTCTTGTTATTGGCGCTTAGTCCAAAAGTCTTATATATCAGTATTAATTTGGTGGACATTTTGCTTTTCTGTCCTCTTCCTTTTTGCATATTACTGTTTTACCCCTGACAGGCGCGTGTTTTGCACGTGTTTTGAGGGACTTTTGTACTTGTATCCCCACGGCTTTGGGCATTTGTTGTTAGTCCACAAAGTTTTCATTCCAGTTCTAAATTGTGTGGATAAATTACGTTGGTGCCCTGCAACTTTTTGAATATTACGAAGTAGTCCCTGCCAGGGTACATATTGTTGCTTGCTTGATCCATTTATTTAAGACATCATTTTAATTCTAAAAATTCCCAAAAATTTAACATAGGATCCTGTTAACTAGCACTTGCACGTCAGATTTTTATTTTTCATTTTTGTCATATTTTTATATTTATTAAAAATCAAAAACATGCATGTTAGCTACTGTCTAGCTTAGAAAATACCAAAAAAATATTAAAACACCTAGAAAAATTCCAAAAAAATTACCTAAAAAATTCAAAAGAAAAACCTTAAAAATTTAAAAATACTTAAAAACTTCAAAAAATTCTTAAAAATTATAGAAAACTCCAAAAAATGTAAACTCAATTCCTGTAGGTTCTATATTTTATTATCTTTATTTTAAAATTAGTTTGGGAAAATTTTGTGCTGTTTGATATTTTTAATTCCTATTTTACCTTCAGCTAGTAGCTTATTCCATGTTTTCTTGTATTTTGACATTTAAAAATACCAAAAATATTCTGAAAATTCTCCAAAAATCACAAAAACAATAAAAAAATCATAAAAAGACCAAAAATATTTTATTTCTGAATTTTTGACTATTTTTGCATATTTTTATAAATCTTGTATTACCCCTTTTCTTACATTGCTTATATATTCCAATTTTGAAAAAAGAAGATAAAAAATATAAAATATAAAAAGAAATAGAAAATCAGACAAATTAAAAATCAAAATACAAAATTAAATTAAAAAAATAAAAATTAAAAAAACCCACAAACATCTTTGCATTGCATAGTGTAGGCAACACACTTCACTTTCACACACACACACACATACACCTGCTTGATCTACCCTGCCTTGCTCCCTGTGTTCGAACTCTCTGCATACTTGCTCTATACACCATTTATGTAGAGTTAAAAATAAATTTTAACTTCACATTTATTTCTTATTGCTTGATCAATAGTGTGGGTTAATTGTTGATTAAATTCAAATTTTGAGTGGTCAACACTTCGACTGTGTTCCCGCCTTGTGTGGAATACAAGACTGCTCAATTTTTGGGTTTATCAGTTACCTATCCTTGGATGCATAACCAGTGTAGCCAAGTCATCCGCAGTAAAATTTGACTTTGAAGCTCTTATTCTCTCTTTTTTTATACTTGTATATGTGTCTGACAGGCATTTTACTTTTCAATCAGGCATGTCCACTTTTGGAGATTCTGCATTTTTTCCTTTCTTTTTAAAATATATACAAGGTGCCACATGTACATAAGGAGTTTTTCCTCTTGAGATAGTAGATTATCCCTCTTTTGAAGCATTAATGCAATCCCACAACATCCTGTCTTTAAAGCTCAATGCTACTAGATCAGGTTGAGGTTCCTCCTAGATGTACTACCCTCGTATGCTACTCCAAGCCAAGGTTAACTGCCTCCTCACCACCTCATCCGTGTTGAGCCACGTGTAAAGTGTGTGTGCAAGTCAAGCCATTGTCTACGAGAGTCATGTGTGTGTTGTTAAGTGCTCTATTTAGATAAATCAAGATGATATGTGAACATAGCCTAGTGGACTTGAATAATTAAGTCTCAAGACCTTAAAAAGGTTAAACTCAGATCCTATAAGGTTCCGCTGACATTAAGTGGATTAAGGTCTTAACTAAGCTCCATTCCTCAATTTTATTCTAGACTAGTTTAAATGTCAACATTAATCTGAAATGCTCATGCAAATGTGAGAAAATATGTACAATGCAAAGAGAAAAGAAGAGAAAAAAATCTTTTTTTGAAACAATTGCTTAATTTTGAACATTTTGTGGATTTTTGAAAGAAAAGAAGAAAAAATGATGCAAATGTAAAAAGATTTTTTAATGCATTTTTTTGTAGACTTTTAGTTTTTACATTTGTTAGGGAATTTTTTTATAAAGGTTAGGGTTAGTAGATAAGATACACATATTTACACAGGAGTGAGTCAATTTTTTACAAGAATTAGGTGAAAGGATTTACAATTTGAGTGTTAGTAGTTTATACAAGTATATAAATATACATTTGGTAAAGAATTTTATATCCCTCAAACTTATTTGAAAATAATTTTACAAATACTTTTGAAAACTATAGTCCAAAATAATTTTTCCAAACAATTTTACAAGCATTTACAAACATCTGAAAACTATTTTGCAAACATTTTTCCAAACAGTATATATAGATTTTTTCAAATTAATTTTTCAACCATTTTCAAGACATTTGCAAATATTTTTGCAAAATAATTTTGTTTCACACAAAGAAAATAAAATTTTTACAAAGCAAAATACTTTTACAAAGGTTGAAAATATTTTTCAAACCATTTTTCAAATAGTTTTCAAAAGATTTTTCATATAAATTTTCAAACTACTTTCATAATATTGTTCAAAATATTTTAACTTGACTTATTAATCAATATGTACAAAAAGAAATTTGAGGAAATATTTGCATCGTTTTATTAATAGATTTTACAGAATTCTACATGTATTTATACAGTGTTTTAGCCATGTTAAAAATACGAAAGTACGAGTTATGACTAAAGTATATATGCAATATATACGACACCCCCTATACTCAACTCGAACGATGTCCTCAAAGTTATCAGAGAGCAATGAAGGAAGACATAACTCATGCTGAGTATGAAGAAGCAAAAATAATGATATACTACACGACGAATGAAAGAATAAAATCAATAGGAGTCGGTGATCCCCCTATACTTAGGATCGAGTAATCTTAAGTATAGAAGACTGTACACAAGGGGACTACTGAGTGATAGGATGTACAAATATTACCTCCCCTATACTTAGGGTTAAATATCCCTAAGTATAGACAACAAAACAAAGGTAATAGAATCAAATGGATAATCACAAGTCAGACACCCTCCTATACTTAGGGTAAAGTGCACCCTAAGTATAACAAAATCATGAGATGAAGATGGGGTGTATAGACAGAAATAATGAATGACATAGACAGAATGGATCTATACAAGTAAGACAATATTAAGGTGACTCTCAACAAGTGATAGAGTTTATACCCCTAGCTAGGCACAAAGGTTAGGACAACACAATATTGAGATTCAGGACGACATTTGTCGGACGAATACCGTACTGATGTTGTCGTCTTGGTGGTAAACAACAACGGACTGGGGATAGTCAAAAGATACATCCGAATCTGCACTCTAGTGGGTGTCAGCTACCGGGAAAAGAGAAGACGATGTATGATCATACTCCGGTAGCACCAAAGAAATCATCAGCTCAAGGTCTGAATGGAGTGAACGGATGGAGCCGAAGAAATTGAACGTGGAGAAGGAAGTATCTATCAGGGAATCCTCCACGTCAATCACCATCTCAAATAGATAAGGAAGATCAAGATTGGAATACTCACTAAGAAAACCGATATCCGATGCATGTAATATAGAGAAATCAACAACATCATCGAATAGCTCAAAGATCGGCTCATCCTCTCGAGGGTCATCGAGGAGAGAAAACTCAGACTCAGCATGATCAGAAGTATCAGAAGACTCGGTCTCATGATCTGACATGTCAAATACACTCCCAGAAAGTGAAATCGAGTACACAGGGTACATGGCATCCTCCCACAGATAACCCACGGGGAGTAATGTAAAATCATCGATAAAGAGAGAGTGATCATAATCTAACGGGGAATATGCACCACTGTCAAGCACCAACCAACTGCACCAAAGTAAGTCATCTAATGTAAACGACATTTGAAAAATCTGGAGGCATGGCATGTTGCTAGTCAACAACGCGGAAGTAGTAGACATCTCAAGATCTGATCCTCGAACTGCAGCAATGCTGGCTAACATCTGATCCTCATGGAATGTATCAATCTCATCAAACTGGAGGACACAAGGTTCAAATATGGGACTATCTATATCTGGCATCTCAAAATGGTGTCTGTCATCGTGCTCTGGCTACTAGACTGAATCGTACCTCTAAAGAGTAGAAGCTGAATGAGTTGGGCATGGAAACTGAAATGGTTGGACTGACGACTGAAGCAGCGTGGGTTCCTCCTCTCTATCTTGGAATATCAAAAGATCTGATATCCAAGACTCATGAACTGAAAAGTACGGGATTGACTCAAACTCTGGCTGGAAGACCAACGGGAACTCGATCAATCTTTGCGTCTGAAAACCCTCGGTGGCAGTCATCTCATCCATCGTCCGTACTGCAACAGAATCCATGTACTCTAGCTGGTGTGTAGTGGTTGAGTCCTCATGAAGTGTAGCACACCTAACTGACACTGCAACACCCTCATGTGTTGTCCCAACTAAAGCATCTCATGAAGATGGGATGTCTAAGAGTACTCTAGAGAAGGTCCCAAGTAAATCTATGTCGAAATTGTGGTGTGAACCACCACACGAGGTAGCTATCAGTGCAATCTGCTCTACGGTCATCCCCTCATGGTAATCTAAACAAGGTCAGTCCTCGAAAGTTCATGATCTAGAAATCTCCTCAAGAGGTCAAGAAACCTCGGCCATGAATTATGCAATGGCTCATGGGGTCTACTGAAAAATCTGTAATGAAAGATCGCACCATATCTGCTCTATGCTAGGGGTAAAATCTCTGCAAGAATTCTAAGTGTAAGCCTCCCCACGTAGTGAATTTCCTTCCCAATCATATGTGCCAACTCATGGCTCTACCATGAAGTGAAAATGGAAAGGCCTGCAACATCAACTCCTCACAAGTGATATCCAAATATGTGTGGGTCACACAGAACTTCTCAAACTCAGAAAGATGGAGATAAGTCTCCTCGTGCACTTCTCCTAAAAATTTTGACAGTCGCTGAATGAATTCCAAATCTAGAATGAAGGGACTCAATGTAGAAGATGGCTATGCTTCTTGATCGGGCTGCTCAACAATCATACCAGGATAGAAGTCGTCTAAAACTCGCAAATGATTAATGTGATATCCTATGGAATGCACGGTCGTCCCAACAAAGGAATCGCCCAGATCTCGCATCTACTCAATCTGATCTCTGCGTGCGTCAAGCACAGAATGCCCAGTAGAAAGAGGGAATGGGGAGGGGCAGAAAGAGAAGGAGACGAGAGGTCGATCAGGGTCCCGACCTCCGTAGAAGGTAGTTGAAGATAATGGGAATGGTGAGATAAAGGGTAGAAGGGAGGGGTACAGAGTGATGACGATAAAGGAAACAGAAGGTGACTGCTAATGATCTAGAGATGATGATCGTAACCAACTCACACCAACGACATCCAAATACAAAGCAAACCCTCGTTTCACCAACTCTACGTAATGTGAAGATCGTGAGATCTGGTCTTTTATCTGTTCAATTTTAGAGTTTGGTGATCAAACAAAAGTTGCACAAACACTTAGGTTGGCTTATAGGATTGGGGCACTAACCTTAGTGTGTACGCGGGCAAGTAAAATGCGAATACAATGAGGGGGGTTGCTCTCCCAAAACAATGAAGTGTATTGGTTATGTTTTCATTTTAATGGTCAAGTTCAATTAGCAGTCATGATTTTTAATTTTTGATTTTCTCTTTTTTTGGATATTTTTCAATGAAACGACTAACGAGATTTCTGATTTCCTTTATTCCTATATCCATAAAACCGAGGGCGAAAATGGAAAGCCAATGCACGAGAAAATATGGATGCAAATGCTAGAGATAGAGGTGTGTACCTGACTCCAGCGCTCTACATGCAATATGATCCGCGTAGAAAACTTAAACTACTCTATATGAATGCAATACTAGAACCGTCCTAAACACGAACTTCTATTATCGTGAAGCACATGTGTATTTGTCTAAGTCCAAGCGAGTTCTATAGGAACAACTATTTTATTAGGGGCTTTGGACCTAATGCTACCTTGCTCAATCAAATAGAAACTTAAATCTAGGGGCTCAATCACAAAAAATCCATGTGAAACAAATAAAAATAAAAGCGAGAAAACAAAACACAGTGAGGTCCTCCAAGTGCACCGGCACTTGGCATAACAGACCCCGAAATAGTCTGAGTGTCCAAATGAGTCCAAGTGTCCATAATAATCCTAAATTATTACAATTATTCACAAAAATTCTCTAAATAAAACAAATGTCTTCTCCTCCTCTGCTCATCTTCCTATACGGGTCCCTCCAAAGAATCCGAGTCGTATCCATGGCAGTTCCTTGTAGGAAAAGTGAAACAAGAGATGGTCAAAAAACAATTATTAAGATAGAGATAAAAATAAAATAAAACTGAAAAATGACTACAAAGACGTGCTCCCCGACAACGACGCCATTCTGATGACTCGACAACTTTGCGATATCGACTAAGGTGGAATATAAATCACAAAGTTGTTGTCCCTAGTCAATCGATTCGGTCAACGAGAAAAAATAAACCACCTAATGAAATAAAGAAAATGTAATGTAAGCGGTCTTCACTATTTCTATTTACCTGGTATAGCAGCCACGGTCGAACACAAGGAGCATGATTAAAGAACTCGGTAGTCAAATTTCAAAAAAAAGGATTTTTAGTGGTTTTTGATTTTTTTTTAAAAATTTAACTTTCAAATAAGGAACAATATGCATAAGGGAAGAAATAACCACACTCTTTTTATATTTTTCTAAATAATCAGAAATACTCAGAAAATTGCAAAGAAAATATTTTTGGGTTTTATACATTTCAAAATATTTTGATAATTTTCCAAGTTTTCTGATGTTTTTTTAATTTTATAAAAATCAAACATTGGCAAAAAAAGGTAAACAATGTGTAGCCTGGAGTAACTTACAACACAAAAATATATTAAATGCCAAACTCCTGGGAATCATTTTCACACTAAAATATAGACAAATATCTACATACAGGGCTTGAGAACACAAATTTTTGATTTTCTACAATTTTCTACATTTTTTCTAAGATTTTTGATATTTTGTGATTTTTAGGGTTTTGGAAATAATTAATGCATGAAAATTGGACAAAACTAAGAGACAATAAAAGAAAATTAATCTATTTTTTGAATTTTTGATGTAATATTTGATTTTTTTATGAATTTTTCAAGTTCAAACAGAGAAAATGGTGCAGTTTTTAATTTTTTAAATATCAAATAAAAATATAATCCAATGAAATTTATTCATAATGAAGAGGAACACAACAGGAATATATACAAATTTTTGTAGAATTTTAAGAGAAATAAAAACATTTATTTAAATGAAAAGATCAAGCAAAATAAAGTCTATGATTACAGGGACTGAAATGTAATTTTTTTATTGTTTTTGCATAAAAATAAAAGGAAATAAATTTCAGGTGGATGTCGAGATTTACCCAAAGACGTGTGCAAAACACATAAGGACTCTAGCTTGTAGGGGTCTTTATGCAATTTCTAAAACCTCTAGGGGCTTAAGGCAAATTTTACATTTCTTTATTAACCCCCTAGGGTTACTGTGGCTTATGTTTCTTCTCATCCAAAGCAGGCAAACAGGGGGGCATCGTGCCCCTCTTCTTCTCCACGCATGAGCACGGCGGGCGTTGGGTGGCGGCTTGAAGTCGCAGTTGCGACAGAGGTCTTCGTTGGTGGCGGTGCCTTCTTTGCACGGAGGAGGCTCTCACACGAGCGTGCGGTTGGGTTGCGGCGGACGGCAGTGGAGGTGGCAAATGGAAGGCGACAACGGTAGGTGGCGCGACCGGC
Source organism: Ottelia alismoides (assembly GCA_037367405.1). Lineage (NCBI taxonomy): Eukaryota > Viridiplantae > Streptophyta > Magnoliopsida > Alismatales > Hydrocharitaceae > Ottelia > Ottelia alismoides. The sequence continues at coordinate 126,626 of JAZKJV010005766.1, forward strand.
TCCACGGTTGGCCGTGATGGGTGGTGCTTCCCGCGCAGGTGGTGCACGATGGACGGGGTCGACGGCGGTTGAGGAGGGCGACACACACCATCCAGGTGGCGTGCACTAGATCTGGAGATGAGGCAGAGCTGCGCTCACAGCGGTTGTGCGGTGGATGGTGGTGGCGTCGGGCGGCGAGCGCCGCCTACGCCTGGAGGGGTGGTGCCTGTCGCAACTGCTAACTTTTTATTTTGTAAAATAGAAATAGAAAATTCTTTTTTATTGTTTTTTGTATTTTTGTATTTTTTATTTCCTACAAAACAAATTTTAAAGAAAAAAAAAGATATATATATATATATATGATTTTTTAAAATTTCTTTTTTAAAATTTTTATCTTTTTTTTGAAATAGAAGAGAACTCAAACGTGATGCATCATCTCTGCTTTCTTAAATAAGTAATAAAAAATGAAAAATTATGTAAATGGGGATTAGATGAAATGGAAGAATCAAATCCGAGTCTCTGGCCATCGTGCGTGGCTAGAGTTGAGAGATAGTGGGAGGTAGAACGTGAACGCGGATAGATTGAGATGTGGATGCGAAATAGGAATCGGGGAGGATCAAATCGGGATGTAATTTTTTTTGGAATTAGGATCTAAAATTTAATCAAGAAATCGAAGCATGAATTAAATATAAAATTTATCTAGAAGAATGAAAGAAAATAAAGTGGATCTCTCCTTGGGATCGGATACGCCTTGATGGCCTCGACGAGGACCGACTCGCTATCATCGGATGGTTTAGAGGCTGGACACCTTTCTGTGATAAGAAGCTCTTGGAGATCGGGCTCCTCTCCACCAAAGATTGATCAAGAGGAAATGAGGGAGGAGGAGCTCAATAAAAAGAAGAAGAAAAATCGAAAAGGAAAATAATTACAAAAATGAAGGTATTTAGTGGTTAATTAAATAAATAAAATTAATTAATTAATTTAAAGTTAAATTCGTAATTAAATAAAATAATTTATAAAATTAATTTATAAAATTTAATTAGTCACTTTAATGGTGGTTATTTAAGGTAGAAAATCAAATCTTATATACATGGTAGGTTTTCAAATCAAATATTTAAATAAAATAAAACAAAAAACGAAATTTTGTAATTATCTTAATCTAGTTAATTAATGTTAGAAATTATTTTTTTGTGATTTTTAAATAAGGAAATTATTTATACACAAGTAATATACACATATTGTACATTATACATATGTACACATAAGGAAAAAATTTAATTATTTTTATTTTTTATTTTTATAATTATGAAATTATTTACAATTATTTACATTGTGTAAAAAATAAAGATGAATAAATATATACAATAAATAAATGGTAAAATTGTAAAAACCACCTAGAAAACCGACTTTTCAATCTTTACTCCAAAAATTATGAAATTGTAGCCATTTTAAAGATAATTTAATTTAGAGTCCAATGTAAGTGAGTTTGATTCAATTTGAGTTCGTATGGAGCCGAAATTGATCTTTCAATTGTCACTTTTTTGCTTTTTCTGAGTGCGGGTACTTTTACTCTATACATGATTTTATTTTGCAGTTATTTTTTATTATTTACTAAACATTTTTATTTACAATTTTTGTTTATAAAAATATTTAATTTGAGGTTAATTTATATACAAATAAAATCATGTAAATTTTATACAAATATACAAGGAAAAATATTTACAAATGATTTTTTTTGAATTTTCTAATTGAAGACCCTATCTCCCCCTACATTATTCATGGTTGATCAGGTCAAATTTTGATCTTTTCTTGGGGTTCGAGTCAGTATGCATTATTTCATAAATACATCCTCTATTTTCATTTTTTATTTTATTTCATTTTTCTTTTCTTATTTATTCTTTTATTTGAATATAAACAATGTCAAAAATGCATATTTAACAAATGCATGTAAAATGGTAATTTCATGAAACTAGTTGATATTTATAGGTATTTGACTAAGGAAATAAAGCTAAAATAAAAGAATAAAGGCGATAAATCGTGTATTCATCTGTCAGCACGAACATGCCCCTTCTCTCCTATAGTGAATCGAACATATCACCATCCCAAGTAGAAACAACACCATCAACACTGCCCACAACATTAATCACTGAGAAATTTTTCACGTGCTTTAACCCGAAAGATTTCCACATCAAATCTGTACATCCACTGGGTTTAGTCTACTAAAGAAAAATGGCATCTGCCCTCCAGTCCTTCAGAAGAGATCCAACACAACCTCTTTTTTTGGGACTCCCTAAGCTATGCACATTCTAAGAGGCCATCTTCATTCACAAACACCAGTTTTCCTGATGATGGGAATCACCCCTGCCACCTTAGCCATATTCAACTTCTCTGAATCATTTGCTGGAACATGAGAGGCAATGATTGCATCCTTGATGACTGCCTGACCAACTAGGGTTAAGTTATTTAATTACACAAACGTCGTTGTGACCCTAATCAATTAGATGGATCAATCGAGAAAATAAACTATTAAGATATCAAGCAAGCAAATCAAACGATTTTACTATTTTTATTAACCAGGTATAGCGACATGGATCGAACTCAAGGAGCACAATTATACACTAAGTAGTGAAACTTCAAAAATCAAGAGATTTTTATTGTTTTTAGTGGTTTTAATTTTTCAAATTTTAATTTTTCCAATGTAAGAAAACAAGTAAGACACACACACAAACACTCTTTTGTATTTTTCAAAGGGGTCAAAATAATCAGAAAAATGCAATAAAAATATTTATGGGTTTTCTATCTATTATAGTGTTTTGGGATATGTGTGTGTGTGTGTGTTTTTAATTTTCTAAAAAACCAAATAGTGAGAAAAATAATAAATAGTGGATAGCTAGGACTATTTTGCACTTTAAAAATATGTAAAAAGCTCAAAAATCCTGGAGATTATTTTTAAGATAAACTAGAGCAAAATATCTACAAATAAGAACTGAAATACCTATTTTTGGATTTTTTTAAAGATTTTATAAGGTTTTTGTATGTTTTTGAGTGCCTTGTAAGTTTTTTAGTTTTTATAAGAATTTTTCAACAAAATTTATATAGGAGTTAAAGGGCAATGAAAGGTCACTACAGTAATTTTTATAGAATTTTTGAGTGATTTCTCAATTTTTAATATATTTTTCAAAAAATCAGAAACTTTTTAGGGTAATTTTCAAAGTTTTAATAATAGAAAATGCATGAAAATCAACAACCAAAAATCATCATAAATCACACATGCAAACATGAATCACAGATAACTTTTAGATAATTTTTTGGGGTTGATTCAATATTTATTGCAATGAATAAAAGAAAGTAATTAAAAACTATTCACAAGGACCAAATTTGTAATTATATTAAGTTCTAGGGCCTACTGGATAATAGAGTCAGAAAATATGAGGGCCCATATGGAATTTATTGATGAATCCACGATTTATCGCCTTTATTCTTTTATTTTAGCCTCTTTTCCTTAGTCAAATACTTGTAAATACCCATTAATTTCATAAAATTACCATTTTACATGCATTTGTTAATTATGCATTTTTAACACTTTTTGTACATAAATAAAAGAATAAAGAAGAAAAGAAAAAGAAAAAGAAAAAGAGTTACTTATGCAATAAATACAGACTGACCCAAACCCCGAGAGAAAGTCAAGACTTGACCTGATCGACCAGGAATAAAGTAGGGGGAGATAGGGTCGTTTGTCAGAAAAATCAAAAATATCTTGTACATATTTTTCATGTATATTTGTACAAAACTTGTATTATTTTTTTGTATATAATTTGACCTCAAACCACTTACTTTTGTAAATAAAAGCTGTAAATAAAATTGTATTGTAAATAAAAAAAATATTTGTAAATTAAATTATTGTATATATTGCAAATAATTACACCCAGAAAAAGTTGTAATGCGATAATAAAAACATCAATACCGGCTCCATACGAGCTCAAATCGAACCAAACTCACTTCCATGATACTATAAATTAAATTATCTTTCAAATGGCTGTGGTTTCGTATTTTTTGGAGTTACGGTTAAAAAGTCAGTTTTCTGGGGTGTATTGTACAGTTTACCCATATATTTGTTGTATATAATTATTAATATTTATTTTTACATAATGTATATATTGTAAATATTGTTTTCAATAAAAATAAAAATTAAAAAAATTAAAAAAATCTTGTATAAAAATTATTTCCTTATTTGCACCTATGTACATTATATTATATGTATATAATATATGTATACCACTAATTTCCTTTTATAAAAACCATCAAAAATTAATTATTTAATGTTATTTTATTAATTTAAATTAATTCCGAAATTCATATTTATTTTATTAGATTTATGTGAATTAAGTGACTTAATAACTTACCATTTATTTTAGATTTGATTTTATTCCTTTAATGGCCACCATTAAGGTGACTAATTCATTTTTGGTAAATACATTATTTAATTAATTAATTTAATTACGAATTTCGAATTTATTTATTTATTTATTTTATTTAATTAATTATTTTATTAATTCACCCAATAATCACCTTCCTTTTTTATAGATACTTTCCTTTTTTCATTTTCCTTTCTTTTTAATGGGCTCCTCCTCCCTCATTCAAACTTGATCGATCTTTGGCGGAGAGGAGCCCGGTTTCCCAGAGATTTCTTGTTGAAAAGGGTCCTAGCCTCCGATCCAGTCGGTGACAGCGACTTGAGCTTCGTCGAGGCCATCATGGCGTGTCCAAACCCCGAGGTGAGATCCAATTTTACTTGTCGTTTCTCGTAGGTAAATTGTATGTTTAGATGTTAGCGTAGGTGTAGTGATTAGATCTTAGAATTAAAAAATTTTCCATCACACATAATCCACGACCGATGCCGATTTTCATCTCATCTCCTCAATCCCTACATATTCGATTTCTACCTCGCACGATCTTCCACCTCCGATCACGTACGATGACTGAAGACTCAGATCTATCTCCCGCATCGCCTAGATCCGCTCATTCATACATTCCAATTTTTGTATATAAATAAAAAAAGAAAGGAATTTGTATCATGTTGTCTAACCCTTGTTTTTGCAGGATATAATAAAAAATTTTGTTTTGTTTCTAATCCTTGTTTTGCAGGTGAAAAGAAAAGTAATAAAATTTTTATTTATTTTTTTCTCTAATCATTTGTTTTGCAGGTTCCTCAAAATAAAAAAAACACAAAAAAACCATATATTTATGTTCATCTCTAACATTTTGTTTTGCAGGACAAGAAAAATATAAAAAAATCATTTGTCTCTTTTTCTAACAATCTATTTTGCATGTCAAAACTAAAAAAATAAAAAAAACATTTCTCTTTTTATTTTTGTTTACAGAATATAAAAATAAAAAATAAAATAAAATAAACAAAAAAAATCATCTAAACAGGCGCAGGTCGCCACCCCTGCGCCCGCTTCTCCTTCCAGCTGGCGGGCCCCTGCCATAGCCCCCGCGCCACCGCGGGCTCCGTCCTCCTGCCGCGTGGTCGCCCTCTAGGCGGCAGCGCCGACCCGCGAATCCTCCATCCTCCCCCGCCCCGCGTTCTCTGCCATCCTCCGATCGGCGCCGCCGGGCGCGCTCCAAACGCCCAGCCCCGCAGCCCACCGCCCTTCCGCGCGCGCGGGCCGCCTCCCCACGCCGCCCAGGCGCCGACCCAACTTCCAACCATGGTGGCCCCCCCGTCACCTCCGCGCGGCACCCCGCCGCGCGACCTCCCGCGCGCCCCAATCTCCAGCCCGCTCCAGCGGGCGGCGCGTCCCTGGCCACCTCCTCCAGTCCCGCGCCAACGCGCGGTGCCCCAGCGCCGCCCAGGCGCGCCATCCGCACCACGCGGCCCCGCGCTCTCCTTCCAGCTGCGTAACGCGGCGTCCGCCCCGCGCCTCCCACTTCCAGGCGGCCGCACCTCCCGCGCTCTCCAGACCCGCGGCGCCACCCCGCTCCTTCGCCGCCGCCTTCGCCTCCCGCGTGGCGCGCGGCCGCGCAACCGCCAGCCTCCGCGCGGCGCCGCCCGTGGGCGTGGCCCTCCTCCAGCCCGTTGGCGGCGGCTGCACTTTGTTGGTGCCTCTTTTTGGATTGGGAAAGAAACGAAGCAGCCAGAAACCCTAGGGCTGGAATTTGAATAAAATATTTTGGCAAAATTACAAAGAAGCTCCTCAAGGTTATTGAAACTACAAAGACATCCCTGCTCTCCAAAAGAAAAATAATGTGACTTGCACATGCATTTTGGGACAATTACGAGTTTACCCTTGAAAGTTTTCAGAAGTACAAAAGCCTCCTGTCAGAAATAACACTTTTCACTGAGTAATTTGCAACATTTATCTTGCATTTTATTTCTGTCATCTTTTCAAGTAAAAACTTTAAATCTTTGCGAATAAGCCCTTTTAGTTCTCAGACTTTAACGTTGCATGTTCTTCTTGATGAAATTAATGTTTTTATGAGACCAAAAATTTTGAAAAAATTCATGCATACTCTTGCTTTAGTGCATTTCATTGTATAAATTTTTCATTAATTTTTTTTGTCATTTGATATCTTTAAAAAAAATAAAAACATTGTCTTTTGCATGTCCAAACTTTGAAAATTCATAAAATTTACAAAATAGTCTAAAAATTCCACAAAAATTCATGTAGCTGCTTGTTGGTGTCTTTTAATTTCAGACCACTTTTTGTGCATTTTTCGTATATAAAACTCCAAAAAAATTACAAAATACGAAAAATCTTATAAAAATGATAGAAAATTCTAGAAAAAAATCCAAAAATAGTGATTTCAGTCTCTTTTTTGTAGATATTGCTTTGCACTTTGTCTTAAAAAATAATTTCTGGATTTTGAGCTCTAAAAGGATTTTTACTTGTAAAATAAATCTCCTGATCGTGCATTGTTTGCTCTGTTTTCCACTATTTCATTTTTATAAAATCTCAAAAACATCAGAAAATTGTATAAAAATTACCAAAAATATTTCAAAATATATAAAACACAAAAAATATTTTCTGTAACTTTCTGAACATTTTTTTATTCTTTTTAAAAAAAATACAAAAAGAGTGTGAGTTGTTTGTTTTATCACTTTTCTTCATTTGTGCTTGTTTTAAAAATAAAAAAATTCAAAAACCACAAGAAATTCTTTTCTGAAATTTGACTGCTTAGTTTTTCAATCGTGCTCCTTGTGTTCGACCGTGGTCACTATACCAGGTAAAAAGAATAGCGAAAGACCACTTACATTGTTTTCATTGATTTCTATCTGTTTTGAGTGGTTTCAATTAATTTTTCCGTTGACCGAATCGTGTGGTTGAGAACAACGACACATTTTTGATATTATTTATCCTCTCTCGACCGTGTGGTTTTCGCGTCATCAGAATGGCGTCGTTGCCGGGGAGCACGACTTTGTAGTCATTTTTCATTTTTGTGATATTTGTCTCTCTATATAATAATTGTTTTCTGACATTCTCTCTTCGATTTTTGTGCGAGGTACTGCTTGGACGACTTGGAGTTTCTTTTTAGAGGACCCGCGCAGGAGGAAGGGCAGAGAGGAGAAGAAGTTTTTATTTCTTTGAGAGAGAATATTTATTTGAATTGTAATAACTTAGACTTTGGACCTTGTGGACTTAGACATTATTCGGGGTCTGTTTCGCCAAGTGCCGGTGCACTTGGGGGACCTCACCGCTATTTTTCGTCGATTTTATTTTCTCGTATTTTTTTATTTATTTTTTATTTTTTTTGATTCACGCAGGATTTGAGCCCTAGCCTTAGGAATTTTGCTTGACTGTGACGTAATAAGTAGGGTCCACACACCTTAATAATTCTGCCTGTACCTATAAAGCGGTAATTGGACCAAGAATAAAAAGCTAATAAAATAGTCGATCCACTACCTTCGAGCCTACGTGCCACAGCCCACCCTGCCAAGCGCTGCTCCTGAACTCGATTTGTCGAGAGGAGGAGGGGTGGACCGAGACCAGACTCTTGGATTGGAGGCTGATGGTCGACTAGACGTTCTCTCGAGTAGAACTGCTGCTTAGGGCTCGGATTTCCGCTTGCATCATTTAGGTTGTTTAAATTTCTGTATTTAAATTTCTGCGCGGATCATATTGCATGTAGAGTGCTTGAGTAAGGTACGCATTTTCTATCTCTGCATGCATCATTGTTTTTGACCGTGCATTGGCTTTTTTGACTTCCTCCCCCTGTTTTCTTGGACTCAAATTAATCAAAGAGGAAATTAAAAAGCCTGTTAGGCGTTATCATTGAAAATATCCAAAAAAAATAAAAAAAATCAAAAATTAAAAATTGGGACTGCTAATTGAACTTGACTTCTAAAATTAAACGTAATTGACCACTTCATTGTATTGGGAGAGCAATCCCCTCATTGTCTGTGTTTTTAATTGCTCGCGTACACACTAAGGAGTAGTGGCCAAATCCCATTCAAGCCTCCTAAGTGTTTGTACAACTTTGTCTTCTCACTAAACTCTAAAATTGAAAAGATAAAAGACCAAATCTCACGGTCTTCACATTTGTGTTGAGTGGTGAAATGGAGGTTTGCTTTGTGTATTGTATGTCTTTGGCGTGAGTCAGTTACGATCATTCTTTGAATCATTAGTAGTCACCCACCCTCCCTCTCTTCTATCTCACCCTCTCTCTCTCCTTCACTTCGTCTTTTCTATCCTCTTTCACTCTACCCCACCCTCCCTCCCTTCATTTCCCTCTCATCACGATGGGCCACTTTCCATTCCAGCCGAATTTTGCGGCTTCTTCATTTCATGCCCATCATTCTCGCCCACTCGCTTGGGAGGTCGGAACTCCATCCGATTTCCCATCCTCTTCTTACCCACCTTCATACTCGGGACATGCTGTGAGTGACACCCGCAGAGACCAGATTGACCAAACACGAGACACGGGTGTTCACCTTGCTGAGATGAGAGTACATCCCATAGGCGATCAAATGGGGCATTGGCAAGTTTTAGATGACTTTAAACCTAAAATGATGGATGAGTACATCGATCAAGAAGCACACTCCGCTTCTACATTAAGCCCCTTTATTTTGGATTTAGAGTTAATTGATATACTGCCCAAATTCTTAGGGGACGTGCATGATGAACCATATTTGCATATTGATGAGTTTGAGGATATTTGTGGATCACGATCATATTATGATATAACTTCTGAGGACATGATGTTGATCACCTTCCCATTTACACTTCAGAGTAGAGCCAAGAGTTGGCAAAGACGATTGGGAAGGAAAATTGCTACATGGGGAGATTTAAGATCATTATTTTTGAAGAAATTTTACCCCCAGTGTAGAGCAGAGATGATGCGGTCATGTATATGATGCGGTCATGTATTCGTGATTTTTTAGTTAACCCCCAGAAGCCATTGATAGATTCATGGTTGAGGTTACGAGAACTTGTGAGGCGATTTCCAGGATCATGATTTTCGATGACTGACCTTATCCATATCGCTATGAGGGGAGGACCGCAGAGCAGATTGCATATGTCATTACCTCGTGTGGTGGTTCACACCACAGTCCTGACCTGGATTTAGTTGAGACCATCATGAGAAAAACTTTCTGATCTTTCATATACACGAGATGATTTATTCAGGACAACACATGAGGGAGAGATGACAATAGTTGAGTGTGTGGCACACCATGCCGATCTTGATAGCACACACAAATCACAGGATATGGATGCTACTACTCCTCATTTGATGGATGAGTTGTCTATTTTTGTGAGTTCCCAGAGCCGGATATTGGTTGAGGACCAATTGGAATTACAATCAGATTTTGAGCCAGTCCCGCTCTATCACGTAGAAGATTCTTCGATTCTAGATCTGCTAGGATCCCAAGAGGATAGAGGAGGAACCCACATCTCAGCCATCCTCTGAATCTTTCCAGTATCCATACGCAGTTGATTCTGTATCTTGTCTTCAGGAGATCTTCTCATATTCGGAGATATATTTGGATTCATCTCAGCATAGAGAGCTTGATGAGGGACTGATTTTTGATTTGATAGACCTTTCTAGTCCTATATTTGAGCCATGTGTCCTCCCATTTGATGAGGTCGATATATTTTTGGAGGACATGACATTTGGCAGCATTGATCCCCAATTTCCCGATGATTCGGCATTACTCCCCGAGGGTTATCTGCGGGAGGATGCCATGGACCATGTGTACTCGGTCTCACTTTCTGAGAATGCATCCGATCTGTCGGATCACGAGATCGAGTATTTTGATATTTCTGATAATGAGTTTGATGTTTCTCTCCTCGACGACCCTCGCGAGGATGACCTGATCTTTGAGGTATTCGATGATTTTACTGATTTGCCTACATCATATGCATCGGATATCTGCCTTTATAGTGAGTCTCCAGATCATGATCTTCCATATCTTTTTGAGACGGTGACTAACGTGGAGGATTCACTATCAGATCCTTCCTTCTCCACGTTTGATTACTTCGGCTCCATCCTTTCACTCCATACAGACCTTGAGCCGATGGTTTCTTTTGTGTTACCGGAGCCCGACTTCATCTGCCCATATCTTGATCCGGTAGCAAACACCCGCCTGACTATTTATCTGAGTGTTATCTTTTACTCTCTTGACCTTCCTGACTTCGTTGTTGTTCTCCCACCGAGACGACAACAACAATACGGTATTCGCATTACAGATGCCGTCCTGAACCTTGATACTGCGTTGTCCTAACATTTGCCCCAGCTAGGGGCGTAAACTCTAGCGCTTGTTGAGAGGTACCTCAACACTGATCGAATCACATATGTATAGACTATCTGTCCATATCATACATTCTTTTCTGTCTCACACCCCATCTCCATCTCATGATCATTCCATACTTAGGGTGTACTTTACCCTAAGTATAGGGGGGATGCCAGACGTTTGATTATTCTTTTGATTCTTTTTACCTCTGTTTAGCTGCCTATACTTAGGGATATTTTACCCTAAGTATAGGGGAGGTAGACTCCTGTGCATTCTACTCATCGGTCGTCCCTTTGTGTACAGTCTGCTATACTTAGGATTACTTGATCCTAAGTATAGGGGGATTACCGACTCCTATTGATTTTATTCTTTTATTCGTCGTTGTAGTATACTATTCTTTTCACTTTTCTATACAAAGCATGAGTTATGTCTTTCTTTCCAGCTCTTTGATCACTATGAGGACATAGTTCGAGCTAAGTATAGGTGGGTGTCGTATATATTGTATATATACTTTAGCCATAACTCGTACTTTTATATATTATTTTTATATGGCTAAAACACTGTGTAAATACTCAAAAAAAAACGAGGTTATTGAAAAAACAAAAAAACAAAAAAAACCCAACTGTGTATATACCTGTATAAATTACTCAATTTGTAAATTCTTGCATCTCATTCTTGTGAAATAATCAACTCACTCTTGTGTAAATATGTATCTTAAAAAAATCTCTCTTGTATGTACTTGTATATATTACTAACTTTTTGCAAAAAATAACTTTTGCATGTGCATCATCATTTTTCAAAAATCCATAAAAAATTTCAAAATTTTGAAAATTGTTTCACAAAAAGATTTTATTTTCTCTGCATGTACATATTTTCTTGCATTTGCATTTACATGAGTATTTTTCAGGATGATTTTGACATTTAGACTAAGTCTGGAATAAATTTGAAGAATGGAGCTTAGTTGGGCCTTAATCCACTTAATTTCAGAGGAACCTTATAAGATTTGGAGTTAAGACTTCTCAGGTCCTAGTGACTTAATTCTTTGAGTTCATAAGACTATGTTCACATGTCATCTTGATGAGTCTAAGTAGAACATTTAACAACACACACATGATTCTTTCAGACCGTGGCTTACCTTGGACACTGAACTTTACACGTAGCTCTTCATGGATGAGGTAGTGAGGGAGCAGGATCTTTTAGCTTGGGGTAGCATACGAGGTAGTACATCTAGGCGGAACCTCTCATCCTCCTCTAGGGAGGGAAGTGCGTCTCAACCTAGTCTGGTGATGTTGAGGTCCTAAAGACAGGAGCTGTGGGGTTGCAATAATGCTTCAAAAGAGGGATAGTCTACTGGCTCAAGAGGAAAAACTCCTTATGTACATGCTGCATCTTGTATATATTGTCAAAAAAATGCAAAATCTCCAAAAGTAGACAGGCCTGAAAGAAAAATAAATGCCTGTAAAAAAAAGAAAAAAAGAATAAGAGTTTCATATATTTGTGAGCTTGCAGCGGGGACATGGCTACACTGGTTACCGTCCATTCTCTTCTTCATCCCCTCTTCTTGAGCTGGTTGTACTTGAACTTAGAAGGGAATATCCCCGCCTCCTCGAGGAAAGAGTTGCCAGACCGGGTTATTTGAGTTACCTTGTTGAGAGAGGTTGTTTTCTTTGCTACTTTTGAGATGAAGAGCTATATTTCACTTACACGTACAAGTAAGAAATTCATAGTCATAAGAATTTGTGTCTGTAGACTTGTTCTGATCTGACTGTTGAGGAGACCTGAATATGAGTCTTATGGAACTTAGAGGCTGTTAGGTTTTAATTCCATGTCCCATTAAGGTTCCGACACACCAATAATCCAAAGGTCCGACAGAGCTCCAGACTACATTTTTATGAAGATAAGTTTGAAAGTCAACATTGTTCTAACTTCTTTCCTTTTTCTTTTCTTTATTTTTATTTTCACTTATTTTCCAAATAAGTGGTTTGCTAAGGGACTAGCAAAGGTAAAGTATAGGGAATGATGAATCCACAATTCATCGCCTTTATTCTTTTATTTTAGCCTCTTTTCCTAGTCAAATACCTGTAAATACCCATTAATTTCATAAAATTACCATTTTGCATGCATTTGTTAATTATGCATTTTTAACTCTTTTTGTACATAATAAAAGAATTAAAGAAGAAAAGAAAAAGAAAAGGAGGTATTTATGCAATAAATACAGACTGACCCAAACCCCGAGAGAAGGTCAAGACTTGACCTGATCGACCAGGAATAAAGTAGGGGGAGATAGGGTCGTTTGTCTAAAAAATCAAAAATACTTGTACATATTTTTCAATGTATATTTGTACAAAACTTGTATTATTTTATTTGTATATAATTTGACCTCAAACCACTTACTTTTGTAAATAAAAGCTGTAAATAAAATTGTATTGTAAATAATAAAAATATTTGTAAATTAAATTATTGTATATATTGCAAATAATTACACCCAGAAAAAGCTGTAATGCGATAATTAAAACATCAATACCGGCTCATACGAGCTCAAATCGAACCAAACTCACTTCCATCATACTATAAATTAAATTATCTTTCAAATGGCTGTGGTTTCGTATTTTTTGGAGTACGGTTAAAAAGTCAGTTTTCTGAGGTGTATTGTGCAGTTTACCCATATATTTATTGTATATAATTATTAATATTTATTTTTACATAATTTATATATTGTAAATATTGTTTTCAATAAAAATAAAAATTAAAAAATTAAAAAATCTTGTATAAAAATTATTTCCTTATTTGCACCTATGTACATTATATTATATGTATATAATATATGTATACCACTAATTTCCTTTTATAAAAACCATCAAAAAAATTAATTATTTAATGTTATTTAATTAATTTAAATTAATTCCGAAATTCATATTTATTTTATTAGATTTTATGTGAATTAAGTGACTTAATAACTTACCATTTATTTTAGATTTGATTTTATTCCTTTAATGGCCATCATTAAGGTGGCTAATTCATTTTTGGTAAATACATTATTTAATTAATTAATTTAATTACGAATTACGAATTTATTTATTTATTTATTTTATTTAATTAATTATTTTTATTAATTCACCCAATAATCACCTTCCTTTTTTATAGATACTTTCCTTTTTTCATTTTCTTCTCTTTTTAATGGGCTCCTCCTCCTTCATTCAAACTTAATCGATCTTTGGCGGAGAGGAGCCCGGTTCCCAGAGATTTCTTGTTGAAGAGGGTCCTAGCCTCCGATCCAGTCGGTGACAACGACTTGAGCATCGTCGAGGCCATCATGACGTGTCCAAACCTCGAGGTGAGATCCACTTTACTCGTCGTTTCTCGTAGATAAATTGTAGATTTAGATGTTAGCGTAGGTGTAGTGATTAGATCTTAGAATTAAAAAAATTTCCATCACACATAATCCACGACTGACGCCGATTTCCATCTCATCTCCTCAATCCCTACATATTCGATTTCTACCTCGCACGATCTTCCACCTCCGATCACGCACCGTGACCGGAGCCTCGGATCTATCTCCCGCATCGCCTAGATCCGCTCGTTCATACATTCCAATTTTTGTATATAAATAAAAAAAGAAAGGAATTTGTATCCTGTTGTCTAACCCTTGTTTTTGCAGGATATAATAAAAATTTTTGTTTTGTTTCTAATCCTTGTTTTGCAGGTGAAAAGAAAAGTAATAAAATTTTTATTTATTTTTTTCTCTGATCATTTGTTTTGCAGGTTCATCAAAATAAAAAAACACAAAAAAACCATATATTTATGTTCATCTCTAACATTTTGTTTTGCAGGACAAGAAAAATATAAAAAAATCATTTGTCTCTTTTTCTAACAATCTATTTTGCAGGTCAAAACTAAAAAAATAAAAAAAACATTTCTCTTTTTATTTTTTTTACAGAATATAAAAATAAAAAAAATAAAAAAAAAAAACAAAAAAAAAATCATCTAAACAGGCGCAGGTCTCCACCTCTGCGCCCGCTTCTCCTTCCAGCGGGCGGGCCCCTGCCATAGCCCCCGCGCCACCGCGGGCTCCGTCCTCCCTGCCGCGTGGTCGCCCTCCAGGCGGCAGCACCGACCCAGCGGATCCTCCATCCTCCCCCACCCCGTGTTCTCTGCCATCCTCCGATCGGCGCCGTCGGGCGCGCTCCAAACGCCCAGCCCCGCAGCCAACCGCCCTTCCGCGCGCGCGGGCCGCCTCCCCACGACCGCCCAGGCGCCGACCCAACTTCCAACCGTGGTGGCCCCCCCGTCACCTCCGCGCGGCACCCCGCCGCGCGACCTCCCGCGCGCCCCAATCTCAGCCCGCTCCAGCGGGCGGCGCGTCCCTGGCCACCTCCTCCAGTCCCGCGCCAACGCGTGGTGCCCCAGCGCCGCCCAGGCGCGCCATCCGCACCACGCGGCCCCGCGCTCTCCTTCCAGCCGCGTAACGCGGCATCCGCCCCGCGCCTCTCACTTCCAGGCGGTCTCACCTCCCGCGCTCTCCAGACCCGCGGCGCCACCCCGCTCCTTCGCCGCCGCCTTTGCCTCCCGCTGGCGCGCGGCCGTGCAACCGCCAGCCTCCGCGCGGCGCCGCCCGTGGGCGTGGCCCTCCTCCAGCCCGTTGGCGGCGGCTGCACTTGGTTGGTGCCTCTTTTTGGATTGGGAAAAGAAACGAAGCAGCCAGAAACCCTAGGGCTGGAATTTGAATAAAATATTTGGCAAAATTACAAAGAAGCTCCTCAAGGTTATTGAAACTACAAAGACATCCCTGCTCTCCAAAAGAAAAATAATGTGACTTGCACATGCATTTTGGGACAATTACGAGTTTACCCTTGAAAGTTTTCAGAAGTACAAAAGCCTCCTATCAGAAATAGCACATGCAAAGCATGCTTTTCACTGGGTAATTTGCAACATTTATCTTGCATTTTATTTCTGTCATCTTTTCAAGGAAAACTTTGAATCTTTGCGAATAAGCCCATGTAGTTCTCAGACTTTAACGTTGCATGTTCTTCTTGATGAAATTAATGTTTTTATGAGACCAAAAATTTTGCAAAAATTCATGCATAGTCTTGCTTTAGTGCATTTCATTGTATAAATTTTTGATTAATTTTTATTGTCATTTGATATCTTTAAAAAAATAAAAAACATTGTCTTTTTGCATGTCCAAACTTTGAAAATTCATAAAAATTTACAAAATAGTCTAAAAATTCCACAAAAATTCATGTAGTTGGCTTCTTGGTGTCTTTTAATTTCAGACCACTTTTTGTGCATTTTTCATATATAAAACTCCAAAAAAATACAAAATACGAAAAATCTTATAAAATTTTTGAAAATTTTAGAAAAAAATCCAAAAATAGTGATTTCAGTCTCTTTTGTAGTTATTGCTTTGCACTTTGTCTTAAAAATAATTTCAGGATTTTTGAGCTCTAAAAGGATTTTTAACTTGTAAAATAATCCTGATCGTGCTATGTTTGCTCTGTTTTCCACTATTTCATTTTTATAAAATCTCAAAAACATCAGAAAATTGTATAAAAATTACCAAAATATTTCAAAGTATATAAGACACAAAAAATATTTTCTGTAACTTTCTGAACATTTTTTATTATTTTTAAAAAAATACAAAAAGAGTGTGAGTTGTTTGTTTTATCACTTTTCTTCATTTGTGTTTGTTTTAAAAATTAAAAAAAATTCAAAAACCACAAGAAATTCTTTTATGAAATTTGACTGCTTAGTTTTTCAATCGTGCTCCTTGTGTTCGACCCTGGTCGCTATACCAGGTAAAAAGAATAGCTAAAGACCGCTTACATTGTTTTCATTGATTTCTATCTGTTTTGAGTGGTTTAAATTATTTTTCTCGATTGACCGCGCTTGGTGATTTGGGTCACGACGACCTTTGTTTATTTACATACTTAACCCGATTGTCAGGCGCGTCAACATTTATCCACACAAATCACGTGCAACACGTAAAACAACAGACATATGGGTATAAAGGCAAATTCTCAAAGCATTAACTTCATTCCATAACAAGTAGTAATTCCGGCTAAAAACTGCAAATACACTAAAAATCACGTGAAGGCACACGTGACTACAACTCAAGTGGATTAAAATGCAAATATGAAAACTATAGGGTCCTTACTATAAATGTTTTAACTACACATTATATTTATTGGACTAAAACAAAATAAAAAGACATGCAGGGGAAAATGAAATACCCCTTGAGGGAACGTGCCACGCTCCACGCGTGGGAGGTCTGACGACTCTGAGGGACTCCTGCAAAAGGATCCGACAATGAGAGGAGTGTCGTAGACGTACGCTCAGGTCTGACAAGTCAGGTCTGATCAATAGTTTGCAAGGCTGCTCTAACGTACGGCGTGGATCAGGTCCACCTCTGATCGAAGGGCTACTGATTGGGCTATTTTGAACAACCCTGATCAAATCTGGACCTGCATCTCCAAATCGGACGGCAAGGAGAGATGCTGGAAGAACAAGGCTCGGGAAAACTTCACCCGAGTGTGGACGGAGATTAAGAGCCTGATGAGCTTGTTAGGAGGTCCAGCAGCTTTGTTTTAGACGTTTTGCATCAATTGGAGTCTTCGTGAGGGCGATGATCGGCCGGATGATGGTGGTGGCACTCCTCCTCCAGAAGCTGCTCCGCCTGAGCAGTTGGAGCACAGAAAGGGCCAGCTCGTGTGTCGGTCTGGTTATTGCATATAAAAGCAGAGGGAAGGCAACGAGGGAGTGGAACTCTGATTCCCGGCAAAGGCAGAGGTGGGGACCTAACCTAATCCTGCTCCAGTGAGCGGGATCCAGGGGGATCAATTCACGCTAGAAGATGAGGGTGAGCAGGGATTTTTGATCTAAGCGGATAGATAAATGGAACGGAGCTCCGACACATGTGGTCGGGAGCTGATGGAGTGGTGGCGGAGCTCAATGGATGAAATCAAAATGGAAAGCAAATAAAGGCAAAACAAGGGGTAACTGAGATGCTATTGTGGTCAATGAAGTGTGGCGAGGGGAACAACAATGTCGTGGGCTCGACGGGCTGCTGAAGGCTTGGGAGGCTGCACACACGGAGAACTCCGACCACATCTCGAGCAACGTCCAATGGACAACCAAATTGTGCTCCAAAGGACGCTTCAGAAGCCTGTCACTCAATTGGAGGTGGCTAGAGAGTAGGAAGGCATTGAAGAACGAGTTGCAGAGCTCGGGAGATGGAGGAGATGATTTATATGGGATCTTAGTGTCTACAAAGATCGAAGGCTTGTGGCAAGATCCTAGGAAAATCTGGCTACACCTAAGGATCCACGAGGGATCGCGGATCCTAGGAGAATATTATGAAAGAATATTGAATAAAAATAGCAAATGATTTTAAAATTAAAAAGGAATAAAATGAAATTGTTTATTATTTTTCAAACTATTTTTTATGTGATTTTTAATTATTTTTATGAAAAATATAGGATAGCCATATACAATATAATTTAGTATGTACATGCATAATATGCATGTATACATGTATTTGTATTTTATTTATTTTTACAAAAAATACATTTCATTTTATTTTTTTATTATAGCATAATGTAAAGAGTATAAAATAATTTTATTTGATTTTTACAAATTAAATAAAGGTGTTAAATGAATAGGTATTATGTACAATATTGGAAAATGTATAACAGAGTTTTGATTTTCCTTTTGCTTCAATTTCTTTATTTTATTATCTTTGTTTTGTTTTATTTTAGGTTTGGAGATGTGTACAAGTATTATAAATATAATATGCATAAAATATAATTTAAAATAATTAGGTAGAGGTATTTACATAACATAGGACTCTTATCTCTCCCTACTTTACTCATTGTCAATAGACCGATTATTGACCTTCTCTCGGGGTATGGATCAGTCTGTACTTATTACATAATTACATCATTGATTTATTTTTCTTTTCTCTTTACTCTTTTATTTTGTAAAATATGTGCTATTTATGGAACATTAACAAAGGTATGCACAATAGTAATTTATTGTATCTAAACATATTTATAGATGTTTTGCTAAAAATAAAGCTAAAATAAATAAATAAAGAATGAGAATCATAGATTCATCAATCATCCTTGCTTCTTCGTGATCTTTCTCTATGTGGTCTGTACCGCTTCTTACGGTGCTGCATGCAACCTCCCATACTAGGCCTGTTATGGATCCACCAGGGCCGAACTCTGTATCTGAGACATCACTCTCTATAGTATCACCTGCCAAGTCCCCTTCCTGCGACTCCAAATTTTCTGGCTCGATATACTCCACAGAAGCAGCATCCTAGACTAAGTAACAACTCAGATCCACTGACAACACGCCTGCTTAGCTGCAAATCATCATAGGAAGGGGAACTATAGAAGATGCATCAATCTCATCCTTGTGGCATTCAATCTCCAAGCTCTAATTCAAGATCACGAAGCCACCAACATAAGGAGCCCTTTGCAAATCTGAAGAGGGAGGGCATGGCAGATCCGACACATGTGTGGGGGCAATTAACGAACCCATGATGGAAGGCTCCAACAATCCTGGAACGTGAGGTTGGGCTTTAGGAAGATCCGAAACATCACATCCACCACTCCTTGTGTCCGAGACTGAAAGAGGATCCACATATAGTGCATGTGCACCTGAGCCTAAAATGGATCTTCTAGAGATGAGGACGTTCCAGGTACATGGAACTATAGAAAGAAACCTGCTGTTTGAAATGCCCGCTTCAGGCACATCAAAAGTTGCAGTCTCTAGCATTGATGAAGTTATTTCGAGGATCGCGCTGCCCTTTCCAACAATGAAGACGTCCAACCCCTTCGCCTCCCCACCACCTTTCCACTGCAACACCGTCGCATGCAGCGGCGGAGGAGGAAGAACCTCTTCAACAGAAATTCGAAAGCTTGCACGTCCTACCCAGAGCTGCAGTTGACTAGGTGGCTGGCCTCTAATCCAAATGGCAATCGTCACCACTGATGCCTCCGAACCTAGTAGTAAACCATTCGAGAGCATGAACATACCTTCTCCTATACCAGCAAGAAGCTCCTTCAATCTTCCCTCCGAGCGCGAGAGAGGGGCATCCCCTGCAGTCGTAGGACAAAATGAGCCGGAGACATCTCACCATCAGCAAAGCGTGGCCTTCTCCATGATGCTCTCAGACCGTCCCTACCAGACAAACTGGCATCAACCTCACCCGTCACCAGGCCTCAAGCAAGAGCCAACCCAGGAGAAAGGCTGACGACATCCCCCTTGAAAGACTCCCCGAGCAATGATGAAAGATCTACCGCTGCAACCTCCGGTGGGTCATCTGTTCTACCCACCAGAACACCACGAACCAGCAACTCCTTTTGACCGCGTGCCCCCCCAGCACCACCTCCGCATATGAACGGTTTCTCATAATAGCCAAAGTCATCCCGTGGCACGATACAAGCGTCTGAGCGCCCAAATGTCCCAACTCCACACTTCTCAATGATAACACAACGAAGTCCAAAGCTGCCACAGTCGAAACGACGATGTCTAGAGTCGTCGCACGAGAAACAACAGACCTCCATCATGCACGAAACCACTCTATGAACAAGCCGCCCACAATGAAAGCACTGCATACCTCTTTGTCGGGGCCTATTCCTATCGGTCATCGTCTTCCAGCCCTCATCCTTGATGGAGTTCACCTGATGCCCACAGACCTTCAATCGCCATTCCTACCTACCCTCGCTCATCCCTCCGTCAAGAAATACATTATATTTAAAACTTTAACAAAATAAAAAGGAATGTTTCTTTATATATTTATATATTTATTATATATTATATATATTATTTAGAATATCTATAATATTATTAGAGGACGAGGATGTTGCTCCACAAAGCATTCCCCCCCCCCCCCCGAATGTTTTTCTTTTTTGGGAAACTCCACCATGTATTTTCATCACTATATCCCTGTAATTTGTCATTCTAATTTTGTCATAAACAGATACGTCTATTCCCTCCATACATAACAGGTTGATTACAACAAAACTAAGATCGTTAATATTACTTGTTCTATATGGAGAGCATAGGAGTCTCTGTTTCTGATGAAATTAGAATGGTATATTAGAGGGATATAGTGATGAAATACACAGTGGAATTTCCCAAAAAAGAAAAAAAATTGGAGAGAAAAAGTTCCGTAAAGCAGCCAACTTGGTCGCTCATGCAACATCTTTCCTTTTCTCATATTATTAATATCATATATACATATAAATTATACATTAAAAACAAAAAAAGAAACAAAAAATTGCAAAAACTAAAAAGAAATAAAAACTAAAAATTCAAAAATATAAAAAATATAAAAAATTTAACATACATAAAAATTAAATATATTTAAAAATCTACAAAAAATTAAAAAAGTAAAAAAATATATAAAATAATTAATATTAGTTTTTATTAATTAATAATGATTATACATATCCTCCGTGTTCTCTGTGGTTCGACCCCTACACTTACATGTTATAAACATCTTTTTGTAGGGTATAATAAATTTCACCATGTATTTTATTTATTGTTTATTCATTATCGTGGGTTGATTGTTTGTCTGATTTGATTAAGTCAAGCACCGAGTGTTGTGAGAGCGGGCGCTACAGCGATTGTCGGATCCGACTTGTCGGACAGGCCCTCCAAGATCGGACGTTGGTGCCTTGTCTCTCTCACTCAACACCCCTTCTCCTCCCCTTTTGCCCATAGTTCCCCGCATCCTCGAGCCCTTTACCCACAACATCCCCTCTGCCTTGAGCTCCCCAATCCCTTCTTCCTCTTCGTCGTCATCTTCTTCCACAGTTCAACATCCTCCACCTCCACCTCCTCGTTAACCCATCCAAATAACTCCCTTCGACAGCTCCCTCTAACTCAGTCTCTGACCCTTTTTCCTCTTCATCCTCTCCTTTGTAGAACAAATTTTGCTACCAATTAAAATCAAACATGAAATAGTATCAACTCCTCTTCCCAAGCTCTATTCTTCCATGAACTCCTCCTCTCCTTCGCTCTGGTGTATGTCTGGTGTTGCAGTCATTGCTTGGCATCTCCTACAAGCGGAAGGTAGATGTCGTGGAGTCGAAGCTTAGTTGAAGATGGGTTAAACAGATAAAAAGGGGGACGAGGGCTCCTTGACCGGGAGAAACAGAACAAGACGATGAATGATTCTGGAAGAAGAAGTGAAATAGAAGGGGAATGAGGTAAAGACAATCCCGATGGAAGTCAGGAATTGGGTTCACATCAATCGAAGAAGCAATAAGAGAGGAAATGTGCTGGAGGAGGTAGACGAGGAAAGAGGAGGAAGAAGATAAAACTGACACTTGACCTCTCTCTTTTCTTTTCAATTAAGTTTTTGCCCATAGATTAACGTCGGTTTAGGAGGTGAATAAACAACTACTATTTGAAGGGTACATGTGATAACAATGCAAGAAGGTAAGGAATAACTGATGTTGCAAAATCTAAGAGGGGTACAAGTGTAAAAAAATCCTAAAAATATGTCATCCCGGTGATCTCTCTCAATTATAAAAAATCCTAAAATTTATCATCCCGACGATGTGATAATGTTGACGTTGAGTGAATATTGGTCGTATCAAGGGTTTAAAAATAGAACCAGCCGGTTGAACCGTTGAACCAAGAATCAGAGGAAAAAGGTCCAACCACCAGATTTTTATTTAGAAAATAAAAAGCATTCAAAACCGGTCAAAATTCGGTAGGACCGCTTAAATCCGGTTAAACCAATTGAACCAAACTACCGGTTTAACCATCCATTTCTTGACAAAAAGTAATTTCCAATAAATTAACAAAATACAAACTTTTTCAGAAATATTTACAATCTAGTCTCATTCTAACCCATAGTATAATATTCTTTTTTTCCTCTTCCCCTTCGCATGTGTTAATAACTCATTATCGCTTGTCCCTTCTTACCATATGAGCATTGCCTCTCTCTTCCCACATTGTGTATAGGGTTGTCCACTAATAACAATAACAAATGAAGAAGACGTTGTTATACTCATACTATGAGAAGCAATCAATTAAAAACACTTGTCGTTAATTATAGTTTAAATAGTTTTAGAACTATTACTTTTACATCACATATTTGTATTTAGGGTAAAATGTGTATGCCCCTAAGGGGGAGCTAACTTAGCTCCCCACCTCATTTTTCGCATATTTTTTTATTTTTTTAAAATTAAAATCATGTACATTCATTATTATATGCTTATATTATATCATTCAAATTTCGTGTGAAACAAGGACTCCTATGACCTCCATCCAGACAAGGTCGATTTAAAAAATCCTAAAACTGTTAAAAAATGACTCTCTGGATGGATGTCGTAGGAATCTCTGTTTCACACCAAATTTGAATGACATAATATAGGGACATAGTGATTAATATTCACGGAAAAAATTTCAAAAAAAATGAAGAAAATAGGGCAAGGGGAGCTAAGTTAGCTCCCTGCAGAGGGCAGGCTTATTTATCTCATGTATTTATATAAATTTTACGAAATGTGATTATTATGCCCTTTCAAGTTTTAAGAACATTTGTACTCCTAACTTTTAAGCAATTTCACTTGTGCTCCTATATTTTCTTAACAAATTCACAAGATCATCCTTAAGTAGGATAAAAATGGGAGCACGAGTGTACTAATAAAAGGTCACTACTATTGATTTTGTAAAAATATAGGGGACACGTGCAATTGTATTAAAAATATTATAAGTGTTGTTGGAAAAACTTAGAAGGAAAAGAGTAAACAAATCCTCAAAAGATATTATGTATCATTTTTTGTATTTATTTTTATGATATACCGGTCTAACACGGTTCGACCCGATTGAACCATATGAACCAAACAAAAATTACAATGGTTTGATCTTTTTCGATTTTTTTGAACTGCTGACATCATCAATGGTTTGACCGATCGGTCCCATTGATCC
Organism: Ottelia alismoides; assembly: GCA_037367405.1. NCBI lineage: Eukaryota > Viridiplantae > Streptophyta > Magnoliopsida > Alismatales > Hydrocharitaceae > Ottelia > Ottelia alismoides. The sequence continues at coordinate 150,288 of JAZKJV010005766.1, forward strand.
GACCATAAAAATAAAAAATCGATTGATGAATCCATGATTCATCACCTTTATTCTTTTATTTTAGCCTCTTTTCCTTAGTCAAATACCTGTAAATAACCACTAATTTCATAAAATTACCATTTTGCATACATTTGTTAATTATTCATTTTTAACACTTTTTGTATATAAATAAAAGAATAAAGAAGAAAAGAAAAAGAAAAGGAAGTATTTATACAATAAATACAGACTGACCCAAACCCCGAGAGAAGGTCAAGACTTGACCTGATCGACCAGGAATAAAGTAGGGGGAGATAAGGTTGTCTGTCAGAAAATCCAAAAATATCTTGTACATATTTGTCATGTCAATTTGTATAAAACTTATATTATTTTATTTGTACATAATTTGACCTCAAACCACTTACTTTTGTAAATAAAAGTTGTGAATAAAATTGTGTTATAAATAATAAAAATATTTGTAAAATAAAATAATGTATATATTGTAAATAATTACACCCAGAAAAAGCCGTAATGCGATAATTGAAACATCAATTCCGGCTCCATACAAGCTCAATTCGAACCAAACTCACTTCCATAATGGTATAAATTAAATTATCTTTCAAATGGTTGTGGTTTCGTATTTTTTGGAGTTACGGTTAAAAAGTCGGTTTTTTGGGGTGTATTGTGCAATTTACCCATATATCTGTGTATATAATTATTAATATTTATTTTTACTTAATGTATATATTATAAATATTGTTTTCAATAAAAATAAAAAATAAAATAAAATAAAATAAAATAAATCTTGTATAAAAATTATTTCCTTATTTGCACCTATGTACATTATATTATATGTATATAATATATGTATGCCACTAACTTCCATTTATAAAATCCACCAAAAAAATTTAATTACCTAACAATAATTAATTATTTTAATTTAATTCCGAATTATTTATTTAATTATTTGATTTTAATTGATTGATTTGATTTTATAACATACCTTATATATATGATTTGATTGCATGCCCTTAATGGCCACCATTAAGGTGGCCAATTAATTTCTAATTAATTTATTAATTTATTTAATTTATTAATTTCGAATTTCGTAATTAATTAATTTATTAATTTAATTAATTATTTTAATTCACACAATCAACACCTTCCATTTTTGTGAATATCTCCATTTCTGACATTCGTCTTCTTTTTAATGGGCTCCTCCTCCCTCATTTCTTCTTTGATCAATCTTTGGCGGAGAGGAGCCCGGTTTCCGAGAGGTTTCTTGTTGAAGAGGGTCCTAGCCTCCGATCCAGTCGGTGACAGCGGCTTGAGCTTCGTCGAGGCCATCATGGCTTGTCCGATCCCCGAGGTGAGATCCACTTTTACTTGTTGTTTTTCCTAGGTAATCGTAGAGTTAGATCTTAGCGTAGGAGTAGGAAGTAATTTTTAGATTAAAAAATTCCATCACACTTTTCCGCCTCGAAACCGATTTCCATCTCATTTTCTGATCCCTACATATTCACGATCTACCTCACGCAAACTCTCACCTCCGGTCGCGCACGGTGACCGGAGCCTCGGATCTATCTCACGCATCGCCTAGATCTGCTCATTCATACATTCCAATATGTGTTTATAAAAAAATATAAAAAAAATGTATCTTGTTTTCTAATCCATGTTTTTTGCAGGATACAATAAAAAAATAATTTTTCTTTGTTCCCTCTAACATTTGTTTTGCAGGAATAAACAACAAAACAAAAAAAAATTCTTTTACCTCTAACATTTTGTTTTGCAGGATCATGTAAAAAGAAACAAAATAGACAATAAAAAAAATATTCCTTCTTGCTTCTGTTTGCATTTCTGATAATAAAAAAAATTAATTAAAAAAATACATTTTTTTCCTCTAACCTTTTCCTGCAGGTACAGAATAAAAAAAATAAAAAAAAAACAAAAAAAATAATCGCTGGGAGCCAGCGGCGTTCCCAGCCGCAGCCACCCAGCAACCTTCGGCCGTGCACCGCCGCTACAGGCGGCCCTCCGCATCCCCACGCCATTTCAGAGGGCGGCGGCGCCGCCCAACACCCCGCGGATCCGCCCCGTGGCGCGGCTGCTTGCGGCAGCGCACCGCCCCCGCCCTTCGACCGCCCCTCCTGGTGCCGCGCATCCTCCTCACGCGCGTGTGTCGCGCGGGCGGCGGCGCCGCACCGCCGTTCTTTCTCCACCTGCTGGTTCAGCCCCGCGCGCGCCCGTGCCGCCTCCACAGCCTCGCTGCTCCGCCCGCGCGCGGCCGCCGACGCCGCCTCGAGCCACCTCCGCGCGCGGATCCGCCTCTCTTGGTGGGCGGCGGCTCCATCTCATCTTGCCCCATTTGAGAAGAAAACGAGGAGAATAACCCTAGAATTGGGGTTTTGAATATAATATTGAGAAAATTTCAGTGAAGCCCTTGGAAGATTCAATACTTACGCAAAAGTCCCTGCTTCAAGGAACAATGCATGCCACACACATGCTTACTGGGTATTTTCAACATTCTGCCCTTGTATTTATTTCTTTTATATTTTAAAGCAGAAACTTTGAAAAATTGCGTTTCAGTCCCTGTAATCTCAGACTTGAACTTGTTTGCTCTTTTCAATGAAATAAAAGTTTCATGTCTCAAAAAATTCCGAAAAAAATCACATATACTCCTTCTTTAGTGTTTGTCATTGTATAAAGTTTTCATCACATTTTATTGTCATTTGATATATTTAAAAAATTAAAAAAAATTGTCTTTTTGCATATCTCAACTTTGAAAATTCATAAAAATCGAAAAAGAGTCTAAAAATTCCGCGAAAATTTCTGTAGCTATGTTTTGATGTCTTTTATTATCTGATCAATTTTGTGCATTTTCCATATATAAAATCCCCCCAAAAAATTGCAAAATAATTTGTGTGTGTTTTTGTGCATTTTGTGCTTATTCGTCTTTTAAAAAAATATATATAAAAAATAAAAATAAAAAAACCACTAAAAGATCATTTTCTGAAATCTGACTACTTAGTTTTTAAATCGTGCTCCTTGTGTTCGACCCTGGTCGCTATACCAGGTAAAAAGAATAGCGAAAGACCGCTTACACATTGTTTTCATTGATTTCTATATTTTCCGAGTGGTTTTATTTATTTTTCTCGATTGACCGCGCTTGGTGATTTGGGTCACAACGACCATTTTTATTTACATACTTAACCCAGTTGTCAGGCGCGTCATCAGAATGGCGCCGTTGCCGGGGAGCACGGCTTTGTAGTCATTTTTCATTCTTCTATTTTTGTCTCTCTATATTATAATTGTTTTCTGACATTCTCTCTTGGATTTTTGTGCGAGGTACTGCTTGGATGACTTGAAGTTTCTTTTTAGAGGACCCGCGCAGGAGGAAGAGAGAGAGGAGAAGAAATTTTTTATTTTTGAGAGAGAAAGAGAACAATATTATTGTAATAACTTAGACTTTGGACTTGTGGACTTGAACTTTATCCGGGGTCTGTTTCGCCAAGTGCCGGTGCACTTGGGGGACCTCACCGTTGTTTTTCGCTAGTTTTGTTTTCTTGCATTTTTTTTATTTGATTCACGTGATTTTCGAGCCCCTAGCCTTAGGATTTTCTCTTGCTTGTGCCGTAATTAGTAGGGTCCCCACACTTAATTATCTGCCTGTTCCTATAGTGCGCTTAATTGGACCTACTAATAATCAATTAATAAAAATAATCGACTCATCTCCTTCGTAGCCTACGTGCCGCAGTCCACCCTGTAAAGCGCTTTCTCCTACCCCTGATTTGTCGGGCAGAGGAGGGGTGGGCCAAGACCGGACCCTTTGGCTTGGAGGTCGGTGGCCGATTAGACGGTTCTGCGAGTAGAACTTGCTCATCTAGGACTCGGATTTCCGCTTGCATCATTTTAGGTAGTTTAAATTTCTGTATTTAATTTTCTGCGCGGATCATATTGCATGTAGAGTGCTGGAGTAAGGTACGCATTTTCTATCTCTGCATGCATCATAGTTTTTGACCGTGCATTGGCTTTCTCGATCCCTCCCCCTGTTTTTGGACTCAAATCATTCAAAGAGGAAATCGGAAAGCTCGTTAGGCGTTTATTCTTGAAAATATCCAAAAAAATCACAAAATCAAAAATTAAAAAAATTGGGACTGCTAATTGAACTTGACTCTAAAATCAAACGTAATTGATTCACTTCATTGTATTGGGAGAGCAATCCCCTCATTGTTTGCGCTTTTACTCGCTCGCGTACACACTAAGGAGTAGTGCCCAAATCCTATTCAAGCCTCCTAAGTGTTTGTACAACTTTCGTTGATCACCTAACTCTAAAATTGAAAAGATAAAGGACCGAATCTCACGGTCTTCACTTTGTGTTGAGTTGGTGAACTGGGGGTTTGATTTGTGTTTTGTATGTCAATGGTGTGAGTCGGTTACGATCATTCTTCTATCATTAGCAGTCACCTTCTGTCTCTATCCCACCCTCCCTCCCTTCATTTCCCTCTTATCACGATGGGCCACTTTCCATTCCAGCCGAATTCTGCGGCTTCTTGTCATCATGCCCATCACTCTCGCCCACTCTCTTGGGAGGTCGGAACCCCATCCGACTTCTGGTCTTCTCCCTACCCACCCTCCCATTTGGGACGTGCTATGAGTGACACCTACAGAGACCAGATTGACCAAACACGAGACATGGGTGTTCACATTACTGAGATGAGAGTGCATCCCATAGGCAATCGAATGGGGCAGTTGCGAGCTTTAGATAACTTGTATCCTAGGACATGGGATGAGTACACAGATCATGAAGTCCAGTCCGCTTCTACCTTGAGACCCTTTGTTCTGGATTTAGAGTTAATTGATCTGCTGCCTAAGTTTTTTGGGGAAATGCACGAGGAACCTTATTTGCATATTGATGAATTTGAGGATTTTTGTGTATCACGATCATATTCTGATATAACTTCTGAAGACATGATGTTGATCACCTTCCCATTTACACTTCAGAGTAGAGCCAAGAGTTGACATAGACGATTGGGAAGGAAGATTACTACATGGGGAGATTTACGATCATTATTTTTGAAGAAATTTTACCCCCAGTGTAGAGCAGAGATGATGCGGTCATGTATTCGTGATTTTTCTGTTAACCCCCAAAAGCCGTTGATAGATTCATGGTTGAGATTACGAGAACTTTTAAGGCGATTTCCTGATCATGGATTTTCTATGACTGACCTTATCCATATCGCCATGAGGGGGAGGACCGCAGAGCAGATTTCATATGTCATTACCTCGTGTGGTGGTTCACACCATAGTCCTGACCTGGATTTAGTTGGGACCATCTTGAGAACACTATCTGAACTTTCATATACACGAGATGATTTATTCAGGACAACAGATGAGGGAGAGATGACAACTGTTGAGTGTGCGATACATAATGTTGATCTTGACATCACACACCGATCAAAGGATATGGATGCTACTACTTCTCATTTGATGGATGTGTTTCCTACTGTTGTGAGTTCCCAGAGCCGGACATTGGTTGAGGACCCATTGGATTTACAATCAGATTTTGAGCCAGTCCCGCACCTTCACATTGATGATTCTTCGATTCTAGATCTGCTAGGATCCCAAGAGATAGAGGAGGAATCCACATCTCAACCATCCTCTGATTCTTTTCAGTGTCCATACACAGTTAATTCAGTGTCTGATCTTCAGAAGATTTCCTCAGATTCGGAGATATACTTGGATTCATCTCAGCGTAGAGAGCTTGATGAGGGACCGATTTTGGATTTTACAGACCTTGATAGTCCCGTATTTGAGCCATGTGTCCTCCCATTTGATGAGGTCGATATATTTTTGGAGGACCTGACATTTGACAGCATTGATCCTCAGTTCCCTGATGATTCGGCATTACTCCCCGAGGGTTATCTGCGGGAGGATGCCATGGACCATGTGTACTCGGTATCACTTTCTGGGAGTGCATACGATCTGTCGGATCACCTGACCGAGTATTTTGATATTTCTGATAATGAATTTGATGATTCTCTCCTCGACCACCCTCGCGAGGATGACCCGATCTTTGAGGTATTCGATGATTTCACTGATTTGTCTACATTCCATACATCGGATATCAACCTTTATAGTGAGTCTCTTGATCTTGGTCTTCCATATCTATTCGAGACTGTGATTGACGTGGAGGATTCCCTGACAGATCCTTCCTTCTCCACGTTTGATTACTTCGGCTCCATCCTTTCACTCCATTCAGATCTTGAGCCGATGATTTCTTTTGTGCTACCCGAGCCCGACTTCATTTGCACATATCTTTACCCGGTAGCAAACACCCGCCTGATTGATTATCTGGGTGTTATCTTTAACTCTGTTGACCCTCCTGACTCCGTTGTTGTTCTCCCACCGAGACGACAACAACAGTACGGTATTCGCCTGACAGATGCCGTCCTGAACCTTGACACGGCGTTATCCTAACATTTGCGCCCAGCTAGGGGCGTAAACTCTAGCGCTTGTTGAGAGGCACCTCAACACTGATCAACTCACATCTGTATAGACAATCTGTCCATATCATACATTCTTTCTGTCTCACACCCCATCTCTATTGTATGATCATTCCATACTTAGGGTGTACTTTACCCTAAGTATAGGGGGGGTGTCAGACGTTTGATTATTCTGTTGATTCTTTTTACCTCTGTTGTGCTGCCTATACTTAGGGATATTTTACCCTAAGTATAGGGGAGGTAGACTCTGTATATTCATCTCCTCGGTTTTCTCCTTGTGTACAGTCTGCTATACTTAGGATTACTTGATCCTAAGTATAGGGGGATCACCGACTTCTATTGATTTTATTCTTTTATTCGTCGTTGTAGTATACCATTCTTTTCACTTTCCTATACGTGGCACGAGTTATGTCTTTCTTTCCAGCTCTTTGATCACTATGAGGACATAGTTCGAGCTAAGTATAGGGGGGTGTCGTATATATTGTATATATACTTTAGCCATAACTCGTACTTTCATATATTATTTTAATATGGCTAAAATACTGTGTAAATACTCAAAAAAAAACAAAAAACAAAAAAAACAAAAAAATAATAAAAAAAATCAACTCTGTATATACTTGTATAAATTACTCAATTTGTAAATTCTTGCATCATGATTCTTGTAAAATAATCATCTCACTTTTGTGTAAATATGTATTTCATTCAAAAAAAACTTTTGTATATACTTGTATATATTACTAACTATTTGCAATTAAAAAAAAACCTTTTTGCATATGCATCATGATTTTTCAAAAATCCATAAAAATTTCAAAATTTTGAAAATTGTTTCACAAAAAGATGTTGTTTTCTTTTCCTTGCATGTACATATTTTCTTGCATTTGCATGAGCATTTTTCAGGATGATTTTGACATTTAGACTAAGTCTGGAATAAATTTGAAGAATGGAGCTTAGTTGGACCTTAATCCACTTAATTTCAGAGGAATCTTATAAGATTTGGAGTTAAGACTTTTCAGGTCCTAGTGACTTAATTCTTTGAGTCCATAAGACTATGTTCACATGTCATCTTGATGAGTCTAAGTAGAACATTTAACAACACACACATGATTCTTTCAGACCGTGGCTTACCTTGGACACTGCACTTTACACGTAGCTCTTCATGGATGAGGTAGTGAGGGAGCAGAATCTTTTGGCTTGGGGTAGCATACGAGGGTAGTACATCTAGGCGGAACCTCTCGTCCTCCTCTAGGTAGAGAAGTGCGTCTCAACCTAGTTTGGTGATGTTGAGGTCTAAAGACAGGAGCTGTGGGGTTGCAATAATGCTTCAAAAGAGGGATAGTCTACTGGGTCAAGAGGAAAAACTCCTTATGTACATGCTGCACCTTGTATATATTTCAAAAAAAAAAAAGAGAAGAAGAAAAAAATGCAAAATCTTCAAAAGTGGACAGGCTTGATAAAAAAATAAAATGCCTGTAAAAAAAAAGAATAAGAGCTTCAAAGTCATATATTTATGAGCTTGCAGCGGGTGACATGGCTACACTGGTCATGCATCCAAGGATAGGTAACTACACTGGTTACCATCCATTCTCTTCTCCATCCCCTCTTCTTGAGCTGGTTGTACTTGAACTTAGAAGGGAATATCCCCGCTCCTCGAGGAAAGAGTTGCCAGACCGGGTTATTGAGTTACCTTGTTGAGAGAGGCTGAATCTTTGCTACTTTTGAGATGAAGAGCTAAATTTCACTTACACGTACAAGTAAGAATTCATAGTCATAAGAGTTTGTGTCTGTAGACTTGTTCTGATCTGACGGTTGAGGAGACCTGAATAGGAGTCTTATGGAACTTAGAGGCTGTTAGGTTTTAAATCCATGTCCCATTAAGGTTCCGACACATTAATAATCCAAAGGTCCGACAGAGCTCCAGACTACATTTTTATGAAGATAAGTTTGAAAGTCAACATCGTTCTAACTTCTTTCCTTTTTCTTTTCTTTATTTTTATGTTCACTTATTTTCCAAATAAGTGTTTGCTAAGGGACTAGCAAAGGTAAAGTATAGGGGAATGATGAATCCATGATTCATCACCTTTATTCTTTTATTTTAGCCTCTTTTCCTTAGTCAAATACCTGTAAATAACCACTAATTTCATAAAATTACCATTTTGCATACATTTGTTAATTATTCATTTTTAACACTTTTTGTATATAAATAAAAGAATAAAGAAGAAAAGAAAAAGAAAAGGAAGTATTTATACAATAAATACAGACTGACCCAAACCCCGAGAGAAGGTCAAGACTTGACCTGATCGACCAGGAATAAAGTAGGGGGAGATAAGGTTGTCTGTCAGAAAATCCAAAAATATCTTGTACATATTTGTCATGTCAATTTGTATAAAACTTATATTATTTTATTTGTACATAATTTGACCTCAAACCACTTACTTTTGTAAATAAAAGTTGTGAATAAAATTGTGTTATAAATAATAAAAATATTTGTAAAATAAAATAATGTATATATTGTAAATAATTACACCCAGAAAAAGCCGTAATGCGATAATTGAAACATCAATTCTGGCTCCATACAAGCTCAATTCGAACCAAACTCACTTCCATAATGGTATAAATTAAATTATCTTTCAAATGGCTGTGGTTTCGTATTTTTTGGAGTTACTTTAAAAAGTCGGTTTTCTAGGGTGTATTGTGCAATTTACCCATATATCTGTGTATATAATTATTAATATTTATTTTTACTTAATGTATATATTATAAATATTGTTTTCAATAAAAATAAAAAATTAAAATAAAATTAAAATAAAAAAATCTTGTATAAAAATTATTTCCTTATTCGCACCTATGTACATTATATTATATGTATATAATATATGTATGCCACTAACTTCCATTTATAAAATCCACAAAAAAAATTTAATTACCTAACAATAATTAATTATTTTAATTTAATTCCGAATTATTTATTTAATTATTTGATTTTAATTGATTGATTTGATTTTATAACATACCTTATATATATGATTTGATTGCATGCCCTTAATGGCCACCATTAAGGTGGCCAATTAATTTCTAATTAATTTATTAATTTATTTAATTTATTAATTTCGAATTTCGTAATTATTTAATTAATTAATTTATTAATTTAATTAATTATTTTAATTCACACAATCAACACCTTCCATTTTTGTAAATATCTCCATTTCTGACCTTCGTCTTCTTTTTAATGGGCTCCTCCTCCCTCATTTCTTCTTTGATCAATCTTTGGCGGAGAGGAGCCCGGTTTCCGAGAGGTTTCTTGTTGAAGAGGGTCCTAGCCTCCGATCCAGTCGGTGACAGCGGCTTGAGCTTCGTCGAGGCCATCATGGCTTGTCCGATCCCCGAGGTGAGATCCACTTTTACTTGTTGTTTTTCTTAGGTAATCGTAGAGTTAGATCTTAACGTAGGAGTAGGAAGTAATTTTTAGATTAAAAAATTCCATCACACTTTTCCGCCTCGAAACCGATTTCCATCTCATTTTCTGATCCCTACATATTCACGATCTACCTCACGCAAACTCTCACCTCCGGTCGCGCACGGTGACCGGAGCCTCGGATCTATCTCACGCATCGCCTAGATCTGCTCATTCATACATTCCAATATGTGTTTATAAAAAAATATAAAAAAAATGTATCTTGTTTTCTAATCCATGTTTTTTGCAGGATACAATAAAAAAATAATTTTTCTTTGTTCCCTCTAACATTTGTTTTGCAGGAATAAACAACAAAACAAAAAAAATTCTTTTACCTCTAACATTTTGTTTTGCAGGATCATGTAAAAAGAAACAAAATAGACAATAAAAAAAATATTCCTTCTTGCTTCTGTTTGCATTTCGATAATAAAAAAAAAATAATTAAAAAAATACATTTTTTTCCTCTAACCTTTTCCTGCAGGTACAGAATAAAAAAAATTAAAAAAAAACAAAAAAAATAATCGCTGGGAGCCAGCGGCGTTCCCAGCCGCAGCCACCCAGCAACCTTCGGCCGTGCGCCGCCGCTACAGGCGGCCCTCCGCATCCCCACGCCATTTCAGAGGGCGGCGGCGCCGCCCAACACCCCGCGGATCCGCCCCGTGGCGCGGCTGCTTGCGGCAGCGCACCGCCCCCGCCCTTCGACCGCCCCTCCTGGTGCCGCGCGTCCTCCTCGCACGCGTGTGTCGCGCGGGCGGCGGCGCCGCACCGCCGTTCTTTCTCCACCTGCTGGTTCAGCCCCGCGCGCGCCCGTGCCGCCTCCACAGCCTCGCTGCTCCGCCCGCGCGCGGCCGCCGACGCCGCCCCGAGCCACCTCCGCGCGCGGATCCGCCTCTCTTGGTGGGCGGCGGCTCCATCTCATCTTGCCCCATTTGAGAAGAAAACGAGGAGAATAACCCTAGAATTGGGGTTTTGAATATAATATTGAGAAAATTTCAGTGAAGCCCTTGGAAGATTCAATACTTACGCAAAAGTCCCTGCTTCAAGGAATAATGCATGCCACGCACATGCTTACTGGGTATTTTCAACATTTTGCCCTTGTATTTATTTCTTTTATATTTTAAAGCAGAAACTTTGAAAAATTGCGTTTCAGTCCCTGTAATCTCAGACTTGAACTTGTTTGCTCTTTTCAATGAAATAAAAGTTTCATGTCTCGAAAAATTTTGAAAAAAATCACATATACTCCTTCTTTAGTGTTTGTCATTGTATAAAGTTTTCATCACATTTTATTGTCATTTGATATATTTAAAAAATTAAAAAAAAATTGTCTTTTTGCATATCTCAACTTTGAAAATTCATAAAAATCGAAAAAGAGTCTAAAAATTCCGCGAAAATTTCTGTAGCTATGTTTTGATGTCTTTTATTATCTGATCAATTTTGTGCATTTTCCATATATAAAATCCCCCCCAAAAAAATTGCAAAATAATTTGTGTGTGTTTTTGTGCATTTTGTGCTTATTCGTCTTTTAAAAAAATATATAAAAAAATAAAAATAAAAAAACCACTAAAAGATCATTTTCTGAAATCTGACTACTTAGTTTTTAAATCGTGCTCCTTGTGTTCGACCCTGGTCGCTATACCAGGTAAAAAGAATAGCGAAAGACCGCTTACACATTGTTTTCATTGATTTCTATATTTTCCGAGTGGTTTTATTTATTTTTCTCGATTGACCGCGCTTGGTGATTTGGGTCACAACGACCATTTTTATTTACATACTTAACCCAGTTGTCAGGCGCGTCATCATCGATACATGCTCGGTTTGATATACAGTTCGGTTTTTAAAACCTTGGTTCATATTGATCATTTTTGAGAAAAAAGAACGGACCTTTCAGCCCCATCGATAGGTGGGCTTCATGCAAATTATCTGCCGGTGGATCTTGTTATTATTTTTTATTGAGTTCGTGACCGCCATGAACAAACAGGAGAGAAGTTAGTAGTGGAGCAACACTTCTAAACACGAATCTACTATTAAAATAAACAAAGTCATATCAACTTCCAATGATTAATTATATTATCATCTCGATCATTTCAATTTCAATCAGATCGAAGAAAGACATCTTTAAAAAAATGCGTTGCTTGTAACCGCATTATAATCAGCACATTTACAATTAATAACTCCATACGGTTGATGTTGTGAGAACATCGACCCAAAGTGAGAGCTTTAAGAGGCATGGAAGGGATGATGAACCTGTCATATTGAACTTGAAGACAAGAAGGCATGCGAAACTATAGATAAGCCCTCAAAAAGTTTTTGTGCGCGAGGGAAGGACGAAGAGGGAGGTCATGGCGTTCGATTCCAAGCCATCACGAAGGTTCATGAGGTCGGAGCCTCTGAAGCTAGGATTCATCACTGTCGCCGGCGGATTCTTGGTTTTGCTCGTCCTCATTGCCATGTTCGAGCCTTACATGAATCCGCTATCAATAGGTACTCAAACATCCATCTCGTTCGTGAAATTCTTGCTGTAGCGGAGCTCCTCATGAACTTCGAATGTTGTACTAGTGAGGTTGAAGATCGTCCTACCGTTTACGACGCCAAAGTTCAAGGGCAAAGAGGAAGTACCCCAAGACACATCTCAAGGTGAACACCACCCCCAAAAATCGATCTCCATCGTTTTCCTTGCTTAACATCTCTTCATTTGATGGTCACCAAGGCACTGCGACGGACAACGGATCATCGAAAGATCAGACGGTGTTTGATGCCACCAAATTAGGTATCTCCACCTATCTTCTACATATTAGACGAAAAATATTTTCGTTAAATTAAGAAGCGACGATCAATTAGCATCAGTGGGCATGCAATCATGTGAGGAGTTGATGATAGGAAAAATGATACAGATATACCAAAGCCAGCATGCGATCCGGATTCGGTTGGATGTGGCGATGGCACCAACAGCGCCAAGGAGATTGGCATTCCCGATCACCCCATTGGCGTGGACGACCCTCCTCTTTCTCTGGAAAATGGAATTCCCTTGGAATTAGGTAACTCACGCCTTGGTATCTACGTTATACCCATATTATGAACTAACTCACGCATGGGAAGATTTAGGTCCATCTTAATAGGGAACTGATCCGTTGCTAACAGCACCTGCTATAACGCAGGGGATATGTTGGATGAGGATCGAACGACCCTCGTACGGTATCGGAAATGGTTGGCATGCATCCTGTATGAGGGTCGTTCCATCCCCATCCAACGAATTAGTATTAGAGGACCCTCTTTGATCTTAATAATGATGGTATACTTCCTAATCAATGCATTACAGAGCACGAAACTAGGAAACCTACATGCAATGTTACGGACCCCAGAACAGATGTGTGCGAGATGGAAGGGGACATCAGGATCCACGGCAAGTCCGGTGTGGACTTCTACCTCACAACCTTAGGCAGCAGTGGCGGTTCATGGCGGCTAAGGCCCTACGCGCGTAAGGGCGACGAGAGTGCGATGAAGCATGTTCGCGAGATCAGTGTGAGAGAGGTCGATCAGCACGTTCTTGAGTGCCAAGTGAACCACAGCATACCTGCCGTGGTGTTCTCCACGGGAGGTTACCTCGGCAACGTCTACCATGACATGAGCGACGTCATCCTCCCCCTCTATATCACCACAAAGGCCTTCTCCGGCCAGGTCCAGTTCCTCGTCACCGACTACAAGAACTGGTGGATCAGCAGGTAAATTTTCTTGTTGGTTAATTATACCAATTATGTCGAGTATTAGATTCATAGCAAGATAATCATAAAGGAGCGCCTTCAACTTGCTGGTAGACCAAAGCTTCGAAGAAAGTGATAACACACTTCCATAAGCACGACAAGGTCTAATGGGATCCAACTTTCGTTTTGATTACAAAGTTTGCTTTAGCATTATTCCAACTAATTAACTTGTAAACTATGAGGTTGTTTTTATACTACGCAAGACCCATAAAGATTATTCTGTTTGATTGTTGGGTTCCGCTGAATTAAAACTACTGCTTAGGGATGCAAACGGTTACGGATATATCCGTATCCGATCCGTCACCGTATCCGTTTTATACAGATTTTGACATCCGTATCCGTATCCGTTTTAAAATGGATACGGATATAGATATCGTTTTGATATCCGTAAATATCCGTATCCGTATATCCGTTTTCGTATATAAATATAGTCATAGATTTATTTATAAACATATATAGCATAATTCTATAAGTTCTTTTACCATATTTGTATAATTTTATAATACAAACACATTTAATAAATTTATATCATGTGTTTTCCATCCAATTCGTATATATTTACGTTGCGATCAATATCTGTTTTATATTTGTATCCGTTTTTCAAGGATATGGTAAGATAGTTTTAATATCCGTCAATATCCGTATTCGCATCCGTATTTGTATTAAAAAACGGATAAGGATACAGCAATACCTATATCTGTATCCGTATCCGACCGTTTGCGTCCCTACTACTGCCAGTTTTATCGATGAGTATTGCCTACGTAGAAATGTAATGATTAACATGCATGTCATATATCTTATTCCATACCGTTCGAGGAGATGTAAAATATACGATGAAATTATTCGAAGACTCAGAATATAGATTAAGTTCACTCGACGATAGGAGAGCTGCTGCATATCATAGTACTCTCTTCATATGTAATCTAGTATGCTTATTTGATTTCTTAAAATTGAGAATGAATATCTTATTGGTGACCTATTATTGTAGGCTTGCCTTCTTAATAATCTTTTATTTGAATAATTTCTGCATTACCAATTATTTATATAAATTCTATCAATGGAGTTAACCGATAATTGTTGTTATATATACCTTTAGCAAGGAATATCACATTTGTTGCAAATTTAAAGAATCAAACTTCTTTTACAACGAATAATATTTCTTGTTGTACGTTTAACATTTGGAAATTGAAGAAAGAATCATCAATGTATTTGTTGATATAGCTCCATTTTATTGTAGTAAGATACATCTCAAAGACGTTACGCCACTACAACAATATAAACATTTTATTTGGAATCCGTCACCATATCGTCCGTTGTTAAATTTTTAATGACGGTCTTATTCATTGGAAAATTATTTTTCATTCTTAATATTGGTGATGAATGTCAATGTCTTGTGTATCAGTATCAGTGATTCATATAACAACATTTGTCTATTGTCGTTTTTCAAAAAAACTAATCGTCATTAAATTTTGAAGTAAAAAATGAGTGAAAATTAGATAAAATTTTGACAATAATAATGGAGAAGTGTTGCTGTAAAGATTATAACTAATGATATAGCTACATATATGATATTTGTCGCTTATTTCGTGTATAAAAAATCATGATATTTTATCACTTGTTTCACTCTTAGATATTGCAATATTCATTATGCCACTCTCTTTTTTGGATATCAGTTGTGCTTCCAACTTTTTCCATAGTTATCACTTGTGCTCTTTTATTAATTTAGTTGTCAATGAGTTAAACCTAACCGTGATTTTTTCTAACTATGGTGCGGTTAAGAGGGGCATAACTATCCAAACACCAACATCCTCCTTCTTGCTTTGCTCCTAACCAAATTCTTGCAAGTGGTGCTTGAGACATTGCTCCTCTAGGTTACAGCTGATATGACAATGAAAGATGATGATCAAAGATTGAAAATAGGGTCAGCCTTGCTAAAAAATGGTTGTTCTTGGTTGGATCTAAGCTCAATAGTTGATTAGAAAATCATGGTTATCTCCAAAAGGTCATGAAGGTAGATTGCGCTAGGAGATGTCGTGGGCGGATGATTGGGTACAATGTTGTAAGTCGAGGAAGGGGCGAAGTGGTGGGGACGATGTTGGAGGCCGGGGAAGTGGGCATCGGAGGTGGGGACAGGGCGTAGGTGGTAAGGGTTTTCTTTGGAGGTCGGATAAGGTGTGCAGAGGTGGTAGCGGTGTTGCAAGTCAGGGGAGGGGGCATCATAGGTGTGGTATGAGGGCGGAGGAGGTGGGGGATTGTGCTGGAGGTCGAGGAGGGGGCGTGAAGGTGTAGGCGATGCTGGAGGTCAGTGGATAGGGCATCAAAGTTGGGGCCATGGGTGGATGAGGTGTGGGTATATGCTGGAGGTCGAGGGAGGGGTCATTGGAGGTGGGTGTAGTTCTAGATGTTGGGGGAGGGGCGGAGGAGGTGTTGGTGGTGCTGGAGGTTGAAGGAGGAACACAGGAGGTCGACGTTGTGCTGGAGGTTGGGGGAGGGGCGAAGGAGGTGGCGGGTGGCACTTGAGATTAGGGGAGGGGCGAAAAAGGTGGGAGTCGTGCTGGAGGTCAGGGAGGAGCAGTGAAGGAAGGGCGTGGCACTGAAGGTCAGGGTTGGGGTGGTGGAGATGGGGGGTTGGAGGTCGGGGAGGGGACAATGAAGGTGGGGGTCAGTGCTAGAAGTCGAGGGAGGGGCCGAGGAGGTTGAGGGAGGATGTTAGAGGAGGTGCAAGAGGAAGTGGTGGGTGGTGGAGGTGGGGCAGAGAAAGAAAGTTTATAGAGGATGAGGAAGAAGATGAAGAAAAAGATATCTACATTAGTTGTTTACTTTAATTATTGTTATGTTCCAAAAGTTAACGTCTGTTTGGAACGTGGACGGATGACAAATAACTCGAGGAGCACAAGTGATAAATATGGGAGAAGTTGGGGACACAACTGATATTCTAAAAAAAGAAAGGGGCATGATTGATATTGCAATATCTAAGAGGAACACAAGTGATAAAAACCCACAAAATCATTTGGCAACGAATAATATGATTGCTATATATTAAAATTAGTTTTAGATTGTTTACTGAGAATTTAACGAAGCATTTGATTTAGGTACGAAGCCGTTGTAAGCGCCTTTTCCAGCTACGACGTCATCGACCTGGACACGGACGACCGGGTGCACTGCTTCCCACGAGCCACCATCGGCCTCACGCGTCCCGGCGAGTACGTTGCCGACCCCTCCCTCTCCCCGCACGGCCTTTCCACCACCCACTTCACTACCTTCCTCCGCTCCGCCTTCTCCCTCCCCCGTTCCGTCGCCGCGTCCCCCTCGTCCTCCGGCAACCGCCCCCGCCTGCTCCTCATCTCCCGCCAGCGTACACGGAAGCTCGTGAACGAAGCCCAGATCGTGGCGGCGGCGAGGCAGGTGGGGTTCGACGTGGTCGTGCGGGAGGGGACCGACGTCGGAGAGTTCGCGAGGATAGTGAATTCTTGCGACGTGATGGTGGGCGTGCACGGGGCCGGGCTGACCAACATGGCGTTCCTGCCGGAGGGAGCCGTGGTGGTGCAAATCATGCCGCTGGGTGGGCTGGCGGAATGGGCCGGGAGGCTGTGCTACGGGGACCCCGCGGCCGGCATGAAGCTGAAGCATCTGCAGTACAAGATCGAGGTGGAGGAGAGCACGCTGCTCGATCTCTACCCGAGAAACCACACCGTGTTCACGGATCCCTCCGTGTACGAGAAGAAGGGGTGGAAGGCCTTTGGGGAGATATATTTTGACAAGCAGGACGTGAGGGTTAACGTCAAGAGGTTCAGAGGCGTTCTTAAGAAAGCTCTGCAGCTCCTCCCACGACATGGTTAGGTTTTGCTGAATCTTTGCTTCTTGTTCGACATATTATTAGCGTAAAAGAACAACTTTCAAGGCCTTTCTTCTCCTCCTCCTCCTCCTGTCGATGCAAGATGTACTATTTTAAAATCATTCATTTTGAAGGACGGACTTATAGCATGATAATTATTTACACATCGTTGATGTATATATCTGACTGTGTTGCATTTGATGGCCAAGATGTTTGTAGCAAACATAACTAATCTCAAATATACTAACTGGGCAAACACTGGAAAAATCCTTGCTGGTGGTGTGACTTGAAAGTAACTAAGCATAGGTATATAATTAATTACCTTTTGTTTCCATTAGAGCTAACAAATGGAGGGGCCTGAACCCCAAGAACTTGTCGCAGGATCATACTGCAGATCTATAGGATTCAGATGTTACTTGGTGTAATTCTGATATTTTTGCTGCTAGCACTATGGAAAGTCTGATTAATTTTCAAGCTCAGGCAGACGTTGGTGACAACACCTTTGGCAATTTCTCTCCGTCTGCTCCTCAACTGCATGTTATTGTTGCCATAATAGCTATCTTGCCTGTCTTCATTTTCTGAAGTTAACAATAACTAACCATATCCGGAATCATGAAACACACTAATGATGGATCCCTCAACTTTCTCAGTGACAAAGCCAGAAATTTTGTGTCGCTTTCATTCTGTTCACCTTCCTCTCAATATCATCAATTAGCATATCGTTGGAAGAGGATCCTATGCTGTAGAGAGGATAACAACAGAGGCGATGTAATCTTCTCTAATAATTTTTTGTGATTTTGATTCTAAAATCCAACCTTATAGATTGAATCTTAGAATAATGCTCTACACATCCTCCAAATTTCGCTCAAATGTGACCTTATTTGCTATTTTATCTTAATGGTAAAAAATTCGGTCAAGATCTAAGCAACTTGAATTCCTTTAAAAAGATCCGAATTTTAAACTATTAAGATAAAATAGCAAATAAGATCCGATTTGAGCAAAATTTGAAGGATATGTAGAGTATTAATCTAAGATTCAAGCTATAAAGTTGGATTTTGGAATCAAAATTACCAAAAATTATTAGGAAGGATTACAACACCTCTGTTGTAATCCTCTCTACAACAGAGGATCCTTAGTACGCTTTGTTGGCATGTTATCATTATAGTATTAGTTTGGAGGTTCGGTTCAACTTGTTGTATTTTTGGTTCGACCACTGATTCGATTGACTATATATGTGCAACCCGATTTTACCCGTCTAAATCATAATTGAAATTTGAGTTTATTTTAAAATAATTATATTAGTGGTAGTTGTTGAACTCATGATCTCTAGTTACCAATCAAAGAGTATTAACCAACTACTCCACGGACACTTTTTATAAAGGTTGGATACAAATATGACTAAACTACTATTGTTTTGAAGAGCATATGATTTAAATATTATATATATATATATATACAGACGAATAACATTTAATATTATATATGGAAGAAAATACTTTATGTATAAAATAAAATATCTACAATTTTTCTTATTTTATATCTATTTCAAATGTATTTGAGCGTGTATTTTGTACATGTTTTTGATTTGTTCCGAGTTATTTATTTGGTTCAAACATTTTTTGCTTATCGATTCGATTTAATCCAATTTTAAAAAATGATAGCAACCTCATACGGTTGTACCGATTTCATTCCATAGTCTAACCTGTACCATGAACTGATTTCATTCCATAATCTAACCCGACCCAACCTTTTTCATGAGGTTTTGGTTCAATCTCCAATTTCGTTTTAAAAACATTGAAATAAAGTTTGCTTTATCGAGGAAAATCCATCGTAAGTAGAGCCAACAGATTGTCATATACGAAAACATGTAAGAATGACAATCTTTTTATACAACCACGTTAACAATAATGCAAAGATGTACTGATCAAGGGGATAATTAGTGGCTTTACCTATCTGGCATAATAGATCCGCGTAAGAAATTGATGTGGGAACATCCAACAATCATTTTTGCATACCATTATAATTTATTTGATAATCAAATGCATTTGCGTGTCCATCCAGGGGCAGTCCCGCTTTAAAAAGTGGAAAAAATGGGATAGGGTAAAATGGGGCTGCCCCCATGGGGAGCTAACTTGGCTCCCTCCGCCTCATTTCGTCCGGTTTTTTTTATTTTTTTCGAAAACTTCTTCCGTGGATTTTGATCAATATATTATATCTCTATATTATGTCATTAAAATTCCGTGTGAAATAGAGACTCCTACGGCCTCCATCCAGACGGGGTTGCTTTTAGTAATTCCGTTACCGTTAAAAAATGATTGTCTGGATGGAGGCCGCAGGAGTCTCTGTTTCGCACGAAATTTTAATGACATAATATAGAGATATAGTGATGAAATTCCACTGAAGAAATTTTCGAAAAAAATAAAAAAACCGGGCGAAATGGAGCGGGGGGTGGGGGCAAGTTAGCTCCCCCAGGGGGGCAGCCCCATTTAACCCATATATATATATATATATATATATATATATATATATATATATAGGGATTTTATCCAATGAGCACTAAGCCCATTTGGAAGTTGATGAGCACCCGATCCGGTCCATCAATTTTAAATCCGACGTCTGCGATCATAACTACTCTTACCCCGGTATGTGGTTTTGAAATCTTTTAGATTAGGAAAGTGATTATGGTGGATATTTCTCTCTCATTATTCTCTCACCATTAAAATAGGAAAGCAAAGCTATTTTCCTTTTTGAACGCGTCTATTCATCTACATTCTCACGACTACAATGAAATCCCCACGAATTAAGTGGGTACGACGTGGAAATGGGAGATGCAAATGTCAAGAACAAGAGCCCCTCCGGCAACGGCAATGCTTCTTTGTGCTCCAGGTACATAGGATTGTACGACTTGCATTCCTTTCATATACAAATAGTTTCATGTTATCATCTAGAAGTTCTGGTTAGATTGCTAGAATTTCAAATGGTAAAATTTTGCGTATAACTTGACACCTTGTTTTGTAGGTTTCCTATATAAGTCAAGATTACGAATGATAGGTATACGCTTGATCTGAAATCCAACAAGGACCTTTCAAAAAAACAGGAATAGTTTCAAGAGCTTGAAAGCTTAGGACCACCAATTATGGTGGTGCTTTTGATTGTAATAGATGCGAGAATCTATTTCCACGGAGGCGACAAGGTGCCACGGCTATCATACGTCATGTCCTACCTCTTTCACTCATTGCAAGCAATGGCCCTCAAGAGTCCACAAGCAGTGCGCCTCCTTGCCGCACCTAATGGAGGCATCACCACCATGGGAAACGTCAACCTCCATACAATAGTTCCTCTCGCAACTCCTCCATCTTCAATCGCCCCTAGCAACGCCAATGGCAGTCGATACGGGTTCCCCATCTCGGAACCCTAGATGTTCATGAGAAAGAAGTGTACTCCATGCTTTTTTCAGATCTTACGGCTTCAAAAGTGAACTGTTTTATATGCAGAGAAGTTGTGGTATTGAAAGAATAGAGTTGTATATTTTCATAGCAGTAAAAAATAACAAATCATCAACAATTCCTATACTTTTATTTGTTATACAATAAATAGTAATACATTAGTAAATAGTAACATATCATCAGTAGTTTTTATTCAATCAACTGTAAATAAGAACATGTTCAGTAACTCGCATGCTTTTTACTTGTTATGCAGTCAATAGTAACACATTAGTAAAAAGTAACATAGCATCAGTATTTTTTATTCACTCATTAGTAAATAATAATACAATATTAAGTAATTTATCCCTATAATAATGACACAACATCTGTAACATTGCAATAGTAAACAGTAACATATCAATAATAGTTTTGATTTGTTCAGTAATAAATATAATAAGGTCAATGAGAATAATTAAAGACCTGTAACATCTAATATATTGTAGGTAACACTTGAAATGCAATCTGTAACTTTGTATAAAAACACACATGAAATTAACTTTTGTATTTATTTCAGTAACTCAATGTGAAGCATAAGTTATTTGTTGAGCTACTTAAGTAACTAAGCTAATAGATTTGTTTTAGTAAGAATCATTGAAAGACAAGTAACGTCCAACAAATAACAAGTAACTTATATAAATATTATCAGTAACTTCGTACAAATAAAAAACATATATGAAAAGTAACTTTGTATTTATTTCAGTAACGTTAGCAATGGAATCAATAATTTTGTATAAAAAATACACAAAAAGTAACTTTATTTTATTTCAGTAACTCAACGTAAAGCATAAATATTTCTTGAGCTACTTAAGTAACTAAGCTAATAGATTTGTATTAGTAAGAATGATTGAAGGATTAACATCTAATAAATAGCAAGTAACTTATACAAATGTTTCAGTAACACAAACAATCACAACTCAAACTCCAAACGTATTTTATATTAGTAACTTATACAAATGTTATATGTAATGTGGTAAACAATAATACATTAGTATTAGTGTTTTTTATTCACTCATTAGTAAATAATAACATAACATAAGTAATTTATCTCTATAATAGTGGCACAACATAAGTAACATTGCAATAGTAAATAGTAACATATCAGTAATAGTTTTGATTGGTTCAGTAGTAAATAATAATACGTCACTATCACAATATCGGTAACTAGTAACATAGCATTAGTATTTTTATTCAGACAGTAGTAACTAATAACAAAACATCAGTAAATTATTCCTATAACAATGACACAATATCAATAATATCTATAGTAAAGTATGTATGAAGTTGCCTATTATAAGTCAAATGCCTCTTCAGAATCTTCTTAAATAGGTATGAATTATGTTACTCATTTTGCAAACATTTAAAAATGGAAGCAATGAAATACCTTTTTTGTAAAACCATTCGGTGGTTTTCATTCAATAAATAACATTTGTAGATAAGAAATGAATGGCTCAGATCGCGTGCTCATTTGGTTGCTAATGGGCACAGGGCCCAATGGATAAGCCCCCTATATATATATATATATAGAGAGAGAGAGAGAAGGAGAGAGAGAGAGGATAGGGAGTATGCACCCAGGTGCATGTAATTCTACATGCACCCGGGCCTATAGCTTCCACAATTTTTTACTTTTCCGAAAAATACCATCATGTATATTCATCTATATATCCCTCATGTATGTCATTCTAATTTCGTCAGAAACAGAGACCCCTACGTCCTCCATCCAGAACAGGACGATTACAGCAATTCTAAGACCGTTAAAATAACATGTTCTGGACAGAGGACTTAGGGGTCTCTGTTTCTGACGAAATTGGAATGATATACAGGAGGGATATATAGATGAATATACATGGCGGTATTTTTTGGAAAAGTAAAAAAATATGGGAGTTATAGGCCTGGGTGCATGTAAAATTACATGCACCTGGGTGCATACTCCCTATCCTCATATATATATGGCATATCCAGAGGGCACTGTGCCGATTTGGGTCGTGGTGAGCACCAAACGTGGGCTCGCCACGTGTATGTGTCGGTTCTATTTGGAAGGGGACGGTTTTGGCAATAACAATGTGCATGCATTATTAACATAATAAGAATTCGAATTAAATCATTTCCTTAAAAATTGGTGGTCGGTTTTAGTAAGATAAAAAATACACATTTAAATTATTGTCGGCATATATTCTATTTATGGAATGATCATTCCACGTTTGGATTAGAAAAGATAAATTATTGATTATAATTATTGATTACGTCAATTACTAATGTCCATATAATAATTACCTATTACAAATATACATATTACTGAACGCATTATGATTGTTACTGAATTTATAGTTATTTTACATCTGTAATATTACATTGTACAGAGATCAGTAATTCATTCATGTTACTCAAGTAATTGATGAATCCACGATTCATCGCCTTTATTCTTTTATTTTAGCATTATTTCCTTAGTCAAATACCTGTAAATAACCACTAATTTCATAAAATTATCATTTTGCATACATTTGTTAATTATTCATTTTTAACACTTTTTGTAAATAAATAAAAGAATAAAGGAGAAAAGAAAAAGAAAAGGAGGTATTTATGCAATAAATACAGACTGACCCAAACCCCGAGAGAAGGTCAAGACTTGACCTGATCGACCAGGAATAAAGTAGGGGGAGATAAGGTTGTCTGTCAGAAAATCTAAAAAATAACTTGTACATATTTTTCATGTATATTTGTATAAAACTTACATTATTTTATTTGTGTATAATTTGACCTCAAATCACTTATTTTTGTAAATAAAAGTTGTGAATAAAATTGTGTTGTAAATAATAAAAATATTTGTAAAATAAAAAAAATGTATATAATGTAAATAATTACACCCAGAGAAAGTCGTAATGCAATAATTGAAACATCAATTCCGACTCCATACAAGCTCAAATCGAACCAAACTCACTTCCATAATACTATAAATTAAATTATCTTTCAAATGGCTGTGGTTTCACATTTTTTGGAGTTACGGTTAAAAAGTCGGTTTTCTGGGGTGTATTGTGCAGTTTACCCATGTATTTGTGTATATAATTATTAATATTTATTTTTACTTAATGTATATTTTATAAATATTGTTTTCAATAAAAATAAAAATTAAAAAAAATTAAAATAAAAAAATCTTGTATACAAATTGTTTCCTTATTTGCACCTATGTACATTATATCATATGTATATAATACATGTATGCCACTAACTTCCATTTATAAAATCCACCAAAAAAATTAATTTCCTAACATTAATTAATTCATTTTATTTAATTTCGAATTTTGTATTTAATCATTTGATTTTATTTGATTTATGTGACTTAATAACCTACCATATATACATGATTTGATTTCGTACCTTTAATGGCCACCATTAAGGTGGCCAATTAATTTTCAATTAATTTATTAATTTATTTAATTAATTTATTTCGAATTTCGTAATTAATTATTTATTTAATTTATTAATTTAATTATTTTATTAATTTTTCCAATAAACACATTCCTTTTTTGTAAACATTTTCCTTTTTTGTTTTTTTGCCTCTTTTTAATGGGCTCCTCCTCCCTCATTCAAACTTGATCAATCTTTGGCGGAGAGGAGCCCAGTTTCCGAGAGGTTTCTTGTTGAAGAGGGTCCTAGCCTCCGATCCCGTCGGTGAAAGCGGCGTGAGCTTCGTCGAGGCCATCACGGCTTGTCCGATCCCCGAGGTAAGATCCACTTTTACTTGTTTTTCCTAGGTAATCGTAGAGTTAGATCTTAGCGTAGGAGTAGGAAGTAATTTTTATATTAAAAATCCCAAGAATTCATCACTTTAATCCACATCCGACACCGACTTTTCGCCTCATTTTCGTGTCCCGCCATTTCTTTTTCTACCTCACGCAACCACACACACCTCCGACCACGCACGGTGGTCGGAGTCTAGGATCTATCTTCCATTTCACGCAGGATCCTCCCATTCACCGTTTTCATTTTTGTATATAAATAAAAAATAAAAATATTTTTCCTTATTTATCTCACATCCGTTTTTGCAAGGGAAATAGAAAAAAAATAATTTTTTTAGTTGTCGTTTCTATCTAACGATTGTTTTGCAGGGATAAAAAAATAAAAAAAAAATATTTTTTGTTTTTAATATGTTGTTTTGCAGGAAAATATAAAAAAAAACAATAAAATTTTTTATTAATGTTTACATATTTCTGATAAAAAAATAAAAAAAACATTTGTTTTACTAACATATGCTGCAGGTAACAAAACATATATCAAAAAAATCATAAAAAAAATCACTTTCCCTCTTTTTATTTCTCTTTACATTTCTTTAAAAAAACATAAAACAAAAAAAAATTAAAAAAAAAAAGAAAATAAAAAAAAACAACACAGCAGCAGGGGGCGCGGCCTGCAGCACCCCCGCTGCCCCATCGCCTCAACCTCGCGGCAGCGCCGCCCCCCGCCCCCGCCAACCAGCGGGCGGCGCCGCCCCCTCCTTCAACCTCCACGGCGGCTGTGGCGCGGCCACCTCCAGCCATCTCATCCCCGCGGCCACCCAGCGCCGAGCCTCCAGCGGCGTCCTTCCCCAGCGGGCCCCCCTTCTCTGTCCCCACACGCGGGCGGCGAACCGACAGCCCGCCAGCGCCAAACGCCGACCTCCTGCTCCACGGCTGCCCCGCGCCCCTCCGACTCCTTCGCGCGCGCGGCGCCGCGTGCGGAGCCCCACCTCCAGCCGCACGAGGGCGGTGTGTCACCCCAGTGCGCCGCCGATCTGCTCCAAACAAGCCGACCCTCCAGGCCTTGATCCACGTGCCGCCTCGCAGTCCTCCAGCCCGCGTGACCCCGCGCGAGGGCGGCGCACCACCGCCATTCCAAACACGCGGCGCCCTCGCCCGATCTCCCCGCGAGGCGGCGTGCGACCCCGCGACCTCGCACGCCCCCTTGTCCAGCGGCGGCGGCTGCTCAAACTCCTGTGTCCCTTTTGCTTGTGACGAACAGGAAGGAACCCTAGTGGAGGGTTTTGATTAAAAAAGGGAAAAATTACAAGCAAGCTCCAGGAAGTTTTTAAATTTGCGAAAAGACCCCTGCTTCAGAAGGTCATGTGCTGGGCATATGTTTATTGGGTAACTTGCACGATTTCCCCTTGCATTTTATCTCTGTTGTTTATTTTTGATGCCAAATTTATAAATAACTGCATTTCAGTCCCTGTGCTTCAGACAATTTGAACTTTGCATGTTTGCTTGATGGAATAAATGTTTTTATGTTTAAAAAAAATTCTCAAAAAAATTGTACATGTTCCTGCTATAGTTCTTGTCATTGTATAAAGTTTTCATTGCTTTTTATTGACTTTTAATATATTTAAAAAATAAAAAAACAGTGGTATTTTGTCTGCCCATAATTGCGAAATCCATAAAAAAATCGAAAAATAGTCTAAAAATTCCACAAAAATTCCTGTAGCTGTGTATTGATCTCTTTTATTTTCTGACCATTGCTTGTGCATTTTTCATTTACAAAACTAAAAAAATTGCAAAATACAAAAAAAATGTGGGTTCTTTGGTTTTGTCACTTTTCTTCATTGTGCTTATTCGAAAAATAAAAAAAAATATAAAATTCAAAAACCACTAAAAAATCATTTTCTGAAATTTGACTACGTAGTCTTTAAATCGTGCTCCTTGTGTTCGACCCTGGTCGCTATACCAGGTAAAAAGAATAGCGAAAGACCGCTTACATTCATTTTCTTGATTTTTATATTTTCTGAGTGGTTTTAAATATTTTTCCGTTGACCGAATCGTGCGGTTGAGAACAACGACACATTTTTGACATTATTTTTACACATCTTAACCGTACGAATTTCGCTCATCAGTAATACATATTCAGTTCTCAAGTAACTATTGTTGTGGGATCAATAATTAAGTATGTGAATTACTAATGTCCATACAATAAGTACTGATTACAAATGTTCATTTTACTGAAGTCATTTTGATTGTTACTAATGTTATAGTTACTTAATACTTTGAGTCTTACTGAAGCACCTCTTATTTACTTATATAACATTTTTAATTACTTATAATATAACGAGTGTTACTGATAGCAATACATAAGTTACTGGTTACGTGATTTTTTATACTTATTCCAACTTACTTATTCCATTACCTTCTTTTACCTACAATTTATTATATGTTACTGATGCTTCTATATATCTTACTTGTTTTATTCTTTGTTTTGAATTACTATCGAATCACACCTTCTTTACTTATGTAGCATATTTAATTACTTGTAATACGTCAAGTGTTACCGAAAGTCACACATAAATTACTTAATTATAGTTATATGGTGAACATCCAAATGTCAACTGTCTTCTAGTTCATTTAGATGATGTTGTTTTACTCTCGCTCCTCGGCATAACAACAGCTTCTTCAAGACACCAAATTGTGCATTGTTCTGCAAGAAACACTAAGTTAATTTATATCCGTGAATAGTAAGAATTGTATAAAGAAAAGTAATTCAGCAATATACTCACTTCAGTAAGAATCATTGAATGACAAGTAACTTGTAATGAATTGTTAGTAACATTTATTATATGACAAGTAACTTGTAATGATTGTTAGTAACTCGGCAATATACTCGCTTCAGTAAGAATCATTCAATGACAAGTAACTTGTAATGAAATGTTAGTAACGTTTGATTATTGACAAGTAACTTGTAATGAATTGTTAGTAACTCAGCATTATAGTCAGTATATCTTCAAAGTAACACATTAAAAGTAACAATTTTGTTAGTAGTAGTAACATAAAATATCTTATAAGTAAAATAAGTAGATATATCAGTAACTCAGTATATATTCCAAGGAAAACATTAAAAGTAACAATTGTGTTATCATTAGTAACATGAAATATCTTATAAGTAAATTACTTAAATACATCAGTAACTCGGTATATTTTCAAAGTAACACATTAAAAGTAATAAGTGTGTTAACATTAGTAACATAAATATATCTTGTAAGTAAATTACTTAAATACATCAGTAACTTTTTATTGTATGAAATCAAAATAGCTTCGAAAAGATTCAATGGACTTCAAATCGTGTATCAAATTCAATCAGATTCAAATCAGTCATAAAAATGCGATTCAAATCGTGTATCAAATTCAAATCAGATTCAATGGACTACAAATCGTGTATCAAATTCAATCAGATTCAAATCAGATTCAATGGACTACAAATCGTGTATCAACTCATGATCCAGAAACATAAAAAAAAATCAAAATCTGGTCTATAATCAGTCAGATTCAAATCAAAATATCCAAAAAAAATTCTTTCTACATATTATAAGATTCAAATCAAAATGCGAAAAATAAAAATCTAATCGAAATACAATACCTTGCATTAGATAAAAAACGATCGCCTCTCTTTACATGATTCATCGCCTCACTTTGCAAATCGCTAGATCGAAAAATGCGAGATCAACCGCCTCTTGTTCATCTATCAACACACGTTTCCATAAAGGTATACTGATTTAAGAATTGCTTAATATTTCTAATTAGCTTCTCTTTCCATTTTGGTTATGGTTCCTATTTTTTAGGGATTGAGAGATACAAATCTGACGGTTGGAATTAGAGGCTCATCTCGTACCAAATGGGCACTGTGCTCTCTGGATAAATTCCCTATATATATATATATATATATATATATATATATGAGGATGGGGAGCTTGCACCAAGGTGCATGTAACTTTACATGCACCGACACTTATATCTTCCACGTTTTTTTACTTTTTTGAAAAATACCACCATGCATATTCATCCATATATCCCTCCAATATGTCATTCGAATTTCGTCAGAAACAAAGACTCCTATGACCTCCATCCAGAACAGGTAATTTTAACGATCTTAGAATTGATGTAATCAACTTGTTCTAGATGGAGGTCATATGAGTCTCTATTTCTGACGAAATTCGAATGACATATTGGAGGGATATATGGATGAATATACATAGTGGTATTTTTCAAAAAAGTAAGAAAACGTGGAAGATATAAGTGCCAGTGCATGGAAAGTTGCATGCACCTTGGTGCAAGCTCCCCGTCCTATATATATATATATATATATATATATATATATAGAGAGAGAGAGAGAGAGAGAGAGAGAGAGAGGAAAGGGAGCCTATTTTGTGAAGTAAGTAACTTACCTACTTCATATTTCATTTTTTGCAAATTTTTTATTTTTTTTGAAAATACCACCGTGGATTTTCATAATTATATCCCTCTAATATGTCATTCAAAGTTCATCAGAAACAGAGACTCCTACGGCCTCCATCCAGACAGTCATTTTTTAACGGTCACAGATTTGTTGTATTTTACATGTTCTGGATGGAGGCCGTAGGAGTCTCTGTTTCTAACAAAATTTGAATGACATATTAGAGGGATATAGTTATGAAAATCCACAGTGATATTTTTCAAAAAAAAATTAAAAAATTTACAAAAATGGAATGTGAAGTAGATAAGGTTATCTACTTCACAAAGTAGGCTCCCTTTCCTCATACATATATATATATACATATATATATAGGGTAAAATGGCGCTGCCCCCTGGGAGTAGCCAACTTGGCTACTCCCACCCCTATTTTTCCCTCATTTTTTTATTTCTTTAGAAAATAAAAATTTGTATATTCATCACTATATTCCTCTAACATTCTATTAAAATTCGTCAGAAACAGAGACTCCTAGGCCCTCCATCCAGACGTCATTTTTTTAGCGGTCGCAGGATTTTTTAAATCGACCCTGTTTGGATGGAGGCCATAGGAGTCTCTGTTTCTGACGAAATTTTAATAGAATGTTAGAGGGATATAATGATGAATTCACAAATTTTTATTTTCCAAAGAAATTAAAAAATAAGAAAAAAATAGGAGTGGGAGTAGCCAAGTTGGCTACTCCCAAGGAGCAGCCCCATTTAACCCATATATATATATATATATATATATATATATATATATATGGGGCTGCCCCCAAGGAGTAGCCAACTTGGCTACTCCCACCCCTATTTTTCTCTCATTTTTTTTTATTTTTTTGGAAAATAAAAATTTGTATATTCGTCCTTATATCCCTCCTACATTGTATTAAAATTTCATCAGAAACATAGACTCCTAAGCCCTCCATCCAGACGTCATCTTTTTAATGGTCGCAGGATTTTTTAAATCAACCATGTTTGGATGGAGGCCGTAGGAGTCTCTATTTCTGACGAAATTTTAATAGAATGTGAGAGGGATATAATGATGAATATACAAATTTTTATTTTCCAAAAAAATAAAAAAATGAGGGGAAAATAGAGATGGGAGTAGCCAAGTTGGCTACTCCCTGGGGGCAGCCCCATTTACCTCTCTCTCTCTCTCTCTCTCTCTCTATATATATATATATATATATATATATATATATATGGGAAAAGGGAGCCTACTGAAAAGCGAGAAAACGAGAGCCGCTAAATAGCGGTCTGACAAGTCAGACTCACTGTCGCTGATGCGACTGCTCAAACTTCCTCGGTCTTCAACAATTAACCCACACAATCAATCAGAGAATGAACAGCAAGGATTAAAATTTATTATACCCTACTAAAGATGTACAATGGCAAGCAAGTAGGGGTCGAACTCAAGAAGCAAAGGTGTAGAGCATAGATAAAAAAATCCAATCCTGGGTCTAACAAGCAACTCAGTCAATCTAGAATTTTTGTGGGTTTTTAATTTTATATATTTTTTTATTTAATTTTTAATTTTGTATTTTTGTATTTTGATTTTTAGTTTTCTGATTTTATATTTTCTTTTTATATTTTATATTTTTATATATTTTTTTAATATTGGAATATAAAAGCAATAAAAGGGAGAAAGAGCTATTTATAAAAATAGATAAAAATGTTCAAAAATAAGCAAATAAAGTCTTTTTGGTCTTTTTATACTTTTTTACTGTTTTTGTGATTTTGGGGTAATTTTTGGAATGTTTTTGGTATTTTTAATTAGTAAAATAAAGCAAACAGTGACTTCAATGCAAGGCTGAAACTTAAAATGGAGAAATAAAATAGCAATCAGTAACAAAAATTCCCCAAATTAATTTTCACTTAAAGAGAATAAAACAAAGAAAATTCAGGCAAAGAAAACACTATTTTTGGATTTTTTATGAATTTTATAAATTTTTATGAAGGTTTTTAGAGTTTTGCAATTTTTAGGGGTTTAGTTTTGTATTTTTTTAATGATTTTTGGCTAGGAGTTAAAATAAACTAAAAGACACAAAATATAATTTTTGGGGATTTTTTCTGGGGGGTTTTTATATTTTTTTGGGGTTTTATAAGCTAGACAGTGCTGAAAACGTAAGTTTTTGATTTTTAACAAATGTAAAAATAAAGTAAAATCAAAAACTAAAATGATAGCGTTAAAGTACACATGTCCAGGAGCTTAACCCTATTTTCGTGGAATTTTTGGACTTAAAAAGATAGGTTAAATAAATGCAACAAACATCCAATCAATACACAGGCCTGGCAGGGGTATACATGTAATTATAAAAATATCCAGGGGCTCAGATGCAATTTCCACCAAAAAGTCACGCACAGCTCACGTGAAACACCAGTCACAGGGGCATAGTTGCAATTAAAGAAAACCGGCTGGGCATGCATGCAAAATTTCCAACAACATATTATATATCCTACGCACAGGGACGAAATCGCAAATACACAAAA
Organism: Ottelia alismoides; assembly: GCA_037367405.1. Lineage (NCBI taxonomy): Eukaryota > Viridiplantae > Streptophyta > Magnoliopsida > Alismatales > Hydrocharitaceae > Ottelia > Ottelia alismoides. The sequence goes on from JAZKJV010005766.1 coordinate 182,002, forward strand.
GTTCGGGGCCTAACTTGCAAAATACCCAAAAGTCACGCGCCACCGTCACGTGAGGTGATGTGGCTTGGACTGAAGTGCAAATATGGAAAAAGTGAGGGTCTGCGTGCAAATATTACAAAACCTTTTAAACTACAACTAAAAGTTACTGGACTAAAGAGTAAATACAAAAAAGCATGGGTTAAAAATGCAAAATACCCACGGGGCGCGATCCAGCGGTCGATGGCAACTCACTTGTCCACGTGGCGCGCATCTGACGGTGTGTACCCCTTCGTCGCGGACGGCTGAGATTAGATCTTCAAGGCTTGATCGGACGGCTGGGAGGCGCAGGTGATCAGACGGCTGATGATGCGTCTAGAACAGGCCCTCGATCCAACGGCAGGGAGGGGTTCACGAAGAACTCCGCCCCGGCGAACTTCGGCTGGCAAATACGACCGACACACGGCCTCTCCGACCCCAGGATCAAGGGCAAAACGATCCTGGGGAACGTCCGCGTCTGAAGGAAGTCTCAGGCGAGCCTGAGATGGCTTGAAGCGGCCGGACGGCGGAGGTGGCCTGGGTAGCTGCTCCTGGGGTCTTCAAGGGTCGATGGAGCCTTCTCCTTGGCTCGGACCTGCATGGTTAGTTACACAAAATCTAGGCGAAGCTGCCGGTGTCTTCTGATGGCGCGAAGGAGGCGAAAGGTGGTTCGAACGATGAACTCCGGCGAGCGGCGGAGAGGGGAGCTCTGATGACTCGATCTGGGCGAGATCGAGGTGGATGGAGGGGTGGAGCGGAGCGACGGAGCGACGAGGAAGAAGATGGAGGTGGTCGGAGCGGCTGTGAAGGATGTAGGTGGCCGGAAAGTGGAGGCGGAGCTAAGCTCCGCCGTAGGCTTGGATCGAGGATTCACGGCGAATAACGCTAGAGAGATCTAAACTACGGCTATGCTAATCTATGCTAAGCTAGAGCTACAAGAAAAGGAAAAGAAAAAGGGGGTGAGACTCACCAGAGACGTCGGGATGGAGGTCGCGGCGGAGCTCCGGTGAAGGTTGGATCTACTTCGATTCGACGCCAGATGACCCAAACCCAGGCTCGATTCGATCCCTGCTGTCACCAGGAACACTATGGGCTAGGGGTTTTCGGGTGGATTTGGCGGAAGAAGGATCAAGTTCGAATCGAAGTTGGGGGTCTCCTTTTGAAGGGTTGACGGCGAGGCGTGGAAGACAAGGGCTCAGCGCCTCGGTCAGTGATCCACAGCCCAAGGAATCACTTGGGCGTGAATCACCATTGACCGAGGAAAAGATTCCAAGAAGGAACCATCACCAAATGGTGATCGAGGCACCCTCGAAAAAAGAGTGAAAACGGGGTCAAACCCGTTTCTGACAAGGGACAGACCTCGGTCAGGGAGTTGACCGAGGTCAACCAATGGAGCGCTCTGGTTGGTCCACGTGGACCAACCAGAAAATTCCTTGGCTAAAAACCCTTATAAAATGAACTAAAAATAGCAGATGAATTAATTAAATTTTGAGTATAAAATAAAAAATATTTGTAATTTTATGAAGTATTTTATGGTGATTTTTGTTTATTTTTATGAGCTATATTTTTACAAGTTTGTATTTATGCCCTTTATAATATATATATTTATATATTTAAGTATTCTATTTTTATTTAGGTATTTTTAATATTATTATTCTTATTTATGATTTTATAAAATTATAAAATATTTTTATCTACACAAATATAGTTTTATTTTATTTTTATGCAATGTTTTGTGTCTGAAATAAAATATAAATGTATAATGTATAGGTGTGTGTATAAGTAATGTATCTATGTACTCTATTATACAAGTATTTTTATTTTGTATTTTATTTAGGCTTTTATTCTAATTTTAATGCACATAATTATTATAAGTAATATTTACAACATTATAAAAAATATAAAATTATAAAAATAATAAATAAATAATAAATTGAATATTTTAATATGTACAAGTATACAAGAGGGGTCCAAAACTCAACTTGCAAACCGTAGCTCCGCCAAATGCGAAACCACCACCATTAAATAGCTTATTTCTTCTATATACAATTAAAGGTGAGTACGCTGCATTTGGAGTTTTTATTTGTGAGATACAGCTCTGGGAAGTTGGCATTCTGGATTTTTATTCAGATCATAACTTTTTATCTGTACATTATTTTTCTGTGAAATCAATTTTGTATTTTTCTTTATAAAATTATCTACAACTTTCATGTACAAAGTTTCTTTATTTGATGCACAAAAAGTGGAACCAAAAATAGGTCCCAAAATGAATAAAGAATGAATAAAAAACTATAGGTATTTTATCTGTGTTTTTGACCTTATCTCCCCCTACTTTATTCCTTGTCGACCTATTCATCGAGATGCCTAGGTCTCGGGGTTTCGGGTCATAAAATATTTACAATATTTTATTCTTTTTCTTTTCTTTTCTTTATTCTATAATTTTGGCTTTAAAAACCGCAATTTATACAATATTTACACACATATGCATGAATGCTAAAATGCATTAATTAGGCCTATTTACACGCATTTCCTAGGGTTTTTAAGGCCAAAATGATAGAATAAAGATGATGAAACGTGGATTCATCATCCCCCTATACTTGCCTTTGCTAGTCCCTAGCAAACACTTATGCAATAAGTGCAGAAAAAAGAAAAATAAAGAAAAGAAAAAGAAGAAAGGTGGACTAAATTTAATTGTCAAACTTGTCTTCACAAAATCAAAGTTTGGAGCTTAAGTCGGACCTTTGGAATTTTAATGCGGGTGGAACCTTAATGAGAACCAAATTTGAAATACAACATCCCCCGAGAATCCCAAAACTCTGTCCAAGTCTCCTCAATAGCCAGGTCAGAAATACTTCAACTCATACGCAAACTCTTACGACTATGAATCTGACTCGTACAGTGTAAGTGATGGTGGCTCTCCTCAACTAGAATGACAAAGAAACTGACTTCTTCAGTACAACAACCCAATGATTCCCCAATCCAGCAACTCCATCCTCGAGGAGCGGGGTATTCCCTTCTAAGTTCAAGTGGCAACCAGCTCAAGAGGAGGGGGTGAAGAGAAGAATGGACGGTAGCCAGTGTAGCTACCTATCCTGGGATGCAAGACCAGTGTAGTCAAGTCATCCAGCTGCAGGCTCACATAATATGACTTTGGAACTCAAGCTTGCTTATTGACTTTACAACATATGTACATACTTTGCAGGCTTTTTATTTTTGTACATGCCTGAACTTCTCTTTTTTTTGAAATACTATTCACAGCAGCATTTACATAAGGAGTTTTTCCTCTTGAGCCAGTAGACTATCCCTCTTTTGAAGCTTTATCGCAACCCACAGCCTCCTGTCTTTAGACTTCCTAATCACTGGACGGGTTGGGGTGCACTTCCCTCCTTAGAGGAGGACAAATGTTTCCACTTGTGTGTGTCTCATACCGGCAAATCCAATCCCCTCACCACTCTAACTGAGTTGAGCCATGTGAAAGGTGCAGGTGTCCAAGTTAGGTCATTATCAACAAGAATCATGCGTGTGCTCCGAAATACTCTACTTAGGCAGTCAAGAATCCATTGAACCAAGTCCCGTGATCCTCAAAGAATTAAGTCAACTAGACCTGAAGTACCTCAAACCCAGTTCCTATAAGGTTCCTGTTATTAGGTAGATTTTAAGGTCCAATCAAGCTCCAATCTTCAGATTTTACTTAGACTTGTTCAACTATCAAACTCAATCCGAAAAATGCTCATGCTATGCAATGTGATGCAGAAAATATTTTTGTGATGCAATTTTCAAGAATTTTGAACTTTTTATGGATTTTTGAAAATATGATGATGATGATGCAAATGCATTTTTTTGGTCTTTTTCAAAAAGATTTTTCAAATGTTTTTGGATTTTAATTTTGCAAATGTTTTTGGGATTTTTGAAAAGAAAAAGTTTTGGCTGAAAACTAGGTTAAATATATGTACACGGGAGCGCTTCTTTATAAATACAAGAAGTGAATTTTAGAATTTACAAGGGTAAGTGGTCAATTTTATACATATATACATAAGATGGATTTTTGTGTGATGTGTATATTCCTCAAACAGATTTGAAAACAATTTACACACAATTTTCGAAAACTATAGTCCAAAATAGTTTTTACAAACATTTTACACACATTTGAAAATCATTTTGCAAAGGCTTTCAAAACAGTATATACAAGTTTTTCAAAACATTTTTGCAACCATTTTTCAAACCATTTGCAAATCATTTTTCAAACATTTTATTTCACACAAAGAAAAGAAATTTTTACAAACCACACATTTTTACACAGGTTGAAAACATGAAACAAAATATTTTCAAAATAGTTTTCAATAGATGTTCACAAAGATTTTCAAACTATTTTTCAAACATTTTGCAAAAAAATATTTTCACCTGATTTATTAATCAGTAAATACAAAAAGAATTTGAGGAATATCCACATCTTTTTATTAAAGATTTTTAATGAATTTTAAAGAATTTTTAGCCATATTATTAAGAAAATACGAAAGTACGAGTTATGGCTAAAGTATATACGTATTATATACGACCCCCCTATACTTAGCTAGAGCTATGTCCTCATAGATCGGAGAGAAAAGAGAAGACATAACTCGTACTAAGTATAGGAAAATCTAAAGAATAAATAAATAAAGGAATGGATGAACAAACGAATGAGAAATTGACCGTCCCCCCTATACTTAGGATCAAATAATCCTAAGTATAGCAGACTGTACACAACGTAGGGAGGGTCAAGGGTGGGAATGAACAGATCGTACTCAGATTGTCTCCCCCTATACTTAGGGTAAAATATCCCTAAGTATAGACAAGAAAAGGAGACAATGGAGAGGGTCGACAAGAATAGAAGAAACTCAGGGTGCACACCCCCCTATACTTAGGACAAAGTGCGTCCTAAGTATAGAAAACTGTCTACAAGGGGTGGCACCTTTTTGTTAGATACAGAAGATATAAAAAGAAAAGAAGAAAAGAAGAAAAGAAGAAAGAAATGAGATTGGATATGAACAACTCGGGATGCACATCCCCCCTATACTTAGGATGAGGTACATCCAAAGTGTAGCCGTGATGAAGGGGATGGCATCAATTCGGTAGAACAAGATGAAAGAACTTGAAAAGAAGAAAAGAAGAAAAGGAAAATTATTCAAAGATATTTTGATGTGCTTCGCCTTCCTCTGGTTGTCCCGGGCTGTTCAGCTCATTCTCATATATTACTTGAATGGAGTCAATGACAGCCATGAATGTGTCATGTTCAAGGTATGGCTTCAGAAGCTGTCCATTGACTACAAAAGGTTGTGCGTCAGATGACAGATTAGATATCAAGACGCTTCCGTTGTCACGCACCTGCCTAACCAAAAACGGCCCAGTCCATTTGCTCTTCAATTTGCCTGGAAAGATCTTTAATTTCGCATCGAACAACCATACCTTCTGACCTGGATCAAAGGACTTGTGGCGGATGTGCTTGTCATGCCATGTTTTGACCTTTTCCTTGTACATCAGGCTGTTGTCATATGCATAATCTCTGAATTCCAGTAATCTGTTCAGATCCAGTTTCATGTTCTGTCCTGCTTGCTTGGAGTCCAAATTACAGATGTTAATAGCCCATAAAGATTTGTGAATAAGTTCCACAGGCAAGTGGCATGGCTTGCCATACACCAGGCGGTAGGGAGACATTCCCAAGGGTGACTTGTACGCTGTTCTGTAAGCCCAAAGAACGGAATCAAGCAGCTGAGACCAGTTCTTGCGATCCGGACGCACAAGTTTCTGTAGAATTGTCTTGATCTCCCTGTTTGAACATTCAGCTAAGCCATTGGACTGCGGGTGATAGGGTGAAGCAACACGATGCTCGATGCAGAATTCTTGGGTCAGCTTCTTCACCTCTCTGTTTATGAAATGACTGCCCTCGTCAGATATGAGGATCTTGGGAATCCCGAACCGTGCTATGATGTGATCTCGTAAGAATCGACAGACAGTCCGACTGTCAGCGGCTCGGGCGGGGATAGCCTCCACCCATCGACTGACATAATCGACAGCAAGCAGAATATACTCATAACCCTGACGGTTAGGAAACGGGCCCATAAAGTCGATGCCCCATGCGTCAAAGACATCTGAGATCTGAATGTACTTCAGAGGCATCGTATCTCTCATTCCTATGGTTCCACCCATCTTCTGACAGTCAGTGCAACCTTTGACGTATTCATCTGCATCTTTGAACAATGAAGGCCACCAGAGGCCACTTTGAAGAACTTTTGCTGCCGTCCGTTTTCCTGAATGATGTCCTCCAGAATCTTGATCATGACATAAAGCGAGGACACTTGGAACCTCCTCCTGAGGAATACACCTTCTCCAGATGCAATCTGCTCCCTCACGAAACAGATACGGGTCTTCCCAGTGGTAGAAATGGATTTTAGACAAAAATCTGTCTATTTTCAACTTAGGCCAGTCCTGTGGGATTTTCTTGGCAACTAGATAATTCACAATGTCCGCATACCAAGGAAGTGAGGCGACAGACAGAATCGATTCATCTGGAAAGGTCTCTGTGATAGGCTGCAAGTTCAGCTCAGGAGACTCCGGTTCAGGAAGTCTTGACAGATGATCGGCCACTACATTCTTTACCCCAGGTTTATCTCTGATCTCCATGTCAAACTCCTGGAGGAGAAGGATCCACCGGATGAGACGTGGTTTGGCATCCTTCTTCTGCTGTAAATACCGAATGGCCGAGTGATCAGTGTAAATGATAACTTTGGACCCAAGAAGGTAAGATCTGAACTTTTCGAAAGCAAAGACTACTGCTGGCAGCTCCTTTTCAGTGACAGTGTAGTTTCTCTGGGCTTCATCGAGCGTTCGGCTAGCGTAGTGAATTGCAAACGGTACATTGTCTTTTCTCTGTCCCAGTACAGCTCCGATGGCATAATCCGACGCATCGGTCATAATCTCGAAAGGTTGAGTCCAAATCGGTGGCTGTAGGACAGGGGCCTGCATGATGAGCTCTTTCAACTGATTAAAGGCAAGGAGCACACGATCGTCTACAATGAACTCATTGTCCTTGCCGAGCAACTCAGTCAGCGGTCTAGCCAGTTTGCTGAAATCTTTAATAAATCGTCGGTAAAAACCGACATGGCCCAAGAATGACCGGACCTGCTTGATGTTTGTAGGTGGCTCCAGCTTAGAAATTACATCCACCTTGGCTGGGTCAACCTCCATGCCACGTTTAGAAACAACGTGACCCAGCACGATTCCTTCGGTCACCATGAAATTGCTCTTCTCCCAGGAGAGCACAAGATTCACTTCGCAGCACCTCCGTAAGACTCTGTCTAGATAATCCAGACATTGATCAAACGAGTCCCCATAGACCGAAAAATCGTCCATAAAGACCTCGAGAAAGCTACCCACCATATCGGCAAAAACTGCAAGCATACACCTCTGAAATGTGGCTGGGGCATTGCAAAGCCCGAACGGCATTCGTCTGAAGGCATATGTGCCAAAAGGACAGGTGAACGTGGTCTTCTCTTGATCTTCAGGAGCAATAGCAACTTGATTATATCCAGAGTATCCGTCCAAGAAACAGAAATATTCCTTCGCGGCCAATCTCTCCAAGATCTGGTCGATGAAGGGTAACGGAAAATGATCCTTCTTGGTGGCGAGATTGAGTCTTCTGTAGTCTACGCACACTCGCCAAGAAGTCGGTACTCTGGTTGCGATCTCCTCTCCTTTGTCATTTTTCACAATGGTGATCCCTGATTTCTTGGGCACAACATGCAGAGGGCTCACCCATTTGCTGTCGGAGATGGGATAAATGAATCCCGCATCACACCATTTCTGGATTTCTTTCATAACCACCTCTCGCAGATTCGGGTTTAATCTTCTTTGCCGTTCTCGAGAGGGTCTGCAATCGTCTTCCAGAAAGATGCGGTGCGAACAGAGTGACGGATTGATCCCATGGAGATCGGAGGTTCGCCAGCCTATCGCCTTGCGGTTACGTTCAAGAACCTCCATCATACGAGATTCTTGATCTTCGGTCAGGTGTGCATTGATGATGACCGGGTACATGTTCGGTTCTCCTGCAAGGAAGGCATACTTCATATTGGAGGGTAAGGGTTTCAGCTCTGGCGGTGTCTGAGCTGCTTCAGTGGTGACCTCAGCTATTAATACAGGTGGTGATTCTTTCAACTGTGCAATGTCCACCATACTCTGCTCTGTCTCTTCCCTCAGATCCTGACAAAATTCTTCAATGATTACATCTTCATCCGAAAATGCTTCTGGATTCGGCTCCTGGTTTTGAAGGTATAACGTCCCCACGGTAGTATCTTGTAGTGCATCAGCAAGGTCCTCATCTTGATCGATACACGGAAATTCGACTGCGGTCTCCACTTCCTCCTCTGGACAGAGGAGTCCGTGGATCTCATTATCATCCAGGAAGAGGTTGGTGTCTTGAATCTCGGCTAGAAAATCGCAGTCGTCATCATTCTCAATCACCCTTGCACACGATACAGATGTTGGTTCAACGGGCGTTCCCTCAGACAGGGTCTCTACTCGGATAATTTCATTGCCAGCTCCAAAAGTGATTTCTCCTATCCCATAATTCACTACTGCGTTTGACGTCCGCAGAAATGGCCTTCCGAGTATGATCGGGGTAAGGAGCAACGGAGCGGGGACGTCCATATCTAAGACCACAAAATCGGCTGGGAATGACTTTCCCTGAACCGTGACGATCACGTCCTCCAACAGGCCCCTAGGCCGCTTGACTGACTTGTCTGCAAACTGCAGAATCATCTTTGTAGGTTTGAGCGGTCCCAGCTTGAACTCCGTGAGTAGTGAGGCTGGCATCAGATTGACAGATGACCCGCTGTCAAGAAGTGTTCGCTCGAACTCTTGATCGAACATCTGGCAACGAACAAGGGGTGCTCCCATATCTGGCTTCTTGTCCGGGAGGTTGCTGATGGCGTTGACGGTGGCCATAGTGAGGATATGTTTTTCGGATTTACCACCTTTGCTTCGGGAATTGTGGGGTGTCGGCCTGCGCTTAGTTGTACATGCCTCCTTCAATCCTTTCTTGACCGCTGGCATGTACTCAAGAGCCTTCATCAAGGGCATGTTCAACACTAAATTCTGAATGATTTCTATAATAGCAGGATCAGACAAAGCACTTTTTAAAATTTTCATTTTTTTGTGTTTTTTCATTGCTTCGGGAAAAGGAATATTTACAAACTCTCCTCCAATATCATTCAAAATAGTGTCCGTGTTGTTGTTTACAGGTAGATGACAAAAAGGAATGGATTCATCTACAATTTGTGGACCAAAAATGACAGGCTCGGCTTCAGGTGCTGGCGTTGGACTCGCTGCAGGTGCTGTGCTCCTCCTATCAGGAACTGGCGGTGATGCGGATGCAGGCGTCTCCAGTGCTGGCTGGTCCCCACCGAGGTTGCTGCTATCTTTTTGTGTTTTTCTGTTTTCTTCATTTTTTTGTGGTTTTCTGGATGTTGGTGCTGCTCCCAAAATACCGGCTGGCCCTGGTGTTGGCTGGGCTGACGATTCCCCGTCAGATGCAATGTGCTTTCCCTTCGCCGCCGCCGATGGCTGGAGTGTCCTACCGCTCCTGAGAGTAACAGCGTTAGATAAAAAACAATTAAGTTCACCTGATTCGGGTTGGATACTGCCGGCTACCTGCTCCTTGCGTCGGAAATTGTTAGGATTGGCTTCGACCTGGGCTGGTATGACGGTTTTGGCTGCCGCCAGGTCGTCGATCTTCTGGTTCATCTCAGCCATGTTCTTCATCAACTGCTCCAAACAGGCCAGGGCCAGATTGACCGGCACGATCTCAGAAGATTCCCCTTGCTGGGGTCTAGACTGCTGATATGGCGGTTGAGATTGTGACTGGTATCCTGGTGCAAATTGTTGAGGAGGGGGATTGGAGGAGTACTGCGACTGGTGTTGGTTGTATTGTGCAGTCGGTTGCTGGTGATACCCTTGTCCACGATATCCGGACTGCTGAGGCCCATGTTGGTAATTCTGCCTCCACGTGTTTCCATGTGAGGGAGGTTGGTACTGGTATGCCTGCTGGAAGGGTCTCCCACCCTGGTGTTGCTGCTGGAAGGGCTTGTTGCCCATGATCTGACCCTGAGAGTGTCCCTGAGGACGGGTCAGCTGCGCTTCGTTGTTCCAGACTCCATTGATCTCCTGGATCAGCGGCGGGGATGGAGAGAACTGCTCGGAGTATGCGGGCTGGTGCTCTGGTTGGTATACAACCATCTGCGTCTGAGGCTGCGGTGGCTGCTCCGGAACCTGCACGTAGTACACGTGCTGGACAGGCTGGGGCTGCGGTGGAGTCGGCTGAGGGTTTTGCTGCACTGTAGGCTCCTTCTTCTCAGCTTTCGGCTCGGCAGAGGTAGACACAGCGTTGCACATGTTTGCATTCAATGCCCGGACGAGCTGCTCCAGCTGCTGGGGAGATCTGGTCGAGCTTCTCCAGACCTTGGGTCCTCTTCTCTATAACTGCCAGTTTTTCGAGGTCCTGCGACCTCTTCTCGATGATGTCCACTTTGGACAAGTGACTCCCGATGATACTTAGGTTGGAGCTTTCATCTTTGTCTTCAGTGTGAGAAGCCATGTTAACTGGCTTGCTGATGGCGGTCGGTGGCTTCATGTAGATCCGGGATGAGGATTGGGCTGCTTCTCCCTCAGCCATTTCTTCAAAGACATTCCATACGACCTCCTCGTCCTTGTTAAAATGTGAACCGCCGCAAGCTGCATCCACGAGCTTTTGGCTCTCAAATGATAGCCCCCCAAAGAAGTGTTGCACGAGACTGGTCTTGGGTATTTCATGGTGGGGGCACTTCTCCTGGAGATCCTTGAATCTCTCCCACGCTTCATGGATCGTCTCGTGGGGCTGCTGGCAGAAACTGGAGATCCGGGCACGCATATGGTTTAATCTTCCCAGAGGATAAAATTTATGGAGGAAAGCAGATTTCAATTCCTCCCAGGTGGTGACGACCTTCCCGAGATGGTCGACCCAGTAAAGGGCCTTGTCTTGAAGGCTGAAAGAGAATGCGGTCATCTTGATCACATCCAAGGGAACTCTGGGGTAGTGAGCAGTGGAGCAGATGCGGTTAAACTTCTTGAGAAAAATATATGGCTCTTCAGTGGTGTTCCCATGAAAGGTGGGAAGCAGCGACAGAAACTGCGGCTTCAGCTCGAAGTGGGCATGCATACGTGGAATCTGAATCCACTCCGTGATGCGCCCTGCTCCTGGGTTGTATGTCTGCTTGAGTGTGGGCTTGGGCTGCGGTGGATCTTCTTCTGCTGCTTCAAAGTCAGGTCCCACTGAGAACTCATCATTGACTTCCTCGAAATTGGGATCATCCTCCCGTCGGCCGTCTCTTGCATCGGCCCTCCTCCTCAGATCATTCAGCATGTCCTGAAAGGCATTCTGGGCTAAAGCCTGATTGGTCAACTGCTGCTGAATGGCTTGAATGGAAGCCAGCAATTGACTGTTGACCTCACCCTGCGTAGTATATTGTCCTTCTGCCGCATTGTCTTCAGGCTCTTGCTGGGGCTGTGGTCCTTTCCCTCTTCCTCCTGCCATCTCAGACTGTACTTGAATCTCTGACTCTTGATCGGGTTGAAGATCTGCATGACGGAGTAAACCCTGATCAGTATCTTCCTCAGCACCAACTGTTGAGATGAATCTGGGATTAAGGTCAATCCCAGAATGTTGTGAACGGTGACTGAAATCGACCTCCATCCACAAGGGGTTATTTCGGGGATAAGAGTAGTCCCGGTGTATTGGAAGGGGAAGAGCTAGTTCGGGTTGCGAATCCATCCCGAATAGCGGGTTAATTGGAGAAAGGCAAGTATTGAAAGAGGCGAGAATAGGGGAGTCCAAAGAGACATCCGCAAGATCCGAATTAACTCTTCGGAGATCACCCCTCTTTATTGGAGACGTCGATGGCACGGAATCGATGTGGGTGTCGGCAAGGTCCCGACTAAACCATCCGTGTAGCGACATCTTGCGAAGATCAAGAGGAAAGGATGTTGGATGAAGAGCACGAGGGTAACAAGAAATAAAGAGGATTGTAAAACAGTAGAAGGCTCACACTGAGCAAGGGTCAAATAGAAGGGGAGCAAAATTTGCGCAAAGGCGCGATATTTTTGATCCTTGACCTAAATGTAGCTAGCAACCAAACACAAGACAAGGGAGTTCACCAACTCGACGCGTGAAGCCGTGAAGGTTCGGCTTTTATCTTTGTAGTTTTTATCTTGATTTCAGGAATTTATCTTTCAACGAGTCCTTAGAGCGCTACGCCTATAGGAGCGAGAGTACTGCCGGAAAAGTATTCCCGTACTTGTCATCCTCCTGTGTAACCTGTAACTTGCGCTTTTTAAGGTCCTTGTAACCCTTCCTGGATCCCTACTCAGCCAAAGAAATAGAGGGAGGAAGCCGATAGGCGAAACCGATACTTCGGATCTCGCTCGCAACGGAATCACCCATGAGCGTGCAAGATCCTACTCGGACGCAGCCGGTGAGACAGACACCCCCGTGAAGGCGTGGCCTATGCTCGGTACTTCGGACAAGGTCGGTGCTCACACAATAGTGAGTCACCACTGGCGACCAAGCCCTACTCGACTACGTACGATAGTAGCGCCAATACTTCGGAAATCCAGGCGATACACAAGGCAGCCACACGTTGGGTTTTGGGCTCTAATCCTTACGAACGCTTACCTCACTTGGAAGGAGACCTTCCCATGCAACCTGAAAACAAGTGAGGGTGTTACTCTCCCCAATCAATGAGTCTAATTACCAATTTTTATTTAGGTCAAAGTTTTCTTAGCAGTCCCTTTTTTAATTTTTTTGTGTTATCGCTTCTTTTGAGTAGATTCAAACAAGCGCCTAACGATTTTGTATTTTCTTTATCCTAATGTATCCAAAATCAGAGGGAGAAAAGAGTCGGGAAAAGCCAATGCAAGTCGGCACCAAGATGGAAATCTCACCTTTGTGCCTATATGATGAATGCAAAGTGAGAAGACTTACAGTGAATCCCAGCTCTCTCCATGCGGGATGCAAGGCAGAAATTTATAAACCTAATCTACATGCCGGTTATGCAATGCGGAAAGCGTCCTAGAACAGGCAACTGCTAGCGTGAAGAACCACGAGTTAACCGCTAACTCTCAATCCTAGTGTCCGGTCTAGGCTCACTCCTCCTCTGCTCAACACATTTGAGTTAGGAGAAAGCGCTTGTGTGGAGTGAGCTCGCGGCGCGCGGATCGAGAGCCAATGATTAACTACTTAATTAATCTAAGTCCAAATACGAACTATAGGAGCATGCAAGCGTTATTAAGGTGTTTGGACCTAGGTTACTCGAATCAAGCAGGACCTAATTCTAAGAGCTCAATCCACAAAAGAAATGAAAAAGAAAACAAAACCGGAAAATGACGGTCGAGAAAACACGAAAAAGCCGCGGTGAGCCCCCGAGTGAACAGACACCCGGAAATTAGGCCCGAAGTGTTCAAGAGTTAAAGTCCTGTGTTATTACAAATTATCAAATACTCTCTCTCACAAAAATAAAAACAACTCTCTTTCTCTCTCTAGTCCTCCTGCTCTCTCCTGCCGGCTAGGGTAGAATAGCCGGCTCCTCCTCCCAAGGCAGCTCAGGATCCAATAGGCGATCCTCCTCGGTCGGCGGTCCCTCGCAAGAAAACAAAAGAGATGTCAGACAGTTCAAAATAAATAATACACAAGAGACAAGTAAGCGAAAATGGCTAAGTAACTAAAAAGACCCAAAGGTACTCTACAAGCCGATGCTCCCCGGCAACGACGCCATTTGAAAAGCGAGAAAACGAGAGCCGCTAAATAGCGGTCTGACAAGTCAGACTCACTGTCGCTGATGCGACTGCTCAAACTTTCTCGGTCTTCAACAATTAACCCACACAATCAATCAGAGAATGAACAGCAAGGATTAAAATTTATTATACCCTACTAAAGATGTACAATGGCAAGCAAGTAGGGGTCGAACTCAAGAAGCAAAGGTGTAGAGCATAGATAAAAAAATCCAATCCTGGGTCTAACAAGCAACTCATCCAATCTAGAATTTTTGTGGGTTTTTAATTTTATATATTTTTTTATTTAATTTTTAATTTTGTATTTTTGTATTTTGATTTTTAGTTTTCTGATTTTATATTTTCTTTTTATA